>JAVJIF010002175.1:0-397845 GCA_038442645.1 Agave tequilana | reverse complement strand
TTAGCATTGAAAGATCTCGTTTTCACTGAGAAAATCGAGAAGATCACTGTCATAGGTGTAATATTAACTTAACAATGAATGCATGCTAGAGGTGTGGTGTTAAACTTAGCATTGAAAGATCTCATTTTCACTGAGAAAATCGAGGAGATCACTATCATAGGTGTAATGTTAACTTAACAGCGATTGATTTGTGGTATGAGCGATTTTGGTCAGAAGTGTAGTATTAACTTGACTGAGAGATTCATTTACTGTTAGAGGTGTTTAAACATAACAGTAATTCGAGTGGATCTGTCGTCTTTATATGTGGTCTTGCCATTCCATGGATGAGATTTGGTAAGTGATTTTGGAGAGGGAATCAAATGGAACAGGTCCCTTAGGATTTTTTGTAAATCCTCAGTTGTCAATAGATTGATATGCCTTTACTAACCACCATTTGAGTCGGGCTAGCCATGCTATTCCCCTGAGCATGATGAGTTATTGAGGACTTATGTTGCGCTTAAAGACCAACGTTTTCCTCTATCCTTAACCGTGGAATCAAATGGGGACAGGTCCCTTAGAATTTTTAGCAAATCTTCAGCTGTCAATGGATTTGATATGCCTTTACCAACCACCGCTTGAGTCAGGCTAGCCATGCTATTCCCCTCAGCATGTTGAGTTGTCGAGGACTTATGTTGGGCTTGAAGGTCAAATTTTCCTCTATCCTTAACCGTTAGAGGTTTTGGATTATTTGATTAGTGTATGTGTAATATTGATTCTTCGTTGAGACAGCCAGTGTATGATCAGCTTCCTACTGGTGTATGGTTGTATGATCCCGTTTGTAGGAAGAGAGGAGCGCTCCTTCTGCATATCTTGGATTCGAAGTCTTGATCAGAGGTGTAATGTTAACTTGATCATGAGAAGGATCCTTATCAAGGATAATACTTCTTTAAGAACCTACCGTTGATCGGTATCATGAGTAAATCACCATATGAAGTCATAAGGGATATGCTCCATTTAAATAGACTGTTTCTATTACAAACGGTCCTTCCCATTTGGGCTGAAATTTGTCTTTGGTTTTGTGCGTCATGATCATTGGTCGTCTGACTCTAAACCAAATCTCCTTTGTGGAAGACTCTTTGTTTGACCTTCTTATGAAGGCTTTTGAGATCCGAGCTTGATACAACTAATGTGTTGCTGAGCTGTAACCGCTTCTCATCTAGGGCTTCGAGCTTTTGAAGACGCAACCGATCATTGTCCTCTGATGTGATCTTAGTGATCAGACTCGTAATGACGACATCTGAATTTCTAATGGTATGATTGCTTCGCACCGTATACCAGGGAAAAAGGCGTATTCCCTGTGGGGGTCCGAACCGTGGTTCGGTAGGCCCAAAATATTCACTAAGCTTCTCATTCCAATCTCGCTCGAGGAAATAAACTTTTGAGTAACTTAATGACTGTCTTGTTGAATGCTTCCGCCAAGCCATTAGCGGCGGATTATAAGCAGTTGAAGCCACATTTTGAATTCAGTATTATCACAGAACTGATAGAATACCTGGCTTGAAAATTGAGGACCGTTAACATGGATGATCCGCCTAGGGACACCAAATCGATGGATAACATGGTGTTTGATGAAATTAACCACGTTAGAAGTTTTGACTTCAACCAGGTATAGCTTCTGCCCACTTTGAAAGTAATTGGTTATTACTAAGATAAACCAGTGACCTTTTGTTGAAGAGGGCTGATTGGCCCTACGACATCAATTCCCCATGCTTCAAATGGCCATGAAGTAACAGTTGGGTGGAGCAACTCCGGAGGCTGGTGTATGAAGTTCGCATGAATTTGACATGCTTTACACCTTCGTGCATACTGGATGACATCGGCTATCATGGTTGGCCAATAATATCCAAACTTGTGCAATCTGTCCTTGAGTTTTAGACCTGGCTGATGAGCTGCGCATATGCCGTCGTGTGCTTCTTTGAGCACTTCCAGTGCCTCTGAATTAGAAAGGCAACAGAGGAGGATACCGTCATATGGTAGAGCGTTTTTAGTGTCGGATCATAGTAAAAACGGAGAGACCTTCGTCTGATAGATGCCGCTTCTTTGGGTTGTTCGGAGCAAACCATGCAAAGCTTACTCGATGAGGGAAAATCGCCAACTCTTGGTTCAAGTTCCGTCGAGATGTTATAGACCTCTTTGGTTCTCAACACATGTTTAGAACAAACAAGGTGTTGAGTTGCCACCATAAGGTGATACTTGGTGTCGACTGGCAAGGCTAGCGTTGTTGCTAATGCAGTCAGAGCATCCGCCTTAGTATTCTAAGATTGAGACACGTGCCCGATGTAAAAGCCATCAAATAAATTAGCCATTTCAATGACTGCGTGATGGTAAGACACCAAGTCTTCATGACGGACCTCGTATTCGCCTTAATCTAATTGATGAATAATTTTGAATCGCCATAAGCTTTGAGGTAGCGTACCCCCATTTCGTAGGCGAGCTGAAGGCCAATAAGTGGAGCATTATATGCCACATTGTTGGAGCATGATTCCGTCAGGGAAAATGCTCTAGGAAGGACATGATTTTATGGAGAGATAAACACAACCCCCACGCCGGCAATGATCCTGCCTTTAGGACTTATACGTGATGCTCCATCAAAGAACATCTGCTATACTTCGTCTTCTGAAGTTATATTAGATTCAAAGACTTCATCTAGAATGTCTTCATGAAGTTTTGAGCCTTCTGGAACTGGATGAGTAGCTAAGAACTCTACAAGTGTCTGGCTTTTAACAGCCTTTTGAGGGAAAAAGAGCATGTCATACTGAGACAAAAGAAGTGCCCACTTAGCTAGTCTGGAATTCAGTGATCCTGGTTTCGTCATGAGGAGACGCAAAGGGTTCACTCTGGAAACGACATGTATGGTTTGACCAACCAAATAATGTCATGTCTTCTGAACGGCAAAAACAAGAGCTAAGTACTCCTCAATAGGATTATAGCGAGATTTCTCCCCTATCAGAGTCCTGCTCAGATAATAAATGGCCTGTTCATGACCATTGCCGTCTTTTGAGCAAGCAGGACACCAAGAGAATGGTCCATAGCTTTCACATAAGCAGGAACGGTTTTCTGATGTGGGAGCTACTAAGACTGGAGGTTTTGTGAGATATCTCTTGATATCTGTTGGCCCAAAGGCCTTCCACCCTAGTTTTGATGATGATTAACTCATGTAGTTATGTTTACTAATTATCTTGTGATTTTAGTTACAGATCATTGATCAAGATATTAGTTGGTGATTGCTTCAGAAAGAGGAGTTTGGAAGCCTTCACTTGGTGATTCAAGAGCCCGAGCGTCAAGAACATACATAGCCTTGCTCGTTGGATCATGGTTTGGGATCAAGTCGACTTGAAGATGAAGATCGTCAAGAAGACTTAGGTATCCTAGTTTATTGTTTAGTGTGTTTAGATCCATTTGTAAAGCTTAGTATACTTGATATGCTCAAGTGCACAACACACACAAGTTTTATGTTTGGATATTGGTTTTTCGGTTTTTAGTTTAACCGATATTTGTTTTCATGAATAGATTGATCAAACAAGTTTAAATAGTTTATATGTATAATAGATGTATTCTAGTTATACATGCATGCTTAAACTTCCTATACAAACTTATTTTGACTATCTTATTCATGTATTGAAAAATTCAAGTTTGATAAAAATACTGTTTTGGTTTTTGGTAAAAATGTTAAGACACAAAAATAGTTTCATATGCTTGATATTTGAGCCAAACTTTTTATCACATGTTTACATATCAATGCAAAAAGATAAAACTATTTTTTGGTATTTTTACAAAGACTTAAAAGAATTTTTAGAAATAGTTTAACATGTGTTTCTGTCCCTAAACAGTGTCTGTCAGGCCAGTTCGGCCGACCGCATGGGTCGACCGAACCATAGGCTGGTCGACCCATACGGTCGACCGACGTGCACAGAACCGTGCACGTCTGGCACACACAGGGACGGTCGGCCGGGCGGCCGACCGGATCTGAGAGCAGTGCTCTCTGTTTATTTGGGTCGACCGGGCGGTCGACGGGTTGCCCCAACGGTCACATTTCTGACCGTTGGCGGTCGGCCGGGCGGCCGACCGGTAGCCTGTCAGGCTGCCAGATCAGCCTAACGGCTAGTTTGTTTTGGGGCTATAAATACCCCATCTCTTCATGTTTTTAAGCAAGATTTTCAAGAGCAAAAATTCTCAGTTTTCTGAAGTGTTTTTACAAGTTTTCAAAAGAATTTAAGTGCCAAAAGATCCATCTTATTTGTTTTAAGTGTTTTGTTATTTTCAAAGAAAATAGGTTTTTGGGAAATTGGTTTATTGTTCTTCATTTCAATATCTATTTAGTATTTTCCCAAGAGTTTTTCTTTGATCAAAACATTGTTTTTCACACTTGAGCTTATCATACTATCCTATTCTATTTAGGATCTTTGTTTGTGGAAAAAGGAAAGAGGTTTGTGGTTGAGATATACCACTTGTTGTAAACCCCTTGATTTCTTGTATCCCTCTTGGTGAGGTTGATTTGGGTTGGTGTTTGCTCCCTCTTTAGTAGAGGTTGAGTTGGTTGGTTTGCTCCTCTAGTGAGAGGTGGAGTTTGGTTTGTAACCCTCTTCGGTAGAGGTGTTGTGGTTGTTTGGCTACGAGCCTACCCCTCGGTTGTGAGGCGGTGTTTGAGAGAGGAGTTTGGTACTCCCTTTATTGTAACAAATCCTCTTTGGTAGAGGTTCCCTTGGTGGGAGTATAGTGGATTAGAAATCCTTCATGGTGGTGAAGGCGGGGATGTAGAGCTAGGGGCTCGAACCTTAAAACATATCTTGTTGTTAGCGTTTGATCCATAGTCTCTCTAACCCTCTCTCTCTTTTATTGTGCAAAGCATCATTCTTCATTCATATCATTCATATTGCTTGTGTTGCCTTGCATTATTTCATATTGCTTATCATCCTTATATGCTTGGCTTGTTCGTGTGTGCCTCACTTGTACTTAACCACAAGAGCTTCATATAGCACCTCAACCCATTCAAGGGGAATCAAGAGGAGTTAGTCCAGAGCCCTTCACGGGAAATTCGGCTACACTTGTGTGTTGTATTAAGTGTGTTGCAAAATTTGCATTAGCTTCCGTATTTAGAGCATTTAGTTTCTAGATTAGCACATTCACCTATTCACCGCCCTCTAGGTGAATTACAATTGGCATTAGAGCACTTTCAATTGGTATCAGAGCCTACGCTCCTGATACTTAGGCTTAACATCCTAGGAGTGAGATCCATTTGTTTGCTAATCTATTATTTGCATTTGCTTGTTTGCACACTCATATAGTTTACCATGGACTTCATGACCCCACCTAGTTTTGACCCTTCCAACATTGTTGTTTGGAAGTATAGGATGTCCATGTACCTACAAGCCCTAGGTTACAAGGTTCACCTTGCCATTACCAAGGAATCCTTCCTTAGTGATAGCAATCAAATAGGGGCCATTGCACAAGCCCTAGAGGCCATTGGAAGCACGCTTTCAAAAGAATATCTTATGCATGTTTCTAACCTTGATTCCGCTTTTGCAGTGTGGAACAAGTTGACAACAACCACCACCTCCAAGCTTCAAACGCCTATCCAACAAGAAGAGGAATCTAGTGGAGAATCCGACTCACAATGCTTCATGGTCCAAGGGAATGACTCCCTTGAGGTACACTCGGAGACCCACGTAGATAATGATAATGATGCTAGTTCTTCAAATGATTATGATGCCCATGCCTTAAATGAAGAACTATCTATTGTGTGTGAAAATTGATTGAAAAATATAAAATTTTGAAAAAGAAAAGTCTAGGCCTTGAAAAAGAAAATAAAAGTTTACATTCTAGACTTGACAATGTTTTGCAAGAGAAGGTTGAGGTCTATAATGAAAGGGATTCATTGAGATCTCAATTAGAACTTGCACTTAAAGAAATAAGTTTTTAAAAAATAAAAATGATTGTGAAACTCTTTTGAAAAATAATGATGTTTTGTCTTCAAAAATTGATTTTATTTTAAAAGAGAATGTTGCTTTGAAAAACAAAATTATTTCTATTTCAAATGATTTAAATGTTTGTTTAAAGAAAATGATGTTTTACGAAATAAGATAGATGCACATGTTTGTCATGCTAGGGTAGTATCACACACTTCACCCATTGCATGCCACACTTCTTCTTTAATTGAAAAAGATATATCCTTGCTTAAGAAGTGTGTAGATTGTTTGGGCTCCACTTTGAGCCAATGTGTAGTGGGCCATACACGTTTGGAATCTTTGTTTCGAAAGAAACAAGTTCCATCTATTCATGTACACCCATCACGGCATACACATGCTCCTCACGGACACACCCATCACATGTATGCTCATGTGTACACTTGTACACATTGTGGACGTATGGGCCACCTTGCTAAATTTCCTATGATAGAATACATGTTTCAAATTTAGCAAATAAATTTGTTTGGGTTAGAGAAGGTACTAACCCCCATGGACCCAATAAGATGTGGGTACCAAAGATCACCCCTCGAGTTTTTGATGTAGGTGTGGGCTCTCACATGACGTGAGAGTTGCCGTACCTTGGAGTTGATGCGTTCCGAGCTTCATGGAAATCAATTGGATGCATCACTTTCAAGGGAAGTTTGGTGGAGATGACCACCATGTTTTGGAGACAAGAAAAGTTGCCTTCTAGGTTTTGGTAACGATCCCTAATTCCTATTTATTGTTTACATGCTTTCATATTCATTGTTTATAGCATGTGATTAGTATGAAAATGCCATGTTAATTAGATTCTTGACATACATGTATAGTATTTGAGACACCCATGTTTAATATGGATTATTATTTTGTATTCTCGTATTTGATTAGCTATCATGTACATCATAAATCTAATAACTTGTGGATTTACATAATGATCATGTTTATGCTTATCATGATTGATTTATATCTTGGTTTTATGCTTCATGTATTGATTACATGTTTAGATGTTAGTTTTCATTAAGACTAGGATTTATACTTGTGCATATAGTGGGCCACAAATAAATCTATATATGTTTGAGCTTGAATGCGTATTTGAACCCATTAGATGTGCTAGTATAGTCTAGTTTTGATGATTCATACATTTTAAACTTGTATTCCTATTTTTGGATTTGGTTTTATGTGTATGAGTTTTATTTTCATGTATATATGTGATTTTGCCAAACTTTAAGATATACATGTATACCCTTTGAGTCATTTGCCTTTCATGCAAATCTATATATATGGACTCATTGTGTTTAGGGATATGTATGTATACTTATTGTATTGACAATTCATACATATACCTTGAAATGAAATTTATTTTGGTGAAAATTTATTTTTCTTGATTTCGTGTTTATTTGTTTAACTTCATGTATATGTCTATTTTATCCAAATTATTATTATACATATACATCCCTTTTGAGCCACGTGCCTTCATGCATATATCTTTGTGGACTCGTTGTGTTTGGATATGTATGTACACTTTAATTTGTATAGGACATACATATACCTTGAAGATTAAATAAGTTTTGATAATTTTCATGTTTTCGTGTTTTAAGGAATATTAAGCTTAATTGCCAATTTTCATGACTATATGTTTCACATAACACTTGCACACTCACCTCTTTTACAATGTTTCTCATGATTGTGTTTTTCATGAGTATGTTTAAGCTTAATAGATTTTGAGTGTTTTAGTGCCATGAGGATTTCATGTTTCATGAAAAATATTTTTATTTTATTCCTTACTTGAAGGATTTCGTACTAGTTTACAAATTTTTTTATAACTAGTTGCGATATTCTTCATTTGGTAGAGTTTTTCAAACAAAGCTTATTTTCAAATCTATTTTTGAAAACCCCTACCATCCATGGGAGGTTGGAAGGGAGATCATGTTCTTGTATGCTTTAAAATGAAAATCATTTAAAACTTGTCCATGATTGGGTGGTAGATAATATGATGTATACACTTGATCTTATTGTTATTTCAATTGGTATCATTGAAATTCTTTCAATTGGTATCAATTTTGATCCTCTTGTATACTCATGTATTGTTTTATGTAAGTGAATTGAAAGCATACATTAATATAACACATAGTATTAGTTTTCAATTCCAAGAATATCAATTTCAATTGGTATCTATTTTCCATACATATATATATGTTTGTGTTTATGCTAAGCTTGAGCTTCAATTTTGTTTCAATTGATTACTTTTAAATTGGTATCAAGCCTGCGCATTGTTTTAGTTGGTATTTCATAAAGGGGGAGAAAATTTGATTTTGTCTTTCAATTGGTATTTGTACTCCCATACTTTATGATTGAAAATTTAAATTTGGTATCATATGTTCAAAATGAAAAATATTTACAATTGGTATCAAAATTTTTGTTTAGACATTCAAAATTTATTATGTTTAATTTCAATTGGTATCAAGATTTTCATATGTTTTGCTTAAAATTGGTATCAATTTTTTTATGTGTTTCCTTTCAATTGGTATCAAGATGCTATTCTTTGACATATTTTCAATTGGTACCTTAATTGATTGTCACCCCTAATTGGTTTTGTTTTTATTTTAGACAAAAAGGGGGAGAAAAATTTATTGATTTACTTTTGCTTTTACCCTTTATTGATGATTGATTCTTTGTATTAAAAAGGGTGAGAAGATTTTGTTTTGTTTTGATTGTTTACCCCTTTGTTGATGATTGACAAAAGGGGGAGAAAGATTTTGAGTTTGATTGAGTTTTATATATGCATGCATGTTTATGTTTTGCATATATTAAGTTTAATTTAGTTTAATTTTAATTGGTATCTAGAGCATGTTTTGTTTTAAACATTTCATTGGTATCTAGAGCCATTTATTGTTTATGCATGTTTCATGTTTCATGTTTAATATTCATTGCATATTTATTGTTTATTTGGTTATGCATGAGTTAAGGGGGAGCTTCTTTGAAGCTTAACTTTAATCCATGCATATATAACTCCATGAGTTTTGTCATCATCAAAAAGGGGGAGATTGTTGGCCCAAAGGCCTTCCACCCTAGTTTTGATGATGATTAACTCATGTAGTTATGTTTACTAATTATCTTGTGATTTTAGTTACAGATCATTGATCAAGATATTAGTTGGTGATTGCTCCAGAAAGAGAAGTTTGGAAGCCTTCACTTGGTGATTCAAGAGCCTGAGCGTCAAGATCATACATAGCCTTGCTCGTTGGATCGTTTGGGATCAAGTCGACTTGAAGATGAAGATCATCAAGAAGACTTAGGTATCCTAATTTAGTGTTTAGTGTGTTTAGATCCATTTGTAAAGCTTAGTATAGTTGATATGCTCAAGTGCACAACACACACATGTTTTATGTTTGGATATTGGTTTTTCGGCTTTTAGTTTAACCGATATTTGTTTTCATGAATAGATTGATCAAAACAAGTTTAAATAGTTTATATGTATAATAGATGTATTCTAGTTATACATGCATGCTTAAACTTCCTATACAAACTTATTTTGACTATCTTATTCATGTATTGAAAAATCCAAGTTTGATAAAAATACTGTTTTGGTTTTTGGTAAAAATGTTAAGACACAAAAATAGTTTCATATGTTTGATATTTGAGCCAAACTTTTTATCACATGTTTACATATCAATGCAAATAGATAAAATTATTTTTTGGTATTTTTACAAAGACTTAAAAGAATTTTTAGAAATATTTTAACATGTGTTTTTCTGTCCCTGAACAGTGTCTGTCAGGCCAGTTCGGCCGACCGCATCGGTCGACCGAACCATAGGCCGGTCGACCCGTACGGTCGACCGACGTGCACAGAACCGTGCCCGTCTGGCACACACAGGGACGGTCGGCCGGGCGGCCGACCGGATCTGAGAGCAGTGCTTTCTGTTTATTTGGGTCGACCGGGCGGTCGACCGGGTTGCCCCAACGGTCACATTTCTGACCGTTGGCGGTTGGCCCGGCCGGCCGACCGGTAGCCTGTCAGGCTGCCAGATCAGCCTAACGGTTAGTTTTGTTTTGGGGCTATAAATACCCCATCTCTTCATGTTTTTAAGCAAGATTTTCAAGAGCAAAAATTCTCAGTTTTCTGAAGTGTTTTTACAAGTTTTCAAAAGAGTTTTAAGTGCCAAAAGATCCATCTTATTTATTTTAAGTGTTTTGTTATTTTCAAAGAAAATAGGTTTTTGGGAAATTGGTTTATTGTTCTTCATTTCAATATCTATTTGGTATTTTCCCAAGAGTTTTTCTTTGATCAAAACACTTGTTTTCCACACTTGAGCTTATCATACTATCCTATTCTATTTAGGATCTTTGTTTGTGGAAAAAGGAAAGAGGTTTGTGGTTGAGATATACCACTTGTTGTAAACCCCTTGATTTCTTGTATCCCTCTTGGTGAGGTTGATTTGGGTTGGTGTTTGCTCCCTCTTTGGTAGAGGTTGAGTTGGTTGGTTTGCTCCCTCTAGTGAGAGGTGGAGTTTGATTTGTAACCCTCTTCAGTAGAGGTGTTGTGGTTGTTTGGCTATGGGCCTACCCCTCGGTTGTGAGGCGGTGTTTGAGAGAGGAGTTGGTACTCCTTTTGTTGTAACAAATCCTCTTCGGTAGAGGTTCCCTCGGTGGGAGTATAGTGGATTAGAAATCCTTCACGGTGGTGAAGGCGGGGATGTAGAGCTAGGGGCTCGAACCTCGAAACATATCTTGTTGTTAGCGTTTGATCCATTGTCTCTCTAACCCTCTCTCTCTTTTAATTGTGCAAAGCATCATTTTTCATTCATATCATTCATATTGCTTGTGTTGCCTTGCATTATTTCATATTGCTTATCATCCTTATATGCTTGGCTTGTTTGTGTATGCCTCACTTGTACTTAACCACAAGAGCTTCATATAGCACCTCAACCCATTCAAGGGGAATCAAGAGGAGTTAGTCCAGAGCCCTTCACGGGGAATTCGGCTACACTTGTGTGTTGTATTAAGTGTGTTGCAAAATTTGCATTAGCTTCCGCATTTAGAGCATTTAGTTTCTAGATTAGCACATTCACCTATTCACCCCCCCTTTAGGTGAATTACAATTGGCATCAGAGCACTTTCAATATCCTCGTAAGCTTCCTAACAAGCTTGATCCCATACAAAGGAAACACCCTTTTTCATGAGTCGGGTTAACGGTTGACAGCGACCTGAGAGATTTGCGATGAATCTTCTGATATAAGCCGGTCTACCTTGCAAGCCTCTAAGCTCTTTGAGATTCCTAGGTGGATGCATGCTCTGAATGGCTTTGACTTTGTCTGGTTAAGATGAATTCCTTTTGATGTAACAATAAATCTAAGGAACTTGCCACTCGAAACCCCCAAGAAGGATTTTGTCGGATTCATCTTAAGTTGATGGGCCCGCATTATGTCGAACATCGTTCTCAAGTCACGCAGATGGTCATTCTTATTTCGGCTTTTGACAGCAATGTCGTCGACATAACATTCTACCGTTTTTTGGAGATAATCACGAAAAATTGTATTCATTGCCTGCTGATAGGTCACTCAGCATTCTTTAGTCCGAAGGGCATCACGGTGTAGCAGTATACCCCCAATGGTGTTCGGAATGAAGTATGCTTTTCATCCTCTGAATACATCTTAATCTGATTGTACCCTGAAAAGCCATTCATGAAAGACATTCTTTCGAATCTATAGGTATTGTCAATCATGAAATAGGTGATAGGCAGTGGGAATTCGTCTTTAGGACAGGCCGCGTTGAGATTACGATAGTCAATACAGATCAGTATTTTCCCATTTTTCTTGAGAACGGGAACGATATTAGCCACCCAATCTGGATGTTGTTTCTCCTGTATGAAGCCGCATGTAATGAGCTTATGAACTTCAACTTCAATAGCCTCCATAATGTTCGAATAAAACTGGCATTGCTGCTGCTTAACTGGCTTGGCGTCAGGTTTGATGTTCAGACGATGCATGGCTACTTGTGGATCAAGTCCGGACATGTCTTTGTAGTCCATGCAAAACATCTATATACTCTCTTATGAGTACAATCAATTCTTCTCTTTCTATAAGTGATAAGCTTTCACTTATAAAAATGGGCTTAGGGTGATCTTGACTACCCAAGTTAACCTGGATCACCTTGTCTTAGTAGGTGGTTCGCGTTGTTCGAATCGCTTTTCCCACTGGGAATCCAATTGTTGAACCCATGGTTCCTCATCAGTAGCTTCTGCTGGCTCCAATTGGCTGCTTGAAGTCATATTAACAGTGAACTCTTTGAACATTGCTCCCATACTAACATCCGAGTCCCATTCGAAAGAAGAGGCAGAGTGTGATGGGATTGGTTTGTTATCTTCAGATTGAACCGTTGCTGGCGGTGTAGGTGTAACATACCCCAACCCCCTGTGTGTATTATTATAGTAATTTGCAGGTTTTCCTCTTAGTACAAAGTTACGCAGCAAACCACGTCTTCTTTTTTTGAAATTCAGGCCCTTCCTATGCTTCAGGTTGTATCCCATTTTCTTCATCATACGGTGCGCTGGTCGCGCATAATGGAAAAATTGTGGGGTATCTGAGTCTGAACTTGAATTCGTAGCTACAGACCTTATCAGTTAGGCTTTACCAAATACTATTGGTAACTGACCTTCTTTGGATGGAGGGATCACTAAACGGCTCCTTCTATAGATTCGACGGGTGTACTGAATGCGCTTGGTTTATGTAAAGGCATGTACAGAGAGCTATCTGTAACGGATTCAAACAGTCCAACACTCACAGGATAATCAAAGGAATATTATCATTAATTACCCATTCGCCCTCATCTTCAGAAGGAGTGTTACATTGGGGATTATTAAGACATGCTACAATTGGTTCACCGATTAAAGGGCTGGCATGTCTGCTTCAGACTCTGAATCCGCCTCATTGCCGCTATCATCATCGTCGGCAATGATTCTTTTGATGTTTCACCGATCTCTTGATACAGGACAGCGTCAGTAAAGTAATTTTCCACCCCTTTGAATGGTTGCTTCTTAGCGAAGACGGTTCGTACTGTTGTATCATCTTCAATATATCTGAAGCACTGATGCAGGTGGAGTGGACAATCCATTTAGCGTGGATCCAAGGTCTCCCTAATTATAAGTTGTATGACGTGTCAGCATTAATGACATAGCAGTCACCTTTGACTTCAGGCTCCCTATTTGGCAACGGAGCCGAATTTTCCCAAGTGGATGACTACTCGCGGCATTAAAATCGTATATTGTTGTAGTGGTTGCGGATAATCGATACAGTGATATACGAAGGAAGTAGAGGAGCCTTTTGGGGATAATACTGAGTGCAGATCCCGGGTCAACCTGTACCCTTTCAATGCATGTCGAACCGATGTATCCGTTGTAGTACAAAGGTCGATCGTGCTTGTTATCCTTGAGAAGCATATCCTCCACTGTGAAGGTAATAGCAGGTACTTTTGATTGCACGTGATGGCATTCAGGACAAGAAGACTGAGCGTCATCTATAGGGATTTCTGGCATATATGTCAAGAATGATTCTGAGTTAGCCAGTGCATCTCTGAGTGCTTCCCTTATCTCTTTTGATAGGTGAAGGAGCTCGTGTATGGTAACACAAGCTGGGATATTAGCCAACTGGGACAATATGTCAAAATGAAAGGGCACATTAAGCCTGGGCCTGAAGGCTTCTTCAGGATATGATCGAATCGGACTTTTTTCTGCTTCTCTTTTCCTGTCGTCGGGAGCAGAGCTGGTGTGGATATTTGTACTGACATCGTCTGCTGTGGTGACTCGTCAGTAGCTTTCTCATACTGCTTTAAGTATGATTTCCCAGATTGAGTACCTGTCGGCTAAGGTACATCAGTTCGTGTTGTGCAAGCGTGCTTTTTCCCTTCAGAATCGCTGAGAGAACCTGCTGTGAGATTGCCATCATCGGCAGGACGGAGATGACATTGCAAGATTTGTCCTTCGACTTGGATTTCTTCGAATCTCAATGTTCATCTTGAACAAGGTCTGGGTGTATCCACATGACTTCCCCGTTCTCTAGTGTCAAGGGAACAAGACCTTTATCCTCTTGAGTTTTAGCTGCAGGATGATTCACTTTCAGTCGTGGTGCAGGAATTGAAAAGGTCCCTTCAGGAACTGTGACCTTTAGGGTTTTGCCGAACTCGAGGGTCACCATGTTTGCAGTGACTTTCTTTTGCTCTGACTTCAGCGTCAGGACTCCTGCATCAACTAAAGCTTGGATCTTGTCCTTTAGGGCAAAGCACTTGTCAGTAGGATGATGAATCATCCTATGAAAGAAATAGTATTTGGGATCGTTCGTGCATCCTATTTCATTAGGACGCCGAGCATCTGGCAGCTTCAATTTATTCCCTTTGTGGAGTAAATGGAACATTGCGACCGCCTGTTCGTCTTTGAAGGAGTACTATTTCGGAGGAAACTTGGACTCCTGATTATTGAAGCCGCTCTTCTTGGCCTTCGACTGAACATCCCCTGATAATTCGACAGACATAGTCGCTTTCCCTTTGGCTTGGGAAGACTGTGTCATGTCGCCACGTCCTTTATTATTCATACCTCATTTGCCTTTGGGGGTGAATGGTTCGAACTTTTTAGCTAACTTTTCGGCTATCTCAGTTTGTTTGACCAGTTCTTTCTAAGTATGAGTTTTGACAGCTCCCATGCGAATTTCCACTTGGTCTAAGAAGTTATGTCTGCACATCTGTAAGAGCATAGGTAATGGCATCCCTGCTGGGCACATCAAAGACAAGTTTCTGAGCCGCTCAATGTAGTCACGGACAGATTCGCCCTTCTTCTGTACGGTAGAGAGGAGTTTGTCCATGGTTACCTCGGTATCATCCTCATAGAAATGAGAAAGAAATCGGGTTTCCAGGCCGATCCAGAATTGACAGAGCCTGGAGGGAGACTTCGGAACCAATCAAATGCTACTCCTTTTAAGGTGCCAATGAACAGTCTGGCCATGAAGCATCATTGTCTGAGACTAGAAATAGTAGATGTGCTGGTTTGGCGAGCTCTTACCATCATACGTATGTAACGTTGGTGGTTTGAATTTTGATGGGTATGGTACTGAATCCCATTCCAGCGGGTAAGGACGGACTGCCCCTGCTTTCTTTAACTCATCCCTCTGAGCTAGGGATGCAATCTGAGCTTGGATGCTTTTAAGAATTTTAGCATCCATAGAAGAGCTTTCCTTTGACTTCTCAATCTTTGGTTGCTCATCGCTTGATGTTCTTCCTCATTTTGGTTACTCCCGGTATCATTGTTGTTCTGGCTATTGAGGAATTGTGCGAGCATCTGTTGAATGTTATCCAAGGCTTCTTACTGGGCTTTGGAAGTCTGCTCCTGAGCTTCCAACCGTCGATGGAGGTCATCATTATCGTTATCAACCATATTTACTGATACTCTTCCGTTCATACTGAGCTGACTGTCGTTGAAGAGGCATACCTACTGTCTTCATCCTTATCAGACCATTAGAATAATCCTTTCATTAGTTCTGGTGAGGTTACTGCAATTGAGGAAGATGGCTGTGAAATCACTTAGAGGGGGGTGAATAGGTGATAATGCTAATCAATGCACAAATTAATAATGTTATGATGCAACGATCACCCGAAACGAGACTAGAAGTCGAATACCCCGTGAAGGGCTCGAACTCCTTCCTCGTGATTCCTCTAGATAAGAGTTTGAGGTGCGTAATGCAATCTTATTGTATGAGTATTGATCGACAATATAGCAATGAATATAAAGCAAGTAAATAAAGCAAATAAACCAATCGCAAACACTGAGATTCGTTTCGAGGTTCGAGCACCTAGCTCTACGTCCCCGCCTTCAACTAGAAGGATTTCCAACCACTATAACTTTCACAAAGAATTACAACCACAAGGGAGTACCCAACTCCTCAATCACACTCCTCTAGTCCAGAGGTAGTGGAGCCACAATACAAGAATATCTTGGTGATCAAAAGACCACAAACCCTCTTTTGAAAAACTTTTTCCCTTACAAAAAACCCTAGAGAATAATGTGTAGGATTGAAGCTCAAGTTTTGTAAGTGAAAAAGAAATGAAATTGAAGAGAGTTTTGAACCAAAAACTTCAGTAAAAAGAGAGAATTTTGAGCACAAAAACTGAGAGCAAAAACTTCTTTTGAAAGCCTTTAAACTTGATTTCTTTTGCAAAGGATTGTTGTAATCACCTCAACCCTAATCATCCCTATTTATAGGATAAAGGTAGGGATTAAAGAGTAAATTGTTATAATGAATAATTAGGAAAGATTAGACCCAAATCCAGCCCCCAAATTTGTTTAGAGAGAAAAACTACGTTTTAAAACGTGTTTAAAAACTAGCCGTTTAGGCTGAAATCAAGCTCACGGTCGACCGGCCGATCGACCGGTTTTTCAAAAATATAACGTTGCCAGCCCACGATCGACCGCCCGGTCGACCGTAACAAACAGAAACATGGGTGCTTTCAGTCGGCCGAAGGTCGGTCGACCGACATGGGGTCCGGTCGACCGCCCGTCGACCGGAGACGTGCACACATGCACGCACCCAAACAGTCAGAAGCGCGGTCGATCGCCCGGTCGACCGTTTTGACCTGAAACAGATCCGGTCGACCGCCGGTTGACCGCAACAGGCCAAAAACAGTTCTTTTGAAAATAGTTTTGAGGATCTTGAATATTTTAAAATTAATTTTGATCAAAACCTGGTATACTATATAAAATAGAGTTTGTAAGTATTAAAATATGTTTAAAAATATTTTGTATATAGAAAAAATTTCTTTTAGAAAAATCATATGCACAAAATCTTGTGTGTGGGGAATTTTGAGCTTCAACACATACACTATTCTTTAACACTCTAAAATATAAAAACTGAAAAAGAATTCTCTGAGCCGCGTTACACCAAGCTAGAGCTTCTCTTCTATCAAAACGTCCTCTTGCGCCATTTGCCTTTTTAGCATCATAATCCTAGCAATAGCTTAGAAATGGCCATCACAACTAGTCCAAACCTGAACTCATTCTTAAACAACTTATTAGTACCATATAGCTTCTATGTGTTTTGTTATCATCAAAACATAAACAAATAGAGAGTGTAACCTCTTGGGCCAACAATCTCCCCCTTTTTGATGATGACAAAACATATAGACTATAACACAAGATATAAAAGAGAGGTAAAAACTCCCCCTCAAATAATGCTATATTAAACAAGTATAAAACAATTTATTATGAGAGAATGAGAATTTTTCAAAAAAAATTTAGAATAACCATCAATAAAACACCAAAAACTATACTATAAAACACCAAAACACCAATATTTCTCCCTCTTTTTGTCATACATCAAAAAGGGATATATTAGCAAGAAAACTTTCTTATTCAACAACACAAATATTAAGTTCACCACATATAAAAGAAAATCTATTATAGTCAAGTGGTTTAGTGAAAAATATCGGCAAGTTGTAAATCGGAAGAAACATAATCAATCTCAATATCACATTTCTTAAAATGATCTCTAAGAAAGTGATATCTAATCTCAATGTGCTTGGTCTTACTATGTTGATTTGCATTCTTAGTCATATGAATAGTACTAGTATTATCACAAAATATTTTTATATGGTCATAATGCAAATCATAATCAAGGAGAGTATGTTTCATCCAAAGGACTTGTGCACAACAAGCCCCCGCCGCAACATACTCCACCTCGGCTGTTGAGAGGGCTACCGAATTTTATTTCTTAGAAGACCATGAAACAAGACAATTACCAGAAATTGACATGTTCCACTAGTACTCTTTCTATCCATTCTACAACCCGCATAGTCGGCATCCGAAAACTCGTAATTGAGAAATCTCCGATTTTCGGATACCAATGACCCATTCCAATAGTTCCCTTAATATAACGAATAATGCGTTTTACTGCAATTAAATGAGATTCTTTGGGACACGATTGGAATCTAGCACAAAGACACACACTAAACATAATATCCAACCTACTAGCCGTTAAATACAACAAACTACCAATCATGCTTCTATATAATTTTATATCAACACACTTACCTTGGTTATCATTATCAAGCTTGGTGGTGGCGGCCATAGGAGTGTTGCAAATTTTTGAGTCTTCAAGCCCAAATTTCTTGATTAGTTCCTTGGAGTACTTGGCTTGACATATAAATATCCCATCACGCATTTGCTTGATTTGGAGTCCAAGAAAATAATTCAATTCACCCATTAATGACATCTCAAATTGACGTTGCATGCATTGTTCAAACTCCTTGCAAAGTAACTCATTAGTAGAACCAAAGATTATATCATCAACATATATTTGAACTATAAGAATGTCACTATCAACATGTTTAGTAAATAGTGTGGTGTCTACTTTGCCTTTAACAAATTATTTGAAAGAAGAAAACTAGAAAGCCTTTCATACCAAGCTCTTGGAGCTTGTTTTAAACCATACAATGCTTTATCAAGTTTGAAAACAAAATTGGATGAACATGATCTACAAAACCGGGAGGTTGTTCAACATAAACTTCCTCATCAATAAAACCATTTAAAAATGCACTTTTTGCATCCATTTAAAAAAGATTAAGATTTTAAAAGATGCATAAGCTAGTGTGATCCGTATGGCTTCAAGCCGTGCTACGGGTGCAAAGGTCTCCTCAAAGTCGATTCCTTCAACTTGAGTGTAACCTTGGGCCACTAACCTAGCCTTATTCCTAATAACATTTCCTGACTCATCCAACTTGTTCCTTAAAATCCACTTAGTACCAATTATTGGTCTATCGTGGGGTCTAGGAATAAGGTGCCAAACTTGATTGCGCTCAATTTGGTTGAGCTCTTCTTGAATAGCTAGCAACCAATATGAGTCACCCTCGACTTCGAGGATGTTTTTGGGTTTAAAATGAGATATGAATGTAAAATTACCACACAATTCATGGAGTTTGGAGCGAGTAGTTACCCCTTTGATACATCACCTATGATGAGATCTTTGGGATGATTTGTAGCATATCTCCAATCTTTAGGAAGTGGTTGAGAGTGTTCCACTTCATCCTTTTGAACTTCACAATGGGTTCTTGCTTGTCTCCTTGGATGGGTGAGTCTTCAAGGATATTTTCTCCATGTTCTCACCTAATGAGTCAATTTCTACAACATTCTCAACAATAGCATTAGATTCGTCAAACTTAACATGCATAGTTTCTTTAATAGCATGAAATGATTTATTGAATACTCTATAAGCTTTTCTAGTACTAGAATAGCCAACAAAAATTGCTTCATAAGCCTTAGCATCAAATTTACCCAAATTATCTTTTGTATTCAAAACAAAACACTTGCATCCAAAAACTTTAAAGTATGAAACATTTGGTTTTCTTAAATGATAAATTTCAAAAGAGGTTTTGAAAGTATTTTTGCACAAATAAATACGGTTTGATATGTAGCATGCGGTATTTACGGCCTCGGCCCATAAGTATTGAGGGAGATCATATTCAATTATTATAGTCCTAGCCATTTCTTGAAGAGTTCTATTCTTCCTTTCAACTACTCCATTTTGTTGTGGAGTCCTAGGACATGAAATTTCATGCTTAATTACCTTTTTATCACAATAAGTCATGAAGAGTTGGTTAACAAACTCACCACCTCTATCACTCTTATCCGTAAAATCGAAAATCCTTTTTCTTTTTCAACCCTTTTTCGAAAAATCTTAAAATGCGAAAAAGTTTGATCTTTGTGCTCTAAAAAGAAAACTCAAGTGAAAAGAGAAAAATCATCAACTAAAATAAAAACATATCTACTTCCATTTAAGCTTTTAGTTTTAATTGGTCCAAAATGATCCATGTGAATCAATTCTAATGGCCTAGTTGACATGATATCCTTGATTGGTTTGAAAGAAGACTTGGTTTGTTTCCCAAGTTGGCACGTACCACAAATGCGGTCTTTTTCAAACTTCAAATAAGGAATACCCTTCACAATTCCTTAGAATTAATTCTAGCAAGGTGATCAAAAGATGCATGTCCTAATCTTCTATGCCATAACCATGAAATCTCATCAAAGGCATTTAAGCATTTAGCAGAACAATCCAAATTAAGCATGTCAATAATATAGACATTATTTTCACGAAATTTGGTAAGAATACAATCATTGGTTTTGCAGTCAAAATTTTATAAGAAGATTCATCAAACACAACTTTGAGACCATGATCACATAGTTGACTTATGCTAAGCAAGTTATGTTTAAGTCCATCAACAAGAACAACATTTTCTATTAAAGGAGATACACCAATCTTAATGTTACCTATACTGATGATGGTGCCCTTGGAGTCATCTCCGAAGGTGACTGTGCCACCTTCATCGTACCTTGATAGGGTTGTGAAACTGTTGATGTCCCATGTCATATGCCTTGAACAACCACTATCAAGGTACCACTGCTCCTTACGTCTTGGAGTCTTGGTGTGTACCTACATCAAATAATTTAGGACTTGATTTTTGTACCCATATTTTCTTGGATCCTAGAGAGTTAGTGTTTCGAACCCACACAAGATTATTTGTCCTATTTATATGATCATAGCAAAATTTAGCCAAATAGCCATTCCGGCCACAATAAGTACATTTATAAATTCTACCATATTTAAAAGCATAATGAGCATGTGGCTTATGAACATGTGAATTGTGAGCATGAGTAGTTTTAACATGAGTGTCATGTGAAGTGTTAGCATGATGAGCATGTGAATTTTTGCATGAGTTGTTTTATCATTTTTAGCATGTGGAGTGTGCATATGCCTCTTTGAAAACATTTCTTCTAATTTATTAGTGTTAAAAGCACATTTTTTAAAGCATTTCCAAAATCATTGATTTTAGTTTTTAACAAGGATAATTCATTTTCATCAATTTTAAAAATTTAGCTTTACAAGCAACTCTATAATCATCAAACTCTCTTTTTGTTGCAATAAGATTAGAAGAAAGTTCATCCTTTTCTTTTGAAGAAATTGCAAGTTGATTTTTAAGCATCTCAATTTCCTTTTTCAATTTTGAAACCTCTACCTTTTTATCATCAAAACTTTCAGAAAGTTCAACAAAAGCATGTACTAACATTTCTCTACTTATTTCACTTTTATCATCAAGAGGTTGAGTAGTTACCTTGGGTGTGTTTGCCATGAAACACATATTTGCCATGTTGACTTCATCTTTGGATTCACTTTCCGAATCCCAAGTGGCTTTGTATACCTTCTTTTCAACCGGCCTTTTGCTTCAAGGAGGAGGTCATCTTTTTCTTGAAATCGGGACAATCGGCCATGATGTGTCCGGGTTTCTGACAGTTGTAGCATATGATCCTTTTCTCCTCCTTCCCTTCCCATCGTCTTCTATAGTTGAGCTTATTCATGCGGTATATTCTCTTTACATTTCTTACAAAGAGAGATAGCTGTTCATCATCTTCTTCATCATCGTAGTTGGAAGAGGAAGACTTGAAAGCTATTGACTTTTTCTTTTGAGGTACCGCATCTTCTCTAGCCTTCTTCTCCATCTCATGAGTCTTAAGGTTTCCAATAAGACTTATGAGCTCCATCTCATCCTTGTCATTCAACTCCTTCAAGGTGGTAGCTTTGATTTCCCATGACGAAGAAAGAGCACGAATCACCTTGTGCACCTTTTGGTCGTTGCTTATTTCATCACTTAGAGAAGAAAGAGCATTAGTAATCTTAGCATACTTGGTAATCATATTATCAACAAAGTCATCTTCTAGCATTTTAAAACTTTCATATTGGGAATGCAAGAGATCTATTTTAGCTCTCTTGACTTGTGATGTTCCCTCATGAGTGACCAATAAGTGTTACCAAATCTCAACGGCGGATTTGCAATGGATAACTCGTGTTAAGTCATCCTCATTCAAGCTAAAAGTAGGGCATTCTGAGCCTTTGAATTAGCTTCATATTTCTTGAAGGTAAGTTCGGACCAAGTGTCCTCCTCACTTTCGGGTCGACTATAAGGCTTGGTCAAGGGCTTAGCAACTAAACTACCTAGAGATTGTAGAAAGATAGTCACCCTAACCTTCCATACGGAAAAGTTGAGTCCATCAAATTTGGGAGGGGTCTTAATGTTGTCGGCCATCTTTACTAGTGAATGAATGAAGATATGAAAATTGTGATTAGCAAATTTTAGGATCTCTCTAAGGATGTGAAGCCAAAAATAGAGTCCTAGCTCTGATACCAATTGAAATCACCGAGAGGGGGGGGGTGAATAGGGGATAATGCTAATCAATGCACAAATTAATAATGTTATGATGCAACGATCACCCGAAACAAGACTAGAAGCCGAATACCCCGTGAAGGGCTCTGAACTCCTTCCTCGTGATTCCTCTAGATAAGAGTTTAAGGTGCGTAATGCAATCTTTTTGTATGAGTATTGATCGACAGTATAGCAATGAATATAAAGAAAGTAAATAAAGAAAATAAACCAATCGCAAACACTGAGATTTGTTTCGAGGTTCGAACACCCAGCTCTACGTCCCCGCCTTCACCCAGAAGGATTTCCAACCACTATAACTTTCACAAAGAATTACAACCACAAGGGAGTACCCAACTCCTCAATCACACTCCTCTACTCCAGAGGTAGTGAGCCACAAATACAAGAATATCTTGGTGATCAAAAAGACCACAAACCCTCTTTTGAAAAACTTTTTCCCTTACAAAAACCCTATAGAATAATGTGTAGGATTGAAGCTCAAGTTTTGTAAGTGAAAAAGAAAATGAAATTGAAGAGAGTTTTGAACCAAAAACTTCAGTAAAAAGAGAGAATTTTGAGTACAAAAACTGAGAGTAAAAACTTCTTTTGAAAACCTTTAAACTTGATTTCTTTTGCAAAGGATTGTTGTAATCACCTCAACCCTAATCATCCCTATTTATAAGATAAAGGTAGGGATTAAAGAGTAAACTGTTATAATGAATAATTAGGAAAGATTAGACCCAAATCCAGCCCCCAAATTTGTTTAGAGAGAAAAACCACGTTTTAAAACGTGTTTAAAAAACTAGCCGTTTAGGCTGAAATCAAGCTCACGGTCGACCTGCTGGTCGACCGGTTTTTCAAAAATATAACCGTTGCCAGCCCACGGTCGACCGCCCGGTCGACCGTAACAAACAGAAACATGGGTGCTTTCAGTCGGCCGAAGGTCGGTCGACCGACATGGGGTCCGGTCGACCGCCCGGTCGTCCGGGAGACGTGCACACATGCACGCATCCAAACAGTCAGAAGCGCAGTCGACCGCCCGGTCGACCGTTTTGACCTGAAACAGATCCGGTCGACCGCCGGTCGACCACAACAGGCCAAAAACAGTTCTTTTGAAATCGTTTTGAAGATCTTGAATATTTTAAAATTAATTTTGATCAAAACCTGGTATATTATATAAAATAGAGTTTGTTAGTATTAAAATATGTTTAAAAATATTTTATATATAGAAGAAATTTCTTTTAAAAAAATCATATGCACAAAATCTTGTGTGTGGGGAATTTTGAGCTTCAACACATACACTATTCTTTAACACACTAAAATTATAAAACTGAAAAAGAATTCTCTAAGCCGCGTTATACCAAGCTAGAGTCTTCTCTTCTATCAAAATGTCCTCTTGCGCCATTTGCTTTTTTAGCATCATAATCCTAGCAATAGCTTAGAAATGGCCATCACAACTAGTCCAAACCTGAAACTCATTCTTAAATAACTTATTAGTACCATATAGCTTCTATGTGTATTGTTATCATCAAAATATAAACAAATAGAGAGTGTAACCTCTTGGGCCAACAGGCTGTTCATAACTGTAGGGTATTGCGACTCTAGATATGGTATTTCAGAAGACACCTTCTTCATGTACCAAGACTTCGCCAAGGCCCGGGCTATAATCCGGATCTGAGGAACTATAGGGAGTGTCGTGCAACGCTCGTCTGCCCCTACGCAGCTCCCGTCCTCTTCCAATCATGTTAACGGATGCAGAGGGCAGATATTGCGATACGCTTCTTTTGTGATATTTTACCGGAGCTTGCACCGACAGTTAATCAAAAACTAATCGTCGGGCTGGAGAAACGGCGGGGATTGGTCCTAGCCAGCAATGGACTAAGTGGACTGTCACCAACTGACACCCACTTGTTGACAACCGAAGGGAGAAGTTTGGAAAGATTCCGACTTCCGTTTGCTTGTCAAGAATTGATTGCTAAAATAAAAGAAACAATCAATGAGTTTAAGAATTTACCGTGTAGCTTGTGGCTAACGGGTCGTGTCCACAAGGAGGGATGCGATGGAAGCTTTTCGATGAATCATTTTAAAACAAGGAATTGTGTTCGTTTTTTTTATGAAAAAGAGAATGGAAAGAAAGAGATGAATGAAAGAAAAATTGCAACTTTTAGAAAAGGTTTTGGAGAAGGTGATTGAGAAAACTTGGAAATTGTTTTGTTGTTTGTAATAATAAAGAAAGTCTGGGCTCATTATCTCACTTCTCAATTGTTCATTCTTCTCTTAAAATGTTAAGTCCCTCAAATGATCATTTGCAAAACTTAGAGTTAACTTGTTAGAAAGCTTTAAGTAAAGCACATAAGATGTTAGAAGAGTTGAGTCTTTTCTTCAAGAAATCGTAGAATCGAATATTAAAACATCAAGCGCGAAGAAGTAAGAATGAATTAAAAACAATTCAAGAGATGTTCATGAAAGAATTGTGAATTCAACTATCCATACCCATCCTCATGTGCCTTCAAGAACACTTTCAAAATGAAAGGCTTTTAAGTGAGGCATGCATATGAGTCATCGGGTTTTTTTCTTTTAAAAACAGAAGAGACGAAGAAGAACAAGAGAGAGTGATGATAGCTAGCCCAAAAAACCGTTTAGTTATCCATAGAAAAGAACAAAGAAAACATAGACATAATGCAAACCATATCGTACTACAAGTGGAAGAGAAATTGGCTCGACTTTTGTATTGCTGTCACTTCAATCTTCAAGTACAAGCACTCAGTCCTCTCTCTCACAAGTTTTGATACTGGACTACAAATTAAAAGGCAAGATTACAACTCTTGTTCTAGCTAACAAACAGCCTAAATCCTAAGAAAATAAAATGCAAAACTTAATCCTAGTCTTCGCTGCATTTTTCCCTGCTGAAACCAGTTTTTATAGGCAAAAACCTAAAGGATAGGATCCCGGGAAGATTGGGGGAGCAAACGCTCCCCCAACTGAATCAGGTAGGCCGCGGAAACGCGGCTTGGGCCGCGTTTCCGCGGCCCTGGTGTGGCCAGGTGGCCACACCAAAAGGGGGGACTTCCAGGTTTCTGTTTAGCTCGTATCTGCTGCTGGTTTTCTGGTTTCTGCTCCAAGCTGTTGACGAAACAGCCTTGATTCTCTGGCTTCAACCGCTCGATTCAGGGAGGATTTTTCTTAACCTCTTGATATGCCTAGATTTAGCCCTGATTTCTTCATTTCAAATTTATTCTGAATTAATTCAGAATTTGGGGGGCTTTTGGGCTTGTTTCTCTTTTCTTTCTTTGAGCACTTGGGCCTACATTTAGCAAAGAAAAAGACAACTTATTAATATAATTTATTAGCTAACAAGTGTGGTAAAGTGATAATATAAATGCAATGTATGTGACAAATCACACCCCCACACTTATTTTGCTCGCCCTCGAGCAAAACATCAGACTAGCTCGAATCAATTATTAGACCACTTTCGCTGGTCACTCGATTGCACTGAGCATGTGTAACAAGCCGTTAAATCTCTAGGTTACCCCTAGAGGACGAGTTTTGTCTCGTGAGGGTTTTCAGCGGATTACACCCACAAAATCTAAAAAGAAAGAGGAAAAAAAAGTTAGTATTTTCGAAAAGCATTTTTTTTCTTCTTCTTCTTCTTCTTTTTTTTTTTGGAAGGAGAAATATTTGAAGTATATTTGTGAGAGATTAAGTAATATATAAGTTATAGGAATATCAAATTTATCATTCCTAAACTTAGTCTCTATTCAAAAACATGTCATCAATTAAAGTAAGGAGTCAAATTGTACTTCTCATCTAGTCTATTAATTTACCATGAGTCGTATGCACCATCGTGACTGTGAAGTTTACTAAGGGTTCTTCAACATTAACTCCTATGCCTTATATTTATTTATTTTTTTGTGAAATTTATTCCTCAATTTCATTAGGCTTTCTAATCTGCCCATGTAACAAACATTCAGTCGGTGATACCCAAACCGGACAGTTTTAGGGCACCAGGTGAGAAAACACCCCTAAGGACTTAAACACTCGAGCAGATAAGGCCACGAAACTAAGGTTTTATTTATACGATGTACCCCTTTTTGGCGTGAATACTTATGCTTCATGAGGCATAAATACCCAGCTTAATCAGAGGATACACATTTTTTTTTCAAACTTATCTAATTATCTTTTGCATAAATACTAAGGCTTGCTTAGGCCAAAGCACCTAGCTAATCAATAATTGTATATTTTTTTTATAAAGCATAAGAGTCTCTGTTTTTAAACCCTAAGTGTGAAAGTGTATTTTGTGTGCATATGTCATCAAGGTAAATATCAAGACTAAATTACTTTCCCAAATTTTCTTCCTGACCCTAAAAATCAAACAAGTTATCTTATTTTTGACCAAGTGCAAGAAAACCTAATTATGATTCTCCTATTCCTTAAAATTGACTTAAATGCTACAAAAAATATATCAAAATATTGTCTACCATTTCAAAAAAGTTTTTTTTTTATATATATCCATTTTTTTTATTTTTTATTTTTTTATCAGTCATGTTAGAACCCTCCCCCACACTTATCTCATGCATTGTCCCCAATGTATGAAAGAAATGTATAAGTGCATGAAATAAAATGGAAAGGAGGAAAGTTACCGATACACTGGGTCAAAAAGACCCATTGCCGTTTCATTTACCGGCACCGATTCCAAGAAAGGTTTAAGGCGTTGACCATTTACCTTAAAGTCATTTCCATTCTTGGGGTCACTGATCTCAACTGCACCGTGTGGAAACACGGTTTTTACAACGAATGGCCCAGTCCATCTCGATTTCAATTTTTCTAGAAAAAGATGAAGCCTAGAATTATAGAGCAAGACTTTTTGTCCAGGGACAAAGATTTTTCTGATGATGTGCTTGTCATGGAAAATCTTGACTCTATCTTTAGTGATCCTAGCATTTTCATAGGCCTCATTTCTCAATTCCTCCAATTCGGAAAGTTGTAATTTCCGAAGGTCACCGGCCTTAGTCAAGTCGAAATTCAATTGCTTGATTGCCCATAAGGCTCGGTGCTCTAACTCAACGGGCAAGTGACAAGGTTTGCCATAGACTAACCTATAGGGAGACAATCCTAAAGTCGTCTTGAAAGCGGTCCTGTAGGCCCATAGAGCATCTACAATTTTGATGGACCAATCTTTCCAGTTTTGGTTCACAGTTTTCTCCAATATAAGTTTGACTTGTCTATTTGAAACCTCAACTTGCCCACTGGTTTGAGGATGATAAGGTGTGGACAACTTGTGAGTTATGGCATACTTTCGCATAAGGGCTTCAAAAGATCTATTGCAAAAGTGAGTGCCATTATCACTGATGATAGCACGAGGAGTTCCGAAGCGGGAAAAAAATGTTCTCTTTCAAAAACTTTATGACAAGTTTGTTATCATTAGTTTTACAAGGAATGGCTTCTACCCACTTGGACACGTAATCCACAGCAACCAATATGTATTGGTTCCCAAATGAATTAGGAAATGGACCCATAAAGTCGATGCCCCAAACATCAAAGAGTTCTATTTCTAGGATTGGGTTGAGGGGCATCATATTTCGGTTTGAAATCCTTCCTACCATTTGGCATCTAGGGCATGTCTTGCAAAATTCATAAGCATCCTTGAACAGAGTGGGCCAATAAAACCCATTTTGTAGCACTTTTTCAGCAGTCTTGTGGGGACCAAAGTGTCCACCGCATGCAAGTTCGTGACAGAAGGATAGAACACTCCTAACCTCCTCATCGGGATTGCATCTCCTAATAATTTGGTCGGAACAGTACTTGAAAAGATACGGTTCCTCCCAAAAGAAATACTGGACTTGAGATAAGAACCGGTAAACATCATTTTTGGACCAATGAGACTGAGTTTGGTTTGTGACTAAGTAATTCACTATATCAGCAAACCAAGGTTCCCTAGAGATAGCTAAGAGGTGTTCATCAGGAAAATCCTCATTGATGGGTAATTCGTTGCATGGAGAATTAGGGATCCGTGAGAGGTGGTCAGCAATGACATTTTCTACGCCTTTCTTATCTCGAATCTCAAGATCGAATTCTTGAAGAAGGAGAATCCAACGAATGAGTCGGGCCTTAGCATGCATCCTTCATCATGAGGTACCTAAGCGCAGAATGATCAGTGAAAACGGTAGTTTTAGACCCTAGTAGGTAGGGACGAAACTTCTCTAAGGAAAACACTACTGCCAAGAATTCCTTCTCAGTCGTAGTGTAGTTAGTTGAGCATCGTTGAGAGTCCTACTAGAGTAGTAGATCACATGCTGCTTGTTATCAATGCGTTGTCCTAGGACAGCGCCTATGGCAAAATCGGAAGCATCACACATGATCTCAAATGGCTTAGACCAATCCGGTGCAGATATGATTGGTGCAGAAATAAGCTCTCTCTTAAGCTTCTCCCAAGAATTTATGCATTCAACATCGAAAGTGAAGGACACATCCTTAGCTAACAGATTAGTCA
Source organism: Agave tequilana (assembly GCA_038442645.1). Lineage (NCBI taxonomy): Eukaryota > Viridiplantae > Streptophyta > Magnoliopsida > Asparagales > Asparagaceae > Agave > Agave tequilana. The sequence goes on along the minus strand of JAVJIF010002175.1, from coordinate 369,147 downwards.
AGGGCCTAGCAATTTTGCTAAAATCCTTGATAAATTGTCGGTAAAAACCAGTGTGTCCTAAGAAGGATCTAATGTCCTTAACGCATTTGGGCATGGGAAGCTTAGCAATAACCTCAATTTTGACTCTATCCACTTCAATTCCTTTCTTAGAGATTTCATGACCCAAGACAATTTCATGTTTTACCATGAAGTGGCATTTCTCCCAGTTCAGTGTCAAATTTTTCTCAGCACAACGTTGGAGGACGAGTTCTAGATAGTGGAGACATTGAGTGAATGAATCTCTGTAGATGGAGAAATCATCCATGAAGATTTCTAAGAAGCGTTCTACCATATCAGAGAAAAGACTCAACATGCAACGTTGAAACGTTGCTGGGGCATCGCATAAGCCGAAGGGCATTAGACAATAAGCAAATATCCCAAATGGACATGTGAACGTAGTCTTTTTTTGGTCCCCAGGAGCGATAGGGATCTGGTTATAGCCCGAGTAACCGTCCAAGAAACAATAATACTCATGACCCGCCAAACGTTCAAGCATTTGATCAATGAAGGGAAGTGGAAAATGGTCCTTACGAGTTGCAGCATTTAGTTTCCTATAGTCAATGCAAACTCGAATCTTCGTGGGAAGTCGAGTTTGAACCAACTCTTTGTTCTCGTTTTCCACTACGATGAAACCAGATTTCTTTGGGACTGCGTGGACAGGACTGACCCATTGGCTATCAGAAATAGGATAAATTATCCCATTGTCTAAGAGTTTTTTGATTTCAGCATGAACCGCCTCTTACATTATAGGGTTTAACTTACGCTGCGGGTCTCTCTTAAGTGTGGCGTCTTCATTGAGATGAATGCGATGTTGAACGATGGTTGGACTTAATCCCTTGATATCAGTCATAGTCCACCCAATGGCTTCCCTATGTTTTCTTAGAATAGCTTTTAGATCTTCTTCTTCCCCGTCATTTAAATGGGAGGCAATGATGACAGGAAAGGTCTCTTGTTTACCTAGATAGTCGTACTTGAGATGCGCAGGTAGGGCTTTCAATTCTAAGGACGAGGAAGGCTCACTAGAAGGACTACTCAAATCTGTTGGCTCCATTGTTGGTGAAATAGGGTTTGAAGCCCAATTCACGGCAGAATCTACCACCTGATCAAGATTAAAGTCGTCAGACTCTAACCCGAACTCACTCTCCATTTCTTATTCCAATTCTTCCCCGTGTTCACTTGTCAAGTTCTCAATCAGGTTGACTTCAAATGTTTGGTCCTCGATATCGCGGGGTTGTTTTCCTAGATTGAAGACATTGACTTCTCTAGTCATGTCCCCAAAGGTTAACCTCTTAGACCCATTCCTACAATTGATGATGGCATTAGCAGTAGCAAGGAATGGTCGACCTAGGATGACAGGAGTTTGAGCCCTACGATTGGAGTTGGACACAGGTTGTGTCTCCAGAACTATGAAATTGACAGGGTATATGAACTCTCCTACCCGGATCAGGACATCATTAATCTCCCCTTTTGGAACTTTAACAGAACGGTTATCCAGTTGGATGGTGACTCGAGTTGGACTAAGATCGCCCAACCTGAGTTGTTGATAAACAGAGAATGGAAGCAAGTTGATACTTGCCCCCAAGTCAAGAAGTGCACGACTAATCTCGGCTTGTCCTATTGTGCAGGCAATGGTGGGACTACCTGGATCTTTGTACTTGACAGGGATAGGACCCGATAATAGCTCACTAATATTAGTGGCTAAGAAGACCTTCTTAGGAACATTAGTCTTTCTCTTCTTGGTGCACATGTCCTTAAGAAACTTAGCATAGGAAGGAACTTGTTGGATGGCATCAAGAAGTGGCACATTTATCTTCACTTGGTTAAACATCTCGATTATCTTGTCCATGTGCGGATTTTGCTTGTTGTTATTCAACCTATTAGGAAATGGTACTATAGGCTGGTGCACCTGGCTGGCTGACTTGTCTTTTTTAGACTCATCAGAATTGAAAGAAATTGGATTTGATGAGGTGGAGGCTTGATTGTGGTTGTGCTGAATGGGATTGGGTGGAGTTGATACTTGGTTATCAACTCTCTTTCCTGACCTCAATGTATGGATAGCATGGCATTGATTGAATGAAGGATCCTCAGCCAAATGAGCTTGTTGGGAATTCCTCGGATTGGTGACTGGCTGACTAGGCAGGGTACCCTTTTGTCTCTCATTCTGTGGGTTGGCTAGTTGACTCATTTGAACCTCTAACCTCTGAATGGTCTGCATGAGAGAGTCTTGGTTTTTCATATATCTCTCCATGTTTCTTTCAAAGTCAGTCATTCTCCTTTCTAATTGAGGATTCTGGAAGGAGGATTGTTGAGCTTGGTTGGGAAAGTTTTGTTGATAATTCGGAAAGTTGGGTGGATAATTGGGAGAATTATTATGGAAATTGGAGAAGTTGGATTGATGATTGGAAGAATTATTACCATGATGGAAGTGGCTAGTATGATTGGATCGTGAATGGTCATTGTTGTTTTTGCTCCATGAGAAATTAGGGTGATTTCTCCAGCCGGGATTGTACGTTGGTGCGTAAGGATTGTTGTTCGTCCTTGAAAAGGCCGCATTCATCGGTTCATGGTAGGATTGGTGAGCCTGAAACACTGGGCACTCCTCGAACACATGATTCATGGCTTAACAGTAAGTGCAGCTCGGGGGTGGAAATTGGTTCGGGCTGACTTGATTGACTGGACTTGGTTCTTTTGTTTCTAGAGCTTCAAGTCTTCTAGCCAAATTAGCTAACTTAGCCTCATTAGCGATAGAAGATTCGATGGAATGGAGACCTCCTTTTGAAGAGATGGAGTTAGGATTCCTAGAGGTCTCACTAACAGATTCCCATTGGATGGTCTTCTCAGCCAAATTTTCATACAAATCCCATCCTTCATCTTCATCTTTCTGCAAGAAACCCCCTTGGCACATACTTTCTAAGAGGGTTTTGGTGGAATAGTCTAAACCATCATAGAGAATTTGGCATTGTCGCCATTTCTCTATTCCATAGTGTGGACATTGGACAAGGAGGTCCTTAAAGCGTTCAAAGTACTTCCAGAACGGTTCACTAGGTTCTTGCTTGAATTGCATGATCGTCTTCCTAATGAGAGCAGTTTTATGGATAGGATAGAATTCCTTCAAGAAAACCTTGATAAAACCTTCCCAAGACGTGATGGAACCGGCTGCTAAGCTGTAGAGCCACTTCTTTGCTAGGTCCTTAAGTGCGAATGGGATAAATCTCAACCTAATAGCGTCGTCTACAAGGTGTGAGATTTTCATCATTAGACATACTTCCTCAAATTCTCTTATGAAGAAGTAGGCATCTTCGGACTCTAGGCCATGAAACATGGGGAGTGTGTTGATGAATTGAGGCTTGAGCTCAAAATTGTATTCACCAACCGATGGAAGTGAAATGCAAGATGGAAGTGAGGTCCTAATAGGGTAGAACCTATCTTGCAATGATGTTGATTGAGCCATTACCGGATTTGGTCTTCGTTCAAAGTTGGGTGGTGATGTGTTTCTAGTCAACCTAGATGAATTAGGGTCTCTTGACCACACTTGCATACACAAATACAATCACAATCACAACAAGTTCAAACAACAGTCAATAATTAAAATCAATCAAGCCTAGTCTAAGGTAACCTCGACTTAGACAACTCCTAACTGGTTGATTGTCCACAAGAGGTAGAATGTAGACTTTGACCACAAGCTAATCAGCCAGGTCAGGGTAAGATTGGTGGGAGGTTTTTCGTCAAAGACGTTCCTTAATTAAATAACCACCAATCTTCGGGCTTTCGGCTCTCAATCCCCTTCCTAGACACTGATTTGGCAGGAGTCAATTTCCAACACCTTCCCTCTTTAGGATAATCTCCTAGTGAGTTCGAGATGTCCCTAAGGCCAACGTCTATCAGATTTTACTTAGGCTTAGGTTTGTGATTGCTTGGAGTCTGATTTTTGGGTCAAGGAAGGGTGATTAAATCCCCACCTTATCTTATTGTTGGGTGTTGCCCTTAGAATCAATTTGTGCAAGTGTACAAGATAAATAAGATTCACTCAAAGCGATATAAATCAACCAAGAAATGAGTCCTATTCTGAATGCAATGCGTACGTACCTTACTCCAGCACTCTTCAACAGTAAAGTAAAGGAATTGAAAAGACTCGTGCCTAGAATGCAAATGTCTAATCAATTTTTAACTTTTCAACAAGTGTTTTACTGTTGACTTAAAACAGGGATGTTGGATAGCAGAAATAGCACAAATATGACATATAAAAACTTAAATTTTGCGAGCAATATGTCCTGCAAAACAAAGTTTTTAGTAGTCCAATGAATTTTTTTAGATTTTGCAAAGCAATTTCTTGAAATTCTATTTCTTACTTTCGAGAGTAGGGGCACAGAATTTGCAAGTCTTCTTGGCAAAGCTTGATTGCTAAATCTTGATCTTCAAGTCCCTGAAACAACATACAAAACTTGTTAAAACAACTACACCGTTCCCTCCCCGGCAACGGCGCCAAAATTGATTGCTAAAATAAAAGAAACATCAATGAGTTTAAGAATTTACCGTGTAGCTTGTAGCTAACGGGTCATGTCCACAAGGAGGGATCCGATGGAAGCTTTTCAGTGAATCGTTTTAAAACAAGGAATTATGTTCGTTTTTTTTATGAAAAAGAGAATGGAAAGAAAGAGATGAATGAAAGAAAAATTGTAACTTTTAGAAAAGGTTTTGGAGAAGGTGATTGAGAAAACTTGGAAATTGTTTTGTTGTTTGTAATAATAAAGAAAGTCTGGGCTCACTATCTCACTTCTCAATTGGTCATTCTTCTCTTAAAATGTTAAGTCCCTCAAATGATCATTTGCAAAACTTAGAGTTAACTTGTTAGAAAGCATTAAGTAAAGCACATAAGTTGTTAGAAGAGTTGAGTCTTTTTCTTCAAGAAATCGTAGAATCGAATATTAAAACATCAAGCGCGAAGAAGCAAGAATGAATTAAAAACAATTCAAGAGATGTTCATGAAAAAATTGTGAATTCAACTATCCATACCCATCCTCATGTGCCTTCAAGAATACTTTCAAAATGAAAGGCTTTTAAGTGAGGCATGCATATGAGTCATCGGGTCTTTTTCTTTTAAAAACAGAAGAGACGAAGAAGAACAAGAGAGAGTGATGATAGCTAGCCCAGAAAATCGTTTAGTTATCCAAAGAAAAGAACAAAGAAAATATAGACATAATGCAAACCATACCGTACTGCAAGTGGAAGAGAAATTGGCTCGACTTTTGTATTGCTGTCACTTCAATCTTCAAGTACAAGCTCTCAGTCCTCTCTCTCACAAGTTTTGATACTGGACTACAAATTAAAAGGCAAGATTACAACTCTTGTTCTAGCTAACAAACAGCCTAAATCCTAAGAAAATAAAATGCAAAACTTAATCCTAGTCTTCGCTGCATTTTTCCCTGCTGAAACCAGTTTTTATAGGCAAAAACCTAAAGGATAGGATCCCGGAAGATTGGGGGAGCAAACGCTCCCCCAACTGAATCAGGTAGGCCGCGGAAACGCGGCTTGGGCCGCGTTTCCACGGCCCTGCTGTGGCCAGGTGGCCACACCAAAAGGGGGGACTTCCTGGTTTTCTGTTTAGCTCGTATCTGCTACTGTTTTTCTGGTTTCTACTCCAAGCTGTTGACGAAACAACCTTGATTCTCTGGCTTCAACCGCTCGATTCAGGGAGTATTTTTCTCAACCTCTTGATATGCCTAGATTTAGCGCTGATTTCTTCATTTCGAATTTATTCTGAATTAATTCAGAATTTGGTGGGCTTTTTGGGCTTGTTTCTCTTTTCTTTCTTTGAGCACTTGGGCCTACATTTAGCAAAGAAAAAGACAACTTATTAATATAATTTATTAGCTAACAAGTGTGGTAAAGTGACAATATAAATGCAATGTATGTGACAAATCAAGAATTCCCGCAAGTCAGACCCGGCCGGGCCTAAACGATCCAGCGCAGAGGCTCTGTTGGATTGCGCATAGGATGATGCCCTGTTCTTTTCATCACTACAGAGATAATTAGCACTAAATAGTGCTTTAGCTCTAACTTCGCGGCTAAGAACTTTGGGAATGTCCTTGGGTGCTGAAGCTGCATAAGCACCGCTGTTAACACTTAGGGACGATCCCGTAACTCCGCTGCGAAGGGCGAGCTTAGTGCTTGATGTACTGGGGAGCGAAGCGCGCGTGGTGCTTTATCCGCTACGTTACTGCGAAGGTGATTAGCCCTAGATAGTGCCTTGGCTCTAAATTTGCGGCTAAAAGCTTTGAAAATGCCCTTGGGCGCTGAAGCTACATAAGCACCACTATCAGCACTTAGGGGCAATCCCTTAGCTTCCCTGCGAAGAGCGAGCTTAGTACTTGAAGAACTGGGAAACGAAGTACACTGTGGTGCTTTGGTTCCAGCTTCGCGGCTGTGAACTTCATGTGTACCCTGAGGTACTGTGTTTGGCACACCACCAGTAACTTCGCTCATAAGAACGAGGTTGGCGCGAGGAGTTACTGCTCTTGAATTAGGTGAAGGCATGGTCGCCGTCGTAACTTCATGGCTGACAGTCTCAACGAAGCAGGCAGGCATTTTATTTTTTCTTCGTGAGAGAGACGAACTTGTGGCGTACCTACGCCTGAAGCTTCATACAAAGCCTTCTGCTTTGGCCTCCACATCTGCTTTGAAAAAGGAGACTTAGTTCGCAGGGAACTTGGCTAGCCACACGCGAGTCTAAGAGGAGTTGGAAGGATTCTGCTTCCGGTTTCTGCTCTGAAACCTTGGCCATCGAGACCTTTCTATGCTTTTGTGCATGGAGCATTGGACCACCCACAGAGAGGAGTTCTTAGAATTTTCCTTGGTCGAAATGAATGATTAGGTTTTCAAAGGTGACAGGCTCAAAATTCTGACCCATGCATTGCAGGTCTGCTTCCTTGTTACGCCAGTGGACCGTGATAGGCTCGTAGGGAGCCTTATCTATCTCCACAGAGACTTTCTTTAAAGATTTAGCCAGAGGGGCTCAGGCCACACCGACTTCCTTGAATTCAAAAGTAGACCCGAAGGTCTGTTCGTCGCATTGCGACACTTGATTCTCAACAGTGGAGAATTCATTTCCAACGGAGTCGCCATCTTGTTTTCCATTGATTTTGCAAAGAGAAAAACTTACAAAAAAGGGCCGAGGAGCTAAATTATAAGTAATTCTTTTGCAATAAAAAGATTACAAGTAGATCTCTTCTGAGATTCTGGAGAAGTATGCCGGTAGGAGTCTGGTCAGCGCACGATCACTTTGTCCCTTTGACAATGGGATCGATCAGATAATCGGGTTATTGTGTAACGCCCCGATTTCACAGATACGGGGACGTCACTGCGACGTATATACGTAGGTCAGAACTACCCTCCCGTATATACGCTAAGCATCAGTACAGACAAGAATCAGAGTACGGAAGCATATGGTGCATTATACATTCCAACACATATATATATACAATCACAGAGTTATCACCAGAGGTGATGAATATTACAATAATAATACATCACAGATATGCGCAAATGCGAGAATACAAAGATATACATATATGAACAGTATAAAAGGGTGTCCACATACATGTATACAAGGAATGTACAAGTATGAATAGAAAAAGGGCACTCACGAGTTTGCTAAGGGAAAACTCGAGAGGCATACAGGGGGTCCGGAAGGATGGAGCACTGAAAGGCCTGCTGGGGATCCACGCTACCGCTGCGCTACTCTGAGCAGCAAAGGGGAAATCCACACGCTCCGGGCTCCAGGACCTGGACATGAGAATCCAGGGGAGTCAGTGAAACTCCCCAGGCGAGTAGGATGCAAAAGCCAGGTGGCGAGCCAAGGGTGAGTACAAGTGTCAAGTACCGAAGACAGGAGGGTTAGAACACAAGTGAAATATATATGAACAGGAATAACATAATATCCATAAAACAGGAAATCCAAGGTAAAGCTGATCATAAGCAAAAGTGATTGTATACGCTTAAGTCACGGTCCCATGAGACTAATACATCGAAGGAATAATCCAAACAAGGAAACCCTCATCTATATACCTTTATCTCATGCCACCGAAATCCAAGCGTATAGAATCAGAGTTGCAAAGTAGTCATAACAAGAATACATAACAGATGTGACAAGAGTGCATAACAGGTATCAAAACAGGAATCATAACAGTAATCATAACTGGGGTCACAGGAAACACCTATTATTATTATTACTCGTCTGACCCATATATCTCGGTATGTGACCTGGTGTACGGCCAACCCACATACATCCATATATAAGCAAGTCGAGGGTTGTTAACGGAAGTAGATGGAGAACTGATAGAACTTCTTATAGTGGTTTCCATACACCTGGAACCGGCTTTGGAGGCCCAAAGTCCCCCTATTCAGTAATTTCAGATTCACTACCGCCAGTACATATAATATATATATGTATATACATACTTTTATACCCCACCACTATAAGCAAGATATCATTCCGGCATCCATCACTTCCTCCCATACCCATACAAGTTGTCCTTTTTATAGCTTATGAACATAATTATCAGATTTCGGGAATGAGCAATATCATAATAGTAATACATAACAGTGATCAGTACATAACAGTAATCAGGTACTACATTCCCTCTATCGTGATAATTATAAGAATCGGTGTATCATGCTTGGTGTCAAGAGATAGCATGATAAATGGTGATGTATATCAAGTAACATGCATAACAATGGATTGATAATAAGTCTGGGTAAGTCATGACATAACAAGATGGTCTTGCCAGATAGTGGCATGTCAGGTGGTCAGGTAATAACATACTGGAAGTTAGGTGATATACATGTGTAAAAGGGAGCATACAACTAACAAGTCTGAAGCAATGACAAGTAGTAACATGGAAGTGACTCAAAGCCCAACGACCACGAAGGGTCGGCCACGCATGGTATACGATAAAGAAGCAAGCATATCATAAGCATGGTACAAGCACAAGATGAAGCTACCATAATACAAGCAATGTAGTGCAATACATGAATATGGAAATAAGAAGCGAAATACTTATCGACCGATGAAACGGGAAACTCAAATAGAGGCGAGACTACTCGCATACAAGAAAGCAGCGAGTGAGAATACTCGCCTAAACCTCAAAGCGCCGAAAGATCCGAAATCCACGAAATCCGGGGCACGCCATAAACTATGATATATATATGTAGAGTGAAGAGGAGAGAGAAAGAGAGAAGTGAAGATGATGTTAGTCAAGATACAAGTCAAGAAGTATAATATACAACATATAAATCAAGTATAAGATCCAAGTTTGAGAAGGTAAATAACTGTAACAAACAGACAGAATTAGTCGACTAGGGTAGGATGAGTAGTCGACTAATAAAGGGGTTAGTCGACTAGGAAGATGGGGTAGTCGACTAATACTGTGATCCAGAGAGTTTGGTTTCTGTTTCAGGGAAAGTTAGTCGACTAGGGTCATATGGGTAGTCGACTAACAGACATGACAAGTCGACTAACAGTTATGTTAAGTCGACTAAATCTGGGATACAGAGAGTTAAGGTTTCTGGTCCAGGAAGGGTTAGTCGACTAGGGTCAAGGGTGTAGTCGACTAAGGGCCTCTAGTCGACTAGGATCTAAGGTAAGTCGACTAATACTGTGTTTCCTAGAATTGTGTTTCACAGGACAGAATAAGTTAGTCGACTAATGTCTAGGTCTAGTCGACTAATCGACTGGAAACAGTAAACAGAACAGATTTTCTAGGGTTTGTGTTTGATGGCTAAATAACAAGAATTGAAGACACGAATCAACAAGAATAAGCAAACATAAGTAGACTAAGAGTTGTACAAGTCTTGGTGAGGGAAATTACTTACCAAAAGAAGTGGTGGTGGTTGATGATGAAAAAAGAGTGGAGATGTTGGTGGAGTTGATGAAGTTGTTGGAGTTGATGACCTTGTGGTTGCTTCCATGGTGATGAAGGAGGAAGAAGATGACCTTGTTGATCTCTTGGGAGTTGGTGGTTGTTGTTGTGGTGATGGAGATGAAGAGGAGTTGGAGATTAGGGCTTTGGTGAAGAGAAGAGAAGAGAAGAGAAGAAAGAGAAAGTTGAAGTGAGAATGAATAAAGAAAGGAGAGGAAAAGTATTTATAGGTTTTGACTTTTGTGAAGGAGGTGCAAATATGATAGAAGAGAGGGGGGTTTTTTGTAAAGTGGGGAGGTGAGGTGAGTGTCCTTCTCTTGGCCACTTGGCCGGCCATGGGAGAGAGAGAATGAGTGGGATTTAAAAAGGATTAGGTGAAAGTGAGTGGGATTTTGTGGAAAATTGGAATTATTGGAAAATTGGAAAAGGCTTTGGTTAGTGGAGGAAGGAAAGAAATAAAGGAAAAGGAAAAAGGAAAATAAATTATAATGAGAAGATGTTTTCTTGGGAAAGAAGATGAAAATAATGGAAGTGGCGGATTCCCGGGATTCAGTTGCAGATGCGGAAATCTTTCGGGAAAATACCGGAATCGTCCGAATTTCAAGTATCTCGGAACGACCCGAAATAATTACCAAAGTCAATAATAATATATAAAGACCAATAGTGAAATCCGTTTGAAGAAATACTTATAGTTTTAAAACTAAAAATCCCGGAACCAGTTACCTACCGACTCCGATGGAATTTTCATAAAATCATAAAATCCTCAGAAAAAGAATGTAGGTAGAAAATATGATTCTAAGGAATAATGTCTAAAGAATCATTTAGAAATTCCAAACCGTTTAAGAATTAAAAATCCAGGAATCGGTCAGCGGCACTGGCCGACACCGGTTTTGAAGAAATTCCTTTTAATCCAAGAAAATTCCAGAAAATCATATAAAATCTAAAATATTGAAAAATGATGTTTAAAATTAAAATCGGTCAAATCTAATTATCAGAATGTCCAAACCGAGCAATACTCTGGGATCGGGCCTTCGGTTCAAACTAAGGTTGACTCCGAATCCACGAACCCAAATCCAAGACAAAACAATCATATAAAGAATTCGTAATACAGGATAAATACAGGAAGCAAATCGAAAAGTACGATCGAAAAATCTGAATACGCAACTAAGTACGTATTCCGGGAACGGGGTATTACATATTGCCAGATGGGATTCTCTTCTTTCCTGGTTTGGGAATCGGAGAACAGAAGGTTGGTAGAACCCTCTTGTTACTTCTCAAACTGCCTCCACTTGGGAATTCCTTCTCGCCTGGTTTCGGAGATTCCTTGAGAGGGAGGAAGATCTTAGGGTATCACCCTGATTAGAGAAGTAGTTCTTTGAATTCGTAGAAGAAAGAGAATAGATCTTTATTTAGCCGTCTCTTTCCTCTGTTTTTCAGCCTCTCTCTCTGTGTGCGTCTTGCATGCCTCTGGTAGACTATTTATAGGGAGAGTAGGGGTAAAATTGCCCTTTGAAAATCAAAAACAGATTGAGTCAATCTGTTTAAATCTGGAAAGTAGCCTTGCCGCGAGGCTAGAATCAGCTTCTGTGAAGTTAGGAATAGTAGGTAGTGTCGATCTCCTGATCCGTTTTGATTCTTTTCTAAATAACTGAAAGATCTCCCCTGATCTTCTTACTTGTTTTAGGAGAGTCAAGAGATTATGGTAAACAACTGTCAAATTTGATCTCAGATTTGATCTCGATTAGATTTGATCTTGAATAGATTTGATCTCTTCTGGAGATTTAATTGGTCAAAGGTGACCATAAAAGACCCGCAGCAGAGCTGGAAGGAGCATCTGGCGAAGTCAGAAGAAAGCTCTTCAGTGGAGCTGGATAAACATCTGTGGCGAAGCTACCGACTATCCTTCTGCGCGGTTGCGTGTGGCTTCGAACGAAGCTAACTCTCTGCGGAGTTAACTGAGCGCTTCAGGCGAAGCTGTAAGTTAGCTTACTGATAGAGCTTTGAACTGCTCCAAGGCGAAGTTGGACAAACTTAGCCTCTCAGTTGAGGCTATCCCCTTGGGCTCATGCGATGCTAAGTGTTGAGCTAACTTAGCATCTTAGGCCTGCTTAGGTCTCTTCAAAGGCAATCTGAGCTTACTGTCTGTTTCACTTGATCAGTAGAGTCCAAGTCGCTGATTTGTCCCTCGGAGATGGGTAAAAACTGGTCGTCAGCTTGTCTACCACTTGTCTTTTGTAGTTGTCAACAAGTTAGACATTGTTCAGGCCAGTTAGGAATCTTGTCTTTTTAGAGTGCCAACAGTATACCCTTATTGAATATCTTTTAAACATGTGCATGAATAGGGTGGTAGGTATGAGTTATACACATGATCTTCTTGATATTTCATATTTTTGTAAACTCATATTTGTTTTCTTATATATGTATGCTTCAACTTCAATTAGTATCAATTTCTATTGATATATCCTTTCATACATACATATATATGATTCGATTGTACTTATTTTATCTTTACATCTCTAGCACAATTATTTTTTGCTAAGCTTGATTCAGTTCTTAATGTCAATTATTTTTTAATTGGTATCATATACAAGCTTGTGCATTATTTTTATTGGTATTTCATAAAGGAGAAGAAAAATTCTTATTTTATCTTTCATTTAGTTTTACTTTTCAATCAGTATCTTACTCCCAGTCTTTATAGTAAAAAAATATTTTGCTTTGGTATATGCTTATATTTTCAATATTGGTATCAATAATTTTAAATTGGTATTATTTTCAAATTGGTATCCTTATTGCAAAAATGAATATAGTGTTTACCTAAAAAATTTGGTGCTTACCTTCATTGATATTATGTCCTTTTATTGGTATCAATTCATAAAAAGATTGTTTCCTTCAATTGATTCTATTCATTGATTGTGTTCATTGGTATCAAAATTTTGTTTTAATTTATGTTTATTGTTTATTTGTCTTTACCCCTTTGTTGATGATTGAAATAAGGGGGAGAAGAATTCAGTTTTATATATGCATGTTTTACTATGTGTTTGTGCATATATCTTGTTTTATTGGTGTCATGAGCTTCATTGCATATCTTTATATGTTTATTAATTATGCATATGATAAGGGGGAGCTTCTAAGAAGCCTATCCTTAATGGATGCATATATATAATCTCATAAGTTTTGTCATCATCAAAAAGAGGGAGATTGTTAGCCCAAAGGTCTTTCACCTTAGTTTTGATCATGACTAACTTATGAAGGTCAGTTTACTAATAATCTTGTGTTTACATAGTTTCACTTATTGATCAAGATATTAGTAGGTGTTTAGTTTCAACAAAAGAGTTTTGGGAGCTAACTCATGTAGATTTAAGAGCTTACGCGTCAAGATCGCATCTAGCACTCGGTTGGAGTCAAGCTCATTGGATTGTATTTGGATCGAGTCAGCTTGAAGAAGGAGTTCAATAAGAAGACTTCGGTTTGTGTTTAGATATTATGTAAAGATAGATAGTATTGATATGCTCAAGTTCACACACACACACACACACACACACACAAGTTTAATATGTTTGGTTTTCAGTTTAACCGGGTTTTGGATTTCGAGTTCATATATATGATTTTCATGAATAGATAGAATCAAAACAAGCTTACATGGTTAAATGTATATTAGATTTTTTCTATATACATATATGCTTCATATAGTTAGAAAAACTTATTTTGATGATCCTATTCATTGTTTAGAGTTTTGTTTTTTAAGAAAACTTATTTTGGATTTCATGTCAAAAATATAGTTATATCTATTACATGTGTATTGGATTGTATCCATATACAATATGCTTCAAAAGAGTTTAAACATCGTGTTTTTGCATTTATACAAGTTTTGAAAAAATTGGATTTTCATTTCAAAGTTTGGTTTTCAAAAAATATATTTTTTTGTTTAAGGCCAATATTTTAGATCACGAAAATAGTTCAAATAGTTTGTAATATGTGTTGATTTTTAGTCACACATACCTGGTATTCAAATATCTTACAAGAACTCATTTGTGTTGAATTTATGAGTATTTAAGGGATTTTATTGGAATTAAAATACCTAAGTTTCAAGTTCCCAAATCTCAGCCAGACCACACTGGCGGTCGACGATCGATCGGACCAGTGGTCGGTCGACCGGATCGGTCGATCGATGTGCACGATGATGTGCACGGACCCAGCCTACAAGGCCGGTCGACCGCACGGTCGACCGACTGTAAGTACCCAATCTCGGGTGCCGCCGGTCGACCGCGTGGTCGACCGACAGGCTTGGCTCGGTCGACCGGGCGGTCGACCGGAGGTACAACGGTCAGAAATATGACTGTTGCGTCGGTCGACCGGTTGGTTGATCGGAAGGGCAATTCTACCCTTCAGGCTGCCAATGGCTTTTTTATTTGGGGCCTATATAAAGGGGTCCTCTTGGGTTATTTTTAACAAGAATTTTAAGAGCAAATTTTTCCATCTATACAAGTGTTTTAGCAGCAAGTTTTTGAAGAGTTTTTGCGCCAAAAAGATTTATCTTTTATTTGTTTTCAAGGGTTGGAAAAATCAAGAAAAAATAGAGTCTTTGGGAAATTGATTTTTATATTCATTTCTTTTTCATTCTAGTCTTTTTCCCAAGTAATTTTCTTTGTGATTTATTTTCCAAACACCTTGTTTTCTCACACTTGAGCCATCATATCTATCCTATCTATAGGATCTTGTTTTTGTGAAGAAAAGTTGTTTGTGATCTTTGTGATCACCAAGATTGCTGTCCCTCCTTTGATTTGGCTTTGTGCCTATCCCTCTTGTGTAGAGGTGATTGAAATTTTGTTTTGGGTTTGTAGTTATCCCTCTTGTGAAGAGGTGATTGTGGTTGTTGTTGGTTTTGTGCCTTATCCCACTTGTGTAGAGGTGATTGTTGTCTTGGCTTTGTGCCTTGCCTCTTGTGTAGAGGTGGTTGTTGTTGGAGAGAGGAGCTGTGTACTCCTAATTTTGTAATTGCAAATTCCTCGATGGAAGTTCCCTGTGTGGGAGGTCCTATATGGACGTAATGGAAATCCTTCTTTGTGAAGGCGGGGACGTAGAGCAGTGGCTCGAACTCCGAAACATATCTTTTTGTTTGCGTTTGATCCACTATCTCTAAACTCTATCTCTCTTATATCTTGCATTGCTTTATACTGTTCATATCTCGTACATACTTGGTATTGCTAGTCTGACAATACTTGTGTTGAACCAAGAGAGCTTCATATAGCATCTCAACTTTTATTTAGAGGAATCTCGAGGAGATACTCCAGAGCTCGCCATTGGGAATTCGGTTACACACTTTGGTTACACATAGTGTGTTGCAATTAGTTTTTAATTCCGCATTTTTGTCATTAGATTAGTTTATACACCTATTCACCCCCCTCTAGGTGTATTTTCACCAACGCTGCCGCATGAAGTGATTGTCGTCGATGTGGTGTACTCGGCGGTTCTGTTAGCACATGGGAAGTCAATATCTCTCCTTCAAGCGATAGTAACAGGCATCCGAGTGGTTTGTGAGTATTGACAAAAAGCCTGTGCCAAGTGGAGGCTGTTGTAGACTCCCAGGGCAGGCAAATTGTAGACTCCCCGTGTAGGCCAGAAGTGAGGACTCCCAATCCCAGAGTCAAGTTTCCATACACGTACCTGGTGTCCTGGTATGTCATGCATTGCCCATCGCTGATGACGGCGGTGTCTCCCTCAGAGGGCTTCGTCCCTTTTGTGGAGAGGCTGGAGAATTCGAGCTGGTCATAATATTATATGTACTATATTCGAAAAGCTATTCTGAGCAGCTCGAACTATCAGCTTGATCAATGTTTCCCCGAGATCTCTGGTGCGTCATACAGGGACAAGCCGACCTTGCAGGACTGGATAATTTCACACGGCTACCATCTGCAGTCTTCGGTGGCTCATCAACATTTGGCTTGGATATTTGGTCTTTCGGTAAGATGATTCATGTATGATCGAGCCTTACATGCCTAGCCATTTTGCTAGGCAGTTCGGTTACGATCAATTATATGTCGGCAACTCCAACACTGACCTCGCTTCAGCGGTAACCTATTTGAAGGCGCCTGGGCATGGTATTACAGAGTAGCTAGGGAAACAGAGGCCGTCTTCAGTCTACCTCATAGGACGCCTAACTGCTATACAAGCCTCAGCTCTTGCACATGGTACTTTATTGCCAGCAGGGTACCCAGCTTTGGAATGAATACTTCTTGTATCAAGAGTATTAAGACATCGTATAAAGTCAAGTCGGGTTCCAAGAGCCGCATGCGAGGGATGAGTGAGTACCAGGAGGCTGAGAAGGAAGTGGAAAGGGAGGCCAAGAGAGAGGCCAGCGGGACAGGAGCAGCTTTGATGTTGGAGCCTGGAGCAGGTGCTGCAAAGGAACACCCCGTTCTGAGGACTCAACATGCTGTGCCCAACCATCCTTGAGCCTCTGTTTCTCAAGACGAGCCCAGCCCGAAGAAGGACAGAAAAGGATCTGAGGCTAAAGTTTTAGCCCGGATGTCTCAAAATAATTTCTCCTGGTACTGAGGAGCAGGAGGAGGAAGAAGAAGAAGAGGAGGCAGTCCTGGCTCTTCATCCCCGAGGTTTATGTAGCAGGGGGCCTGCGATCTTGGCAGAGGGAGAGCATGCAGTCTAATCCCCCGTGGCCAAAGAGGCTGATCATCCTACAACTTCTTCAGCTCAAGAAAGAGGGATGAAGACACAGCAACTGGGTTTTCTCAGTGTTATAATGCCTACTTCTCGGGTTGTGGAGCCTAACCCTACCACCGGGGTTCTTAATGGTAAAGCCCCAGCCACTGAGACTCCCTGGGTTCAAGTGTCATCTTCGTTATCTAAAGAGCACGACTATTATTCTGGTGAAGAAGTTGACTTCGGTGATGAACCCCCTCATCTTGATGCCAGCAAGTTTTAGCATATTTCAGAGGAAGAGATGCTGACGTATATCCCTGCGATGGTTTCGCCGTCGGGAAAGGTTACTACCGCTGAAGGTACTTCTTCTATCCTCCTTAACTATTTCTCCATCAAATTGGGAAGATGTTTTAACACTTCATTTGAATCTCTCCTATAGGAGTGGCCATCGGTAGCGAGGCTACGGCTTCCTCCGATATTGAGGAGATGATCCAAGAGCGGGCCCAGCCGGAAGGCCTTGAAGTTCCTGCTACAGGGATGCTTCGTGAGAGTGTAACCACCGTGACTCGGGAACCCTCATCCCAAAGCAGCCTGCCAAAGGATTTCCTATCTTCAGATCCTCAACTTGGTAAGAAAATAAAGATGTGTCATATACTCCCATTTTCATTGTTATTGCTAGCATCGAAGTTATGATTGCAGAAAGTATTGGGCTGGCTCAAGTGGAGGATCCCGTGGCAAGCACCAGCATAGAGGACAGTGCACTTCAAACTTCGTTGGTGAACCAAGTGTTATGGAGTTTGTCGCTGCTCCTGCTGTTTCCGGAGGCTACCACAATAACGGTCCCGAAGGTGTCAGCCATTATTTTAGTGTCGACAGAACCTGCTGCTAGCCTTGTCTCTGTACAAAGTGAGTTGGCTCCTGTCTCTGTGGACATTATATGTACCATTGTGTAAAGGGGATCCGAAAGCGCACCAGCAGAGCTATCTCCGGCCAAGGACATCATGGAAGAATTGGCGCATCAGATTCTACAACAATTCTTCACTTCCATGAGATCCTGCATCGAACTGGTTCTCTCTGGGAGAAGTTCCTTCGAGTTTGCTAGGATACTTCATGAAAATCAGATTGAGAACATCTGTCATACTGGAAAGCTCAGAGCAAGTTGGGGCATATCTAACGCTGGTCGAACAGCTGAGGATATGCTTAAAGGAATTAAGGACCCTGAAGAAGGCTAGTCTGGTGGACGAGGCTCGATTGATGCTGAATAAGCTCTTTGCCACTCAATAATACGAGAGAAAAGAGATGGAGGAGCGGATGACTGAGGAGGCCCGTCATCTCCATAACTTCCAATCCAGCTACCAAAAATTGGTTGATGATTTCAGGGATGTCACCAAGAATGCAGAGCAAGTTATAACTATTACTCGGGTAGCTATCGTCAAGGCACAAGCCTTGATTCAAGTCAATGAGCAGAAGCTTGCTGCTGCCAGAAAAGGCTAGAAGAACTGGAAGCTGCCAAGAAGCTAGTCCAAGAAGATCTTACAGCCCATTCTTTCAAGTTGGATTCTCTTCGAGCACAGCTGGCTATGAGAGATACTTATCAGAGAAAGAATTGCGGGTTTAAGCTTGGGTAGAAGTTAAGAGGCACGCCAGCACGAGAAGCAACGCATTCGGTACCAGATCTATTCTTTGGCTGAGCGGGATTAGCCCTCATCCTTTTGTCTCTTTGTTTTGTTAAAACTCTACTTGTCAAATAAGAGAGTGTTTGTATCATTTTTACCATTTTGATATAAATAATAAAAGTTATTATATTTTTGTCTCGTCTTCATTCCTTCTTTGCGTTTGAGAATCAGACGGACTCTTTGTTACGCAGTTCTCACAGACGCGGCTCTTGACCAGTGTGGAGACGCAGTCCTTAGCCATTTGCTGAAATGCGGTTATGAGTTATAAAGAGGAAACTCATGCAACGCTGAGTTGTGAGTGAGACGCAGCCCTGAATTGTAGAGGAGACGCGACTCTGATTTTTTTTTAAGAGACATGGCTCTGATTTGTTGAGAGGACGCAACTCTGATTTGTTGAGAGACGCAACCCTGAATTGTTGAGAGGATGCAGCTCTGATATGTCTAGAAACGTGGCTCTGAATTGTGGAGAGAACGCAGCTCTGATCTATCTAGCAATGCGGCTTTGAATTTTTGAGAGGACGCGGCTCTGATCTGTTTAAAAACATGGCTCTGAATTATTGAGAGAACACACAGCTCTAATCTGTTTAGCAACGCGACTCTGAATTGTTAAGAGGACGTGGCTCTAATCTGTCTGGAAACGCGCTCTAAATTGTTGAGAGGATGCGGCTCTGATCTGTTTAGAAACGCGGCTTTGAATTTGGGAAACACAGGCCTACGTTTTTTTCAATTTGATGGAGGGAATGCAGCCTTCGGGTAGTGGAAGGACGCGACTTAAGACGCGACCTTGATATGTTAAGAACGCAGTCCTCCTTTCGTTATGAGAAAGCTGCCTTTGGTTTGTGAAAAGACGCGGACTTCAAAACGCGGCGCTTAAAGCGTCGCATGCAATTTACAGAGACGCGAAGATCTTGTTGGATCTTTCAATGCGAAGTCGGCGTTGACAGTTGGGGACGCGCGTCGTTGGGATTTCCCAGAGCAAAAATCCACGTGTCTCGCCCAGACTTGATTTGATATTCATGTAGCGAATTAAGGCTATTAATTTGACCTTTAAGAATGGCGTTGATTTTTATGCCATTAATTAATGGTTATTAGCGAGCCTATAAATAGGCCATGAGCCTCTTAACAGTCATTCATTTTGACTTTTTTCCTTCGCGAGCATGTGCTCTGAAGAACTCCGTCTTGATTGTTCTCCTTCAAGGGCATGTGCTCTGAAGAACTCTCAGAGTTCTTTAAAAGAACCCAAAACTTCGATGCTTTCTTGCAATCTTCTTCGAAGATTATCACTATTAAGTGAATTCAAATTCAAAAAGCCTCCCTGTAGATGCTTCCATGGCTGTGCCTTAACGGATGATGTTTAACTTCCAGAGAACTTTTCTTCAAGTAGGAAATAGCCTTTGCCATGATAAGGCTCGGTTTCTTTGAAGCTCTGTCATCGTCGGCCATGAAGAGACTTTGTCTCTTTGACCTTTTTCTGAAACCTCTTTCTTGAGATCCATGCATCCATGCTCTGCAAACGCGACGCGATCTTGTTGACTTCTAAGTCTCACAAACGTGGTGAACTTCGCGTTTCAGTTTTGAAACACAAGTTTTGCATGCGAGGCTCGCGTTTGAAGTTTATAACTTAGAAAATTTCAAGTTTGTTCTTTTGAGATCTCTGGACATGACTGTGGCAAGCTTCTCATCTTGAAGGTTTTAAATGCTTTTTTAAAGCCGCAGACGTGAGTATGACGAACTCTGCATCTTGAAGTCTTAGACGTTGATCCACATTGTCTGCATTTGGAGTAACTTTAGAAAGTTTTAAGACCCGCGTCTGCGTCTTTGATATGGGTCTCGCGTCTCAATTCTCGGATGCAAGTCTAATATCAGATTACATTTGGATCCATATTCTCCCTTCCCACGTCTGTGAGATTCGCGTCTTGAGTTCATGACTTCAGATCTGCGTTTATGCTTCTGGCTTCTGTTTTTGTCATTGCAAAATTTTAACCCTTGGGTTTTTGTTTCTTACGGGTCTTGACTATATCGATGGTGCTAGTTCCCGTGTCTTTGTCGCGTCTATTGGAGGATATCTGGAACGACTAGCTTGTTCGAGTGGTGAGCACTTGAGAAGTTATAACTTCTGTCCATGAACAAGGATGAGTCGCGCAGTTCTCGATACACATCAAGACATTATTAGGCATGATGCACCAGTAATATCTCGGATCCTTCCGATCATTATGGGCATGGCGCATTTGAAGGTCACGAGATAGAGGACGTCACCAGTAAGGTATCGGATCCTCCCTTCACCAATCTTGTTCAAAGAAGTGACACAACGAAAAACCCATGCTCATTGGATGACTTCCTAGTGGCGGAAGCTTCCCATTAAGCGAAGGATTACGGCTTTGTGAAACCTTCGCACTAGTTGGTCAGGTGGAATCAGAATTTTTCCTTTCATTTCGACCTCGAGAAACACCATTATTCTCAAGAGGGAGGAAGTTGATCTGCTATTCCCGGCCACAGTCAAAAGGACGAGCTTTGTGTATCTTCAATGTTTCAAGGAGTGAGTTCAACCTTTCGCTGAGAAAGAGGGACTTCTTTGTACTCCTTTGTTGTAACACTCAATCTTATTGTATAAGAGAGAGAGTTTTGTATCGCTTTAATATTTTTTAAATATCAATGAAAGTGACACTTTTTCCTGTCTTCTTATATGTCTTGACTTCCTTTTTGTATTGAAAATCAAACAAGTAAAAGGGATTATCTTTGATTTGCTGGAAAAGAATTTAAAAATTATTGTCAGAGGTGTGATGTTAACATGACAAGAGTTGAATGGTTTCTGTAGTCTTGCCAATCTATGGATGAAAATGACAAGTGATGTTTTCAACCCGCGGAGGATTGCGACTGAGTCTTCATCAGAGATTTAGTATTAACATAATTAAGACTCAGTTAGAAATTGATGGAAATACCATTAAAGGTATGATCTCAACATAACAGTGATTTTAAGTGGATCTGTCATTCTATTGACGAGATTAACAAGTAAGACTACACCCGTTGGGGATCTAGGAAATTTTTACCGTTAGAGGTGTGATATTAACTTAACGGGTTGGATTGAATTTTGTCAGAGGTGTGACATTAACTTGACAAGGATGTGAGCTAGAGGTGTGATACTAACTTAGCTCCAGAATATTAGTTTTATTTGGGAAAACTGAAAATATCACTGTCATAGGTGTAGTGTTAAAATTGGCAGCGGAGGTAATGCTAGAGGTGTGATGTTAAACTTAGCACTGGTCATCTCGACTTCGATACGGAAGTTAGAGGGAAAGTCATTGTCATATGTGTATTGTTGAGCTTAATAATGAACTGGATGCTAGAGGTGTGATGTTAAACTTAGCATCACTCATCTCAGCATCGATATGGAAGCCTGAGGAATGTGGCTGTCAGAGGTTTAACGTTGAACTTCGCAGCAACTAAATCACTATTAGAGATGTGGTATTAAACTTAATAGTAATTGTCAAGGGGGTGGTGTCCACTTGACAAGAGTTGATTTGTGATAAGAGCAATTTTAGGACCTATGACCCTATTGAGGAGAATAACAAGTGAAGTTTGGAATGTCAGAGGTTAAGTGTTAACTTGTAAGAGTGGATTTACGATATAAGCAATTTTGAGGACTTATCATTCTATTGAGGAGAATAACAAGTGAAGTTTGTACTCGCTGGGAAATATTGAAAATTTTCACTGTTAGAGGTACAGTATTAACATAGCAGTGATTGAGCTTGTGGACCAACCACTCTATGGGAGAGAATTTGTAGGGGAATTTGGTGAAAAATAGAATGAATTGTCAAAAGTGTAATATTAATGTGACAAATATTAATTTTATAGGGGCATAAGAGGTTTGCCGTTAGGGTGTAATAGTAACAGCGAAAAGATTTTGAGTAGGTATTTAGTGAAATTTTGTCGTCAGAGGTTTAATGTTAACTTGACTGACTCTACTAGAGATCGAGGGAAATGACTTGTCAGAGGTTTACTGTTGACATAACAAGTCTTTGCTTATTTTGCCAGAGAAATGGACACCGGTATGCTTGTGGTCTTACTATTGTTTTGGGCGAGAATTGGTAAGAGATTTTAGAGAAAAGGATGGAACCAAGTCCCTTAGGATTTTTAGCAAATCCTCAGCTATCAATAGATTTGGTATGTCTTTACCAATTACCGTTTGAGTTGGGCTAACTATACTATTCCTCTCAGCATGATGAGTTGTCGAGGACTTATGTTGGACTTAAAAGCTAACATTTTCCTCTATCCTTAGCCGTCAGAGGCGTCGGATGTTCATAGATAAACTAGAGAAGAGTAACAAGGTTAAAACTAAAGTTTTACACTTTTGTCTCTCCTTTGATGTTTACATCATGCATCATGATGTAACTAGCATTCGATCGGCTCGATAATGATTGACTGTGATGTGATCCATTGAAGATAGAAAGAAGCTTTTCTTTGACGTTCTTCCAAACATCTTGGATTCTGAAAATTTTGATCAGAGGTGTAATGATAACCTGATCATAGGAAGAATCTTATCAAGTTCAAGAAGAGTAACAACGCTAAAACTGAAGTTTCGCTCTTTGTTTTTTCTTTGATGTTTACATCATGCATCATGATATAACCAGCATTTGATTGGCTCGACAATGATCGACTGTGATGTGATCCATTGAAGAAAGAAAGAAGCTTTTCTTTGGCGCTCTTCCAAACATCTTAGATCTGAAAATTTTGATCAAAGGTGTAATGTTAACTTGATCATAAGAAGAATCCTGTTAAAGATAGTACTTCTTCAAGAATCTGCCATTAATTGGCATCATGAGCGTATCACCGTCTGGGGTTATAAAGCAGTATGCTCCATTTGAGTAGACTGACTCCACTATAAATGGTCTTTCCTATTTGGGCTGAAATCTTCCTTTGGTCTTATACGTCATCACCATGGGGCTTCTGACGGCTAAGACTAGGTTACCTTTCTTGAAAGTGTGCTCCTTAACTTTCTTGTTGAAGGCTCTAGTAATTTGAGCTTGATAGAGCTCGATTTGCCATTGAGCTTGCAGGCATTTATCATCCAAAGCTTTCAGCTTTTGGAGTCGCAGTTGATGCTTCTCCTCATTTGTCATCACTGTTATCAAGGCAATGCGTAGAGATGGGATCTAAATTTCTAGTGGGAGTACGGCTTCACACCTATATATCAAAGAGAATGGTGTAGCTTTCGTCGAGATTCTCACTGTCATGCGATAAGCCCATAAGCATTCACCTAACTTATCATCCCAGTCACATTGGCTCTTCGAGACGAATTTCTTAAAAAGTTTCCCAATGGTCCTGTTGAAAGCTTCCACAAGACCATTAGCGGCTGGATAGTATGCCATTGAAGATACACTCTGAATTCTGAACTTGTTGCAGAATCTCTAAAGGCTTGGCTGATGAACTAAGGCCCATTATCATGGACAATCCATCATGGCACGCCAAAGCAGTAGACCACATGATTTTTAATGAACTTGATCACGTCAGATATCTTTACCTCCTTTAAGGAGCATAGATTCAGCCCATTTAGAGAAGTATCGGTTATGGCTAAGATAAATCGATGTCCAGTGGATGAAGGTGGGTTGATAGGACCAACCACATCCATCCCCACATTTCGAATGGCCTGGAAGAAGTTGTAGTGCGAAGATGTCCTGGTGCCTGATGAATGAAGTCACCATGAATCTGACAAGCTTGACATCGCTTAGCGTAAGCGATGGCATCATGGATCATCTATGGCTAATAATATCCCAGTCTTTGGAGTCGATCTCCATGTTTTGGACTAGGTTGGTGAGCTCCACACATACTGTTATGTTGATTGAGTTAGAACCTGCATACAGAAATACAGAATTTCAGAACTTTATGACAGTAATGCAAGTTACTCAATACTATCATGATAGCAAGTGGCTATGCGGGTCATGATCTACAAGGAGGGACTAGCGATGGAAGCTTATTAGCAAGTTCTCTTTTAAGTTACAAAGAATGGTTAAAGATCTTCTTTAGTTATTTAAAAGAAAAGAAAAAAGAGTTACAATTAAGTTAAAAAGAAAGTGGTAGATTAAGAAGGTGGATAAAAATAGAAAATGATTTTGCACAAAGAAAGTGAAAAATAATGAATAGAATTGGGAGATGGTGTTGCTGGTGATCTAAACTAAAAATTAAAAGAAAGAAAGTTAAACCATAAAAAATTCTTACTTACTTACCCCTTGGCACCTGCTTACCTTTGACCCATTTAAATAATGTACCTTTGTTTGAAGGTGAGCGAAGTATGACAGATAGGATCTTCCTCATTCCTGATTTACACTACAAAATGAAGGGCAAGATACACTATCATAGGAATGGCTATCCATTACCATAAGCCATCAATGCCACTTGCAAGGGCAAGGCAACTTCGAGGCTATCGGAGTCATTTGGATTCACAAACATACAAGAGGGAAGCAAACAAAACAAAAGTAAAGAAAAAGAAATTTCGATTTGATTCAAATAACAATAGAAGAAAAGACTTACTTACACTGGTGTCACCCTCAGTACAAGCTTTGCTCTCATTCCTGCATGAAACCCTCCTCCTCTCAGTTACATAAATAAAATAAAAATTACATAAAAGAAAATAAAAAAATCTAAGTTACAAACTATAGAATAGCCTAACTTCTACTCTCTGCTTAATCCTCCCTCTGCCTCTAATGTGTGGGGTATTTATAGGATAGAAATACATAAGGAAATGAGTTTAAAGATAAGGAAAGCTTGCTTTTTCTGAATTTGAATCCTCCCCTTATATCTAAACTTGATTTGATGTGGATATTCAATTCTAACCTGCAGCTTATTGGCGTGTTGATTGCTGAATATAACTTAACAAATGATAAAATTAAAAAAGTGATCAACGTAAGAGTTGTAGCTCTTTAAGTCTTCTTTCTAGATCATTTTGAATAATTGATATGAGTTTCAGTAACGAAAGTTATGATTCAAATACTAAAATGTATCTACTCTAAATTTGAGTCAAAATTACTTCATCTCATCCGTTGATCTTCTCTCTATCCATTTATCCTTTTAGATTTTGAATTTATTCTCTGTATTTGATGTTATCTTCGGTTGAATATTTGCTCCAATCCTTGATTTGTTTTGGATGTGGTGATATCCTCATAGATCCGTAAGATAATCAAATTAATTCATCAAAATCTGATTTTTAACTCACTAGATCTGGGATCATCCTCAGCTAACCAAATAGTCCAGTTAAATCTGATTTTAACTGGTATTTATTTGGTTTAATTCCTCTTTCTCTTCATGATTATCTTCTGCAAAATATACACTTAAGAAAAGAAATTTAACAGATTTATTACATGATAAATGTAGGAATGTAATGAAAAGAATGCAAAATATGTGTACGATCACACCTCCACACCTATCTTTTGCTCGTCCTCGAGCAAAACAACAAAATTAAACTAAAGATTATTATACCACTTTCGTAGGCCACACGATTGCGCGGAGCATGTGCAAAAAGCCGTTAAACCTCTAGGTTCCCCCTAGAGGACGAGTTTTGCCTCATGAGGATTTTCAGTGGATTGCACCCACAAAATCTGTAAAGAAAGAGAAAAAATTGTTAGAATTTTTGAGATGCATTTTGAAAAGAGAGAAAATATTTGAGGTATTGTTGTAAGAGTTCAAGTAATCTATAAGTTATAGGAAAATCAAACTTTTCATTTCTAAACTTAGTCTATTCAAAAATATGTCATCAATCAAAGTAAGGAATCAAATTATATTTCTCATCTAGTCTATTACTTTACCATAAGTCATAAGCACTTTTGTGACCGTGAAGTTTTGACTAAGGGTTCTTTAACTTTAACTCTTATGCCTTATTTATTTTTATTTTTATTTTTTTGGTGGTATTATTCCTTAATTTCATTAGGCTTTCTAATTTGCCTGTGTAACGAGCCTTTAATCGGTGACACCCAAACTGGACAGTCTAAGGGCACCAGGTGAGAAAACACCCCTAAGGACTGAAGCATTCGAGCAAACAAGGCTACAAAACTAAAGATTTTTATTTATAAAATGTATCCCTTTTAAGCGTGAATACTTATGCAGCACAAATACCCAGCTTAATCAGAGGATTTATATATATGTTTTTTTCAAACTTATCTAATCATCTTTTGCATAAATATCAAGGCTTGCTTAGGCCAAAGCACCTAGCTAATCAATAATTAGATTTTTTTATTTTATATATTTTTTATAAGGCGTAAGAATCTTTTTTTTGAACCCTAAGTGTGTAAGTGTATAAGGTGTGCATATTTCATCAAGGTAAAAATCATGACTAAATTACTTCCATAAATTTTCTTCCTAACCCTAAAAATCAAACAAGTCATCGTATTTTGATCAAGTATAATAAATCCTAATTATGATTCTCCTATTCCTTAAAATTGACTTAATTTCTTACAAAAAATAATCAAAATATTGTTCTTCATTTCAAAAAGTTTTTAAAAGTAAAGAAAATTTTTTAATAATAAAAGGAAAACCTAAGTTATGTTAGAACCCTCCCCACACCTATCTCATGCATTGTCTTCAATGTATGAATTAATGCATAGATGCATGAAAAGAAGAAGGGGAAGGAAAATATTACCTTAAGGTGGTAGTTCTGGTGGTGATCTGATTGGGTCAAGTGTTGCTACCCAATCAAGATAATGTGGTGGTTCATGGAACCCACTTTTATTGACCTCTTTTTTATTTACATAATTACAGTCCCCAATATGAATAGGATCATGAAAGATCCTATCATGAAACATATTCCCTTTACATGACCAGTCTTGAAAAATCATCACGGAGTCATTATGGTCTATATCTATGTTCAACAAAAGAATGTGACTTGGTGGAATGGTTGACTTGGGCTCAAGAATGATAGAATTCAGAACCAATACCAACTTAGGAAAATCAACTTTGGGTCGAGAGTCAGTTTTGGTGCAAGAATTGAGTCCAAATCTAAAAATTGAATTTCACATTTTTTTCCCATCAATAGAATGTTGCTATCCAAAATTGGTGATTTCATTTCTAGATATATGGGTACAAGAATAAATATTGGCTCAGAAAATTAGTTCAAATTGGGTAAGAATATCGGAGTCAACATAGATTTGAAAATAGAAACTGAATCACAAAGTTGGGGAACGGGTTCATATTCATAATCAAGTTCAATCTCATTAAAATGAAAACTTGCCAATTCGTCAATGGGTTGATATTGGTAAAGTTCAAGGCTTCGTGGTGAAATTAAATCTTGGTCAAAGTCTTCAAGATACCATGATTCTTAGTTTTCATCAATATGGCTAGAAGTGTCGGGAATAGTAAAAGATTGGATAGGGAGAGTTTCCTTATTCTTACTCATGTTTTCCAATCTATTAAGTCTTGCTTCTATCATATCGAGTGGATCATTTTGAAATTGAATCATGGATTCCATACTCTTTTCTAAGTCGGCATGTTCTTGAAAAATAGAGTAAGGATCTGTGACTTGAAAATTTTGACGAGCTTTTGAGTCTTCTAAAATTTTAATTCATCGCTCAAGCTCGTCTAAGGCTTTCATCCTCTTTTCCCAGTCAATTGATTCTTCTAATGGTTGTTCAAGAGAAGGAGTATAGGAAGCTGGATGTTAGTAAGGTGGTTGACAATATGACTCGGGGGAGTTGTATCTTTATTGACTTTGCGAAGAGTAGTGATGATTATTCTAGTCTTATTCATAGTTTCAGGATTGTGGCATGTATTGATTCGGATAAGACCAATCCGACATTCTAGGTTGGTTAAAGTTATGATATGTCGGGCTGGTAATATCCGAAAAAGAGATCAAGGTGTAACATGGATTACCATTAAAATTGAAAAAATTATTGTTATAAGCCATATCATACAAGAATTATCAAAATCAAACAAAGAAAAACAAACAAATAAACAAACAAAAAAGAAAAAAAATCTAACTTAAGTTAAGTTAGACCTTATACCTAAACGACTTCTAACTGGTTAGACTGTCCACTGGGGCTATATTGCCGAATCTGACCACAAGTTAATAGGCCAGGTAGGGGTAAGATCAGTGGGAGGTATCCGTGCCTAAGCAGCAGGCCTAATTATGCCATATCACCAACCTTCAGGGTTTCGCCCCTCAATCCCCAACCTTAGATACCAATTTGGCAAGAGTCAAATTCTAATCAACTCTCCCTTAGGTCAGTCTCCTATATGAGTCTGAGATGTCTCTAAGGCCAGTGTCTACTCAGTTTTAGTTTGGCTTGGGTTAGTGAGTGGAGATTGTTTGTGGGTTAATGGAGGGTAATGACTCCCCCAACTTATCTTGTTTATAGGACATGCCCTTAATTCAGTTTAGTGCAGCGTACAAGTATATAGAAAAAGTAACACTCAAGCAATATTTCATACAAGAATGAGCCTTATACTAAATGCTATGCACATATACCTTGGCTCCAGCACTCTTCAACAGTAAACAGAAAACGTGACGAAATAGACACGTGCCTAAATGCAAAGTTTAAATCATTTTTAACATTTACAATCAATATTTTACTGTTGAATTAGAAATGTATGTACAGTGAGTTAAACAAGGAAATAAATAGGTATGGATATTTAAACTTTTCAATTTAGCCAACCTGTAAAAAATACAGGTTAGTAGTTCACTCAGATTGCCACTGGAATGTAACAAATCTGAAGGCTTTTGGGCTCTACTTTCTTGAGCAGAGTCCAGGGCCACTTATATGTCCACTGCAATAAAAATTTCCTTGATATCTATCACAGCACACTAAGAACAAAGAAGAAAGTTAATCAATAAAGTAAACAAAAAGAGTTACTTGCGTCCCTCCCTAGCAACGGCGCCAAAATTTGATTGAGTTAGAATCTGCACACAGAAATACAAAATTTTAGAACTTTATGATAGTAATGCAAGTTACTCAATACTATCGCGATAGCAAGTGTCTATGCGGGTCGTAATCCACAAGGAGGGACTAACGATGGAAACTTTTTAGCAAGTTCTCTTTTAAGTTACAAAGAATGGTTAAAGATTTTCTTTTAGCTATTAAAAAGAAAAGAAAAAGAGTTACAATTAAGTTAAGAAGAAAGTGGTAGATTGAGAAGGTGGAGAAAAATAAAAAAAATTTGTACAAAGAAAGTGAAAAATAATGAATAGAGTTTGGAGATGGTGTTGTTGGTGATCTAACTCAAAATTAGAAGAAAAAAGTTAAACTCTAAAATATACTTACTTACCTCTTTGGCGCTTGCTTGCCTTTGATCCGTATCGACTATGTACCTTTGTTTGAAGGCGAGCGAAGTATGACAAATAGGATCTTCCCCATTCCCGATTTACACTACGAAATGAAGGGGCAAGCTACACTAGCATAGGAATGGCTATCCATCACCATAAGCCTTCAACGGCACTTGCAAGGTCAAGGCAACTTCGAGGCTATCGGAGTCATTTGGATTCATAGACACAGAAGAGGCAAGCAAACAAAAACAAAAGTAAAGAAGAAAAGAAACTTCGATTTTATTCAAATAACAATGAAAGAAAAGACTTACTTACACTGATGTCACCCTCAGTACAAGCTTTGCTCTTATTTCTCCATGAAACTCTCCTCTCCTCTCAATTACATAAATAAAAAAAATTACATAAAAGAAAATAAAAAAAACCTAAGTTACAAATTACAAATTAGCCTAACTTCTAATCTCTGTTTGATCCTCCCTCTGCCTTTGATGTGTGGGGTATTTATAGGATAGAAATGGATAAGGAAATGAGTCTAATGATAAGAGGAGCTTGCTATTTCTGAATTTGAATCCCCCTTATCTCTAAACTTAATTTTATTTAGATTTTCAATTCTGATCTGCAGCTTATTGGCGTGTTGATTGCTGAATATAACTTATCAAATGACAGAATTAGAAAATGTGATCAATGTAAGATTTGTAGCCCTAGAAGTAGTCTTTCTGTATCATCTTGAATATTTGATGGGGGAAATTGAAGATCGAGGAGTAAATTCTTTATTTGATAGTAAAGAAAATTACAACGATCAATAATCCTCTTACAAGAGAGGGGAGATATTCAAGCTCAGATCTCCCCTTTATTTAAAGCCGAGTTCTTGATGTGGTGATGGAAAGTGAATCATGTTTTTCGTTTACCGGGTGAACGTCAGGACCTCTTGGGAATCCTCTCTTTGGATAGTAGATGAAGTAACACAACTTCTATCCACCAAGGATCTCAAAGAGATTGTAGGCAAAAATGAACTTATACGCAGCAAGTTGTTAGAAGAGTTGAACTCTCTCTTTCTTTTCAGCTGAAAGTCTTGGTGCTTTTACGGCTTACAACCAAAGTTCTTTTTTTTATCAAGAATTTTTTGACCCCTATTCCATAGCAAACTTGGCTATTCATAGAAGTTTCAGGGGGTAAACGTGTCCCCTAAAAACACTCCATAATGGGGGTTAACTCCCTTATTACGTGGGCAGTATTTGACCCAGTAATGAGGGCAGTTATACCCGAGACGCAGGCTTTGAGCCTCGCGTTTTGCCATTGAGGTGATGTTTGAGAAACGCGAGCTTCTAATTCTACGTCAAGCTTCACATGAGACGCGGACTTTGGACTCTGCGTCTTGGTACTGCAATAATGCTGAGATATAGGTTTCAACCCTCACGTCTTGGTCCTTGCAGTGATGTCGAGACGCGGGTTTCAACCCTTGCGTCTTAGTGCTGCGCTGGTGGCGATAATTAGCCTTGCGTCTGGAGCTTGAATTCTACTTTTTGCCGACTTGTCTTCAGTGATTTTTAGATAGCCTACAGAACCCCCTCCAAAGTTTTTGATATTCCACGGTTGACTGGGACGGATTTTGAAATACTTTGAACTCTGATTAAATTCATACTTCTCATGATTGATTGACAATCATTTGAGATACTCTGAGCTTGATCTTGTCTGGAATATGGTCTTCGTGAGTGTACTGTAAAATCCTTTGAAGCCGCAAGAAATGATCGTGGTGAGTGTCTAGATACGCAGTCTAGACCCCCTCAGTGCTCTGAGCTGGTTGTTGGTGTACTGTTGAACAGGGGTAAACAGTCGTCTGCTTGTGCCAGTGTACTGTTGAACTGAATTGTAAAAGTAAAGACTGAATGCAAGTCTTGTAGATACAGGGGTCATGTTGCTCTAGAGACGCAGTCCTAACTTGGAGTGGGGACGCATCTATTAATTTGTTGAAGAAACTTGACTCATAGAGGGACGCGATCTTTGAAGTGAAGACGCAGCTCTCACTCTGTTGATAGGCTCGGCTTTGGCCTTACTGAAGAGGCGCGCCCTTTGGAGGGACGCAATTTTTGTTAAACACGAGTCCTGCGTTTTGGGCGCGTTGCCACATGTTCGGCAGAGTTAAGGGGACATCTTTGCGAAATTCACATCATATTTAAGATGCACGTCACGTGTCGGGCGGGGATTAGGCCTGGAGCCATGCGCCGCATATCTCTGCGGATCACTGTGCCTATAAAAGACAACGGTCTTTCAAGAGTCATCATTAGACTCTTCTTCTTCTTAGCTGAGTATTATATCTAAGGCTAAGAAAAGCTTGAAGCTTTTTCTATTTTCACCATCTTCAACACCGTTCTCACGGTCAAATGGCACCGAAAACCAAACCTGCTTCCTCGTCCTCGAGCGTTGTTACTTCGGAGATTCAAATGGGTGGTCTTTCCATGCAGGAGGCCCCCATTTCAGGTAGTAAAACCATCTGATTTGGTTTCCGCCATTAAAAGGGCTTAAAGAGTTCTCTTAACTTTAAGTCTCTTTTGAATGTGAACCGCCAACGCGAGGCTCATGCCCGTGTTTGATTTTCAGGCACGGCTCTTGAATTGGTAGGCAAGACGCGGGTTTGACGACCTCTGTGTCTTTGCTTCATCAAATTGAGTCTATATCTATTTGTTGAACGCAAGCCTCGTTGAGCCTTGCTTTTTGGACTTAATACTCAGAATATTTCTAAGCATGGGGAGTTCAGACGTAGACTTATTGTGATTCTCGTGTCTTGTAAGATCAGACGCAAGTTCTACTGAGTCTCGCATCTGAGTCCGATACTTAGAAATTTTTCTAAGTTATGGATTTTGACATGTAGGCTACATGCAAGCCTCGCATTTTTGAGCCTGGGCGCGGATTTTGCTGATTTCCGCGTCTGGGTTCATTCTCTATCATATTTCTAATTAGAATGTTGTCTTCCTTACAGTGCGATACTCTTCTAGCCATCTATCCAAGAAGTTTCATCTTAGGCACGTAGGTGGCGCTGATCGTAATTTGAACTTTGTGCTTCAGAAAATCGCTCATGTGACTACTAGTAAGTCAAAGGAGCGGAAGGAGATGATCTCCAAGGGCAGCATGGTGACCCTTCGGGAGATTATCTCTGATGGGCTGTTCGAGACGGATTCTCGCACTCCGTTACGGAAGCCTGTTTTCCTTTTCGGTGATGCCATTGACGAGGATGATAGGATTATGCATGACGGAGGTTATAAGTGGCTCCATCAAATAGAGGATAGGAGGTTCTTTCTTCCTAATATGGAGAGGATATATTCCTTGTCCTATTTTCAACACATGTCCGTTCTCCGTGCGATGGATTGGGATCTTTCCTGGTTTGTCTCCGGTGTCTCTCTTGGGAGATTAGGTGCCAAAAAGTACACTCTGCTGGCCATGAAAAAGATGTCTTCAGTTTATTTCCCGAGTTAGTCAGGCCTGAGTACCCGAAAGGAGAACCCCTCAGCTTGGCGCCACCTTCATCAATCAGTTTTTGAAAGTTAGGGGTGACTTTCCCGTTGATTTTTGTCCGCTCGGATGGGTCCATTCTACCAACAAATCCTGGTGGGGTAGGATGATTGGATTTGTTCTTGTCGAGCTTGGGGCTCTGCTGCAACAGGTGGGGTTATATCACTCGATCAGGGCCATACAGTATGGCCTCCCGCAAAGTTCCCACAAATTTTTATGGTGTCCTAGAGAACTATAATCCTCTTATGGCACATTTTTTACTCCAGTCGGAGAGATGGGGCTCGCTCTTTATGATCTATATGAAGTCTCGGGGTTAGTTATGGGAGATGCCCCTTATGAAGAATATGTCCGACTTCTGAGGAGCTTCACCTCCTGAAGAAAGAGGACCCTCAGGTTTATAAGACATACTAGGAAGTGTTATACCACTTCCACATGTGCGGCCAAATATCCTCGTGGAGGAACAGGGGTGTCAAGCAGATGTCCTGAGCTATTTGTTCAATAGTATAAATGAGAAGGATAGCCCAGTGACTAGTCTGGCTCCTTGCACTAATGAGGAAATTACTGAGAGGATCAATACCTCTGCAAGCTCTTACACCACTGAGTCGAACGAGGGCACTTTAAGACCTGATACGGTCTTTGAAAGTTTTCATCATTAGGCCTGAGTTCTCATTTCTGACCGGACTCTATTGGCGGGCTTCCTTATGCTGTGGCTGAAACGTTGTGTGGTGCCAACGCTACCACTTGAAGTAATTATTGCTGATGTAGTGTACCCGGCAGTCTTGCTTGCCTGCGAGAAGTCTATCGCTCTCCTTCCAGTGATGGTGGCCGAAATTCAGAGTGGATTACGGGCTCTGGTTAAAAGCGTGTTCCAAGTGGAGGCCATTGTAAGCTCTGAGGGCAGGCCAGAGGTTGATTCAGAGGGAAGGCCGAGAGTGAAGACCCCTAACCCCAGGATCGAGCTTCCATATATGTACCGATGGCCTGGTACGTTATGCACTGCCCTCCACTGATGACGGTGGTGCCTCTTTCTGCAGGTTTTGTTCCCTTCATGCAGAAGCTGGAGAATTCGAGCTGGTCTAACTACTACATGTTCTTTGTTCAAAAATGCATTCTGAATATTTCAAACTATCAGCTCGACCGTTGCTTCTCCGAGATTGCTAGTGCGTCTTACAGGGATAAATTTGCTAAGCTTGCAGGACCAGATGATTTCACAAGGCTGTCATCGGGAGTCTTCTGGTAGCTGATCAATATTCGGCCTGGATATCTGATCTTCTGGCAAGAAAAATCGTGTACGATCGAGCCTTACATGCCCAGTCGCTTCGCTCGACAGTTCGGCTATGATCAACTATATGTCAGCAACCCCAACGCTGGCCTCTGCTTCAGCGGAAATTTATTTGAAGGTGCCCGGGCGTGGTATTACAGTGTAGCTAGAGGACAAAAGCTATTTTCAGCTTGCCTTACAAGACGCCCAATTGTTATACCAGCCTCAGTTTCTGCACCTGGTACTCCTGGCTAGTAGGATGCCTGGTTTTAAAATAAATACCTCTTGCATTAAGAGCATCAAGGCGTCTTATAAGGACAAGTTACAGTGCAACAAACGTATGCGAGGTATGGATGAGTATCAGGCAGCCGAGAGGGAAACAGGAAGGAAATAGGGATGGGACCAAGGGCAGCAGCACCTAAGAAGCAGCCCGCTAAAAAGAGTCGGCAGGCTGTGTCTAAATGTTCCCATGACTTTGGTTCCAAGGGTGAGCCTATCCTTAAGAAGGCTAGAAGGAAATCGGAGGCTGAAGCTTCAATGCCCAAGGTAGTTCTTTCTGGTGTTGAGGAGCAGGGGGTGAAGAAGAAGAGGAGAAAAAAGTCCCCGTCCTTCGATCTCGCGGTCTGCGCAGTAGGGGTCTCGTGATCCTAGAGGAGGGAGAATTTGCGGATGAATCCGTCATGGCCGAGGAGGTCGAGCGACTTGAAGTTGATTTCGTTGGGAGGGATGGCGTTGAGATTCCAGGAATCTCGGCCTAACCTGAACCTTCTTCATCTCATGGGAGAAGGGTGGAGGTGCAGCAGCCTGGGTCTCCCAGTGTATTGATGCCCGCCTTGCGAATTATTGATCCCTGCCCTACTACTGGGATATTTAGTGGTAAGGTCTCGATTGCGGAGACCTCTTGTGTTGAGCTAACGTCTTCCTTTTTCGAAGAACATGGATATTATTCAGGCGAGGGGTTGATTTTGGCGATGAACCCACTCTTCCTGACACAAGCAATCTCTCGCACATCTCAGAGGAAGAGAAACAGGGATATGACCCTGTGACGGCTTCACCGATAGCAAAGATTGCTGCTACTGAAGGTATTTTCTTTGTCTTCCTGAACTGGTTCCCCATCAAGTTAGGAATGAGTTCTAACATTTTCTTTTGACTTTCCTCTACAGGGTTGGCTGCCGGTAGTGAAACCACAACTTCTTCTCATATTGAGGAGATGATCCAAGAGCTGGTCCAGCATGAGGGCCTTGAGGCTCCCACTACCGGGATGCCTCATGCCTCATGAGGGTGCAACTGCCGAGGTCGGGAGCCCTCATCCCCAAGTGGCCTATCCAGGGATTTGCCATCTACAGATCCTCAACTTGGTAAAAGAATATTGACGTATTGGATACTCTTATCATTACCACTAACATTTAACGTTGTGGTTTGTAGAGAAAACTGGGGTAGCTCAAGTAGAGGATCATGCGGCAATCATTGGCGTAGAAGATAGCACAGTTCAAACTTTGGCCGGGGAACCCAGTGCTGTAGAGTTTGCTGTTGCTTCTGTTACAGTGGAAGCTGCTACAATAATAACTATCCCGGAGGTATCGGTGACTACCTCAGTATCTGACGAACCTATTGTCGGCCTCACCCCTGCGCAAGTTGAACTGGTTCCCGTCTCTTATCCTATCATGAACGGGGGTCCGGAGTACATCAGCAGGGTTATCTCCAGCTAACGACATCATGGTAGAGCTAGCACGTCAAATGGTGTAAAATTTTTTGCTTCTATGAGGTCCTATATTGATTTGATCCTTTCCGGGGGCAGTTCTTTCGAATTTGCCCGGATACTTCTCAAAAATCAGATCAAGAATATCGGTCACACTGGAAGTCCTTCGCAAGCTAGGGCATGCCTGATGCTGGTTGAACAGTTGGGAAGCCATCTGAAGGAGCTCAAGACTCTGGAGAATGCTGGCTCAATTGATGAGGCTCGGTCGACACTGAGTAAACTTCTTACCGCTTAAGAACATGAGCAAAAAGAGATAAAGGAGCAGATGGCCGAAGAAGCCCGCCATCTCCAGCACTTCCAAGCTGACCACCAAATACTGATTGGTGATTCAAAGGAATCTGAAATTGTCATCCAGAGTACAGAGCAAGTTATCACCACTGCTCGAATTACCATTGCCAGGGCGCAAGCCTTGATTGAGGCCAATGAGCAGAAACTTGTTTTTGCTAGAAAAAGACAGGAAGAGCTAGAAACTGCCAGGACACAGGTTTAAGAAAACCTTTCTGCTCATTCCTTCAAGTTGGAGTCTCTTCAGGCGCTACTGGCTACGAAGAGATTTTTGTCCGAGGAGGAGTTATGGGTCCAAGCTCTGGTGGAGGCTGAAAGAGCACGTCAGCACGAGATGCATCGCCTTCAGGAACAAATCCTTTCTTTGGCAAAGGAGGATTATTAGTCTTCTTCTCCTTTTTATATTATCTCCCCTTTTTTTTGTAACACTCCATTTGTCAAATAAGAGTGTTTGTATTACTTTTATCATTTTTGAGTCAAATAATAAAAGTCTTCAAAATATTGTCTCATCTTTATCCCTTCAGATTCTTTGTTGCCTGTGGATGAACTCAGTTTTCATAATCGTACTCCTTGACTGTTTGTGGAGACACAGTCCTTAGTCATTTTGATAGGGTACGACCATGAATAATAAACTCAGGCTGAACTGAGTTCTTGAGCGAGACGCGGCTCTCATTCGTAGCAAAGACGTGGTTCTAGGAGATGCGACTTTGACATATTAATGGAGACACCATTCAGGCTCATCAAGAAAGACGCACGAACCTTTCTTTTCGGTAAGGACGCGGCTCTGACTTAAAGACAAAAAGGCATTATTCTGAGACGCGAATTTGTGTTCTTCAATAAAGGGGACGTGGCCTTCATATTTATGAAAGAATGCGGATCCATGGATACGGCCCTTGATTCTGTCAGGATGTAGAATTCGGGAAGCAGTGGAGACGCGATTTTGGGCTCCTCAAGATTGACTCACGGGTCCTAGCTGGTTGATGGGTACGCGAACTTTAAGTCTTGTGAATTGGTGTGAACTCAAGACGCAATCTCTGAATAGTCGTAGAAGGTGGACCCAATTCGCTGAGGAGACGTGGCTCTGAACCACTCTGGGAGACACGGTTGTGGATCCTTTGGTAGGAATGAAGGAAACACAGCCTTCAGGTTCATGAAAGGATGCGGGGGCGACCTTTGAGTTTGCGCCTGACACAGCCTCCTAAGCATCACATGCAGCCTGATTGTAAAATCAAAGAGATAAGAGAATTACCGTGTAGCTTGGGGCTAACGGGTCGGGTCCACGAGGAGGAATGCGATAGAAGCTTTTTGTTGTTTTTGTTAAATAACAAAGAGTGAAGTTGGTGTCTTTCTTTTAAGTTGAAAAAAAAAATGGAAAGAAGGGAGATGATAAAAAGAAAAGTTACAAATTTAGGGAAGGCTTTGGAAAAGGTGAATTTTGTATAAAGTTTGAAAAGTGATTTGTTATTTTTTAATAGAGAAAAAATCTGGGCTCATTATCTCACTGCTCAATGATATGTTCTTCCTTAATGCCTAAACTTGATCATAGGCAAACACTTAAGATTGATTTTAAAAAGTTTTAAGTAAAGCACATAAGATGGTTAGAAAAGTTAATTCTTTCTTTAAGAAATCATCTCGGATTGAATGTTAAATCATCAAGAAGTTCAAGTATGAAATAAAAACAAGTTCAAGAGACGTTTTTAAAAGAAGTAGAAATTTAAAAATCCAAATCTATCGTAATGTGCCTTCAAGAACACTTTCAAGAAGAAAGGTTTAACTTAGACATGCAAATGATTCATTAGGTCTTTTCATCAAAACCATTCGAAAAGAAGAGGGGTCAGAGAGAGGAGTAATAGTGAGCCCAGAAAATCGATTTAGCTACTCATGGAAGACAAAGAACAATGCAAGTAAATAAAGCACGACATACCGTAAAATGAGTGAAAGAAAATGTAGCTTGATCAGTGTATTGATGTCACTTCAATCTTCAGAATACAATCACCCAATTCCTCTCTCTCACTGGTATTTGCACTGAACTATAAATTATAAAATAAAGATACAACTTTTATACTATCTAACAAAGAGACTAAAGAATAAACAAAAATTCTAATCCTCATCTTCGCTCCTTTCTTCTCTGTTGAAAATGGTATTTATAGGGAAAAATTAGAGGGGAGAGGTCGTAGGAAGATTGGGGGAGCAAACGCTCCCCAACAACCCTAACCAAGCTGCAGAAACGCGGCTTGGGCCGCATTTTCGCGGCCCTGGCGTTGCCAGGTGGCCACACCCAAATGGTGGGACTCCCCAGTTTGTTGATTCGCCCATATCTTCTGCTGGTTTTCTCGTTTCAGCTTCAGGATTTGACGAAACAGCCTTTGATTGTTGGCTTCAACTGCTTGATTTGGGAAGATTCATTTCAACTGGTTTTCAACCTCTTTGATATGCCAAGATTTGTCCTGCTTCCTTGATTTCGAATTTATTCTGAATTAAATCAGAATTTGATGGGCTTTTGGGCTTGTTTCTCTTTTCTTTCTTTTAGCAATGGGCCTACATTTAACAAAGAAGAATAAGACTTATTAATAGGATTTATTAGATAAAAAGTATGGTAATGTGATAATGTATATGCAATATATGTGACTGATCATACCCCCACACTTATCTTTTGCTCGCCCTCGAGCAAAATATTAAAATTAATCCTAATCAATTATTAGACCACTTTCGCAGGTCACTCGATTGCACTGAGCATGTGCAACTAGGCGTTAAACCTCTAGGTTACCCCTTGAGAACGAGTTTTGTCTCGTAAGGGTTTTCAATGGATTACACCCACAAAATCCATAAAGAAAGAAAAAAATGTTAATGTTTTCAAAAAGCATTTTGAAACTAGAAAATATTTGAAGTATATTTGTAAGGTTTTAAGAAATCTATAAGTTATAGGAATATTTATTGTCAAAAAGCAAGTACAAGAATAGGTAAAAATAGTGTGGGTTGATGTTACTGCTTTTGCGATTCTTCCGTAGTAGCGAAGTGGCTATACGGGTCGTATCCACAAGGAGGGAGAGCGATGGAAGTTTGATGCGGCTTCAAAGTTCAAGAAGGAAGAAAGTGCTTTGTTTCCAAATAAAGAATTGAAAAGTGAAAACAAATTGATTCAAGAATTGTTGGAAAATGTTTTGGTGGTTTGTAAAAGTGGGTTTTTCGTAATGTAAAGGCGCATGGCTAACTTTCTACTAATTACTCCCACTAATCCCTAACTTCTTGAAGATGTAACCTCACGATGGATCATAGGCAAGTATAGCCCTTATGCATTGGAACTATTCATGTGAAAATTGAGTGAAAGTTCTTCCTATAACTTAGCTTTACACGGCAAAAACTCGAACATTCCCATATCAAGATCCAATAGAAGGCGAGAATACGGGAAGACACGAGTGCACTAATGGTGTCGGCAAACTTAAAAGGAAAGTCTTTAACTTACAACAACAAGAAAAGCACAACACCCATAGATCATCAAAAACTATTTAAGTATGAAATATAAGGAGGTAAATACTTGTAGATAAGTTAGAGTTAGAACCCTCGTCTTAAGATGCCATAGCTCTTGTTTGCACAAGACTTGTTTAACACTATTGACTCATTTAGGTTATCAATCAAGAAGTTAGAAATTAGTAGGTTAGTAGTTAGTTAGCAATGCAATGGTGGAGTTAGTTAGACATGGTAAGAAAAGAAGCAACAAAAAGAAAAGAAGTAGAGAGAAAGGAAGTTACACTACAACAAGAAAGTAAAAACCAAATGAAAGCACAAGTAAATTGAAAGAAGGAAGAGAAGTAGTACTTGTATTAGCTTGTCACCCTTCAAATACAACACTTACACACTCTCTCTCTTTCACTATAATGGCTAAAACTAAAACTAGAAGAAGCAAACTAAAGCAACTACAATTCCTAGCAATAAAACACAAATTACAACTCTATTCTCTGGATATCCCTTTCTTCAGACCCCAGGGGGTATTTATAGGCTCTAGGAGAAAGGGGGCCACGTGGGTGACCAGTGGCCCGAAGCGTAGGCGCGCGCGCGCCCAAAGGGCCGCGGAAACGCGGCCTGGGAAGTGTTTCCGCGGCCCTGCCAGGGCGGCGCGCGCCTGGCTTTGGGCAGCGTGTCGCCCAGTCTGTCCCCTATCATGTAGGCCTGCTGGTTTGCTGATATGATGCCCTAGACTGACAAAATCGCCTCCCTAAAGTCAATGACTACTTGGTAGGCCTTAATTCACCCATTAAATGGTGATTAAGGTCTTCTTCTTCATTTGCACACCATGAACCTAGGATCAAGCAAGTAAAGCTTTATTAGCAGAATTTTATACCAAATAAATATGAGAATGTGATGAAAATTATGTAAAATTAGAGACTAATCACACCTCCACACTTATCTTTTTGCTCATCCCGAGCAAAACAAAAATAAGAAAATTATTACACCATTTTCACAGGTGACGCGATTGCACTAAGCATGTGCAACAAACCTTTAAACCTCTAGGTTTTCCTAAAGGAGGAGTGTTGTCTCCTGAGAGTTTTCAGCGGATTGCACCAACAAAATCCAGTAAGTAAAGAAAAGTAGTTAGTTGTTAGCAAATCTCCTTCAAGAAAAAGAACTTTCATTCATCTAAGTAAAAATGACCGAATGATGTAAGAATTAGGTTTAACTCTCATAAGTCCTCCTATACTTTAGCCTTCATAAAAGAAGAAATTATGATTTTTCTTTAAATTTGAAAGGATCTTGTACTTCTAACTCATTCTTTTATTTTGCTTTAGATAGATATGCATAATGTGAAAGTGTGATGTGCTTGGGATTTTTCAACTCAATTTTGAATATCATTTAATTTATTAATATTTACTTATTATTCTTGGTTCCATTAGGCTTTCTACTTCACTTATGTAGCACATATCAAACCGATGACTCCCAAACCAGATGGTCTTAAGGCACCAGGTGGGAAAACACCCTTCAGGTCAAATATGCAAGTCGAATAGGCCATGAAATCAAGATTTATTTATACATTATTGTATATAGAATTTTTTTTCAGAGTTGTGTATCTAAATCCCAAGCATGTGTGTGGGTTATGCATATTCTACTAACGCTAAATAAAAGTATGAGTTATTTTTCTTATCCCTCCTAACTTTTTAGTCAAACCAATCTTTCTTGTTTACTTAGGCAAAAATAAAGATTCATTAATAAGGTTCCCGTAATTCCTACAATCTTTTGATATATTTATAAAGAGTATGAAATTTCTTTTCAATTTGGAGATTTTTTTTGGAAAAAAGAAAAAGAAAGAATAAAAGGAAAAGAAAAAGTGTTAGCACCCCCACACTTATCTAATGTATTGTCCTCAATGAATTCATATGTAAATGCAAATGCTATAAATAGGGTGAAGAAATGATGTCACAGTCGTCATGGACTCGGGTCGGCCAAGCGCAAATAGGCTGAAGAAATGTCAAAAAGAAAGTAGAAGGGGTAAGCGTATAAACAAATTTATTTTTTGTACTTTTTATTTTTATTTTTATTTATTTGTTTGTTTTTTAGTTGTGGTGGCTAGGTGTATGACGGGGCAAAAAGAGTCAGCACACTCTCATCCGGAGTCATAGGCTCAGTGGTCAAGAAGGGCTTCAGTCTTTGCCGTTCACTTTGAATTCCATGTTGTTCTTAGGGTCTACCATAAGCACAGCACCGTGTGGGAAAACAGTGCGCACAATGAACGGTCCGGACCAACGAGTCTTCAGTTTCCCCGCGAAAATGTGAAGCCTAGAATTGTTTAGCAAAAACTTGTCTCCTGGAGCAAAACTTTTTTGGGTTATGATCTGTTCATGAAAAGTTTAGTCCTGCTTTTGGTGATTCGAGCATTCTAATAGGCTTTATTGCGTATCTTCTCTAATTCTGAAATCTGCAGTCTTTGTAGCTCACCGGCCTTACTCAAATCAAAATTGAGGTGCTTAATGGCCCAGAGTTCCCGGTGTTATAACTCTACTGGCAGATGACAGGCTTTTCCAAATACGATTCTATAAGGAGACATCCCCAGAACTGTCTTAAAAGCAGTGCGCAAGCCCACAATGCATCATTGAGTTTACCGCCCAATCCTTTTGATTTTGTCCGACAGTATTTTCCAGAATGAGCTTGATCTGTTGGTTGATGATTTCGACCTACGCATTTGTCTGGGGATGATACGGAGTAGACAACTTGTTATTGATAGAATATTTCCGCATTAGATCTTCAAAAAATCTGTTGCAGAAATGTGATCCATTATCACTAATTATCGCTCTAGGGGTATCAAATCGGGAGAAGATGTTCTCTTTAAGAATTTTGACAACTACTTTGTTGTCATTTGTCTTTGTTGGCACAGCTTCTACCCATTTAGAGACATAGTCTACAGCAACCAAAATGAACTGGTTGCCGAAGGAATTAGGGAATGGCCACATGAAGTCGATACCCCAAACATCAAAAATTTCAACTTCCAGAATCGGGTTCAGGGGCATCATGTCTCTTCTTGAAAATTTCCCAATTTTTGACAATTTGCGCATGATTTGCAAAAATGGTATGAGTCTTTGAACAAAGTGGGCTAGTAAAACCCACTTTGAAGAACCTTCTCTGCAGTCATGCGGGGACCGAAGTGTCCTCCGCATGCAAGGACATGGCAAAAGCTAAGCACACTTCTCTGTTCCTCCTCTGGTATGCATCATCGAATAATTTGGTCGGGACAATACTTAAAAGATAAGGTTCTTCCCAGAAGAAGTACCATACTTGGGCAAAGAAGCGATATTGGTCTTGCTTTGTCAAGTCAGCGGGTAATTGTCCAGCGGCCAGGTAATTAACAATGTCTGCATACCAGGGTTCCTTAAGAATGGTAAGGATGTGCTCGTCTGGGATCCTCATTGATCGGAGCTTGGATGATCAGTGCGTTCGGAATTCGTGAGAAATGATCAGCGACCACATTTTGTATACCTCGTTTATCCCAGATTTCTAAGTCAAATTTTTGAAGTAAAAGGATCCACCGAATCAGTCGGCTTTTGCTTCCTTCAGAGCCGAGTGATCCGTAAAAATCACCGTCTTTGAACCTAACAAGTAGGGCCAAAACTTTTCTAACGCAAAGACAATGGCTAAGAATTTCTTCTCAGTCATTGTATAGTTCTGTTAGGCGTCATTCAAGGTCCTACTCGAGTAATAAATCACGTGCTGCTTTTGTCGATGCGCTGTCCTAGAACAGCGCCAATAACAAAATCAGATGCATCACACATGATTTTAAATGGCTGGGTCCAATTAGGAGCAGAAATAATAGGCGCAGAAATAAGTTCTTGCTTAAGCTTCCCCCATGACTTGAAACATTCATCGTTGAAATCAAAGGGTACGTCCTTAGCGAGTAGGTTGGTTAAGGGCCTCGCAATTTTGCTAAAGTCCTTAATGAACCGTCAGTAGAACCCAGCATGCCATAAAAAGGATCTAATATCCATGATGCTTTTGGGTGGTGGAAGCTTAGCAATCACTTCTACATTAGCCTTATCCACTTCTATGCCTCTCCTCGAAATCTCATGGCCCAAGACAATCCCCTGTCTTATCATGAAGTAACATTTTTCTCAGTTTAGAGTTAGGTTCTTCTCCTTGCATCTTTGTAGCACTAACTCTAGATGATGAAGACACTGATCAAATGAATCTCCATAGATGGAGAAGTCATCCATGAAAATTTCAAGAAAATATTCTACCATGTCGGAGAAAAGACTAAGCATGCACTGTTGGAATGTTGCGGGAGCATTGCACAATCCAAAGGGTATGCGTCGGTAAGTGAAGGTTCCGAATGGGCAGGTGAACGTCGTCTTTTCCTGGTCCTCTGCAGCAATGGGGATTTGGTTGTATCCCGAGTACCCATCTAGGAAGCAGTAGTAGTCATGTCCAGCCAAACGCTCAAGCATTTGGTCGATGAAGGATAGCGGGAAGTGGTCTTTACGGGTAGTTGATTCAACTTCCTGTAGTCGATACAAACACGAACCTTAGTAGGCAGTCTTGTTTGTACCAACTCTTTTTCCTCATTTTCTACCACCACAAAGCTATCCTTCTTTGGGACCGTATGAACAGGGCTAACCATTGGCTATCAGAAATGGGATAAATGATCCCATTAT
Source organism: Agave tequilana (assembly GCA_038442645.1). NCBI lineage: Eukaryota > Viridiplantae > Streptophyta > Magnoliopsida > Asparagales > Asparagaceae > Agave > Agave tequilana. Next base: position 324,675 of record JAVJIF010002175.1, on the reverse strand, counting down.
CTAATAGTTTCAGAATTTCAGCCTTAACTGCCTCTTGCATGAGAGGGTTAAGCCTGCGTTGTGGGTCCCTCCTAGGGGTTGCTTCATCGACTAAATGGATTCTATGTTGCACTATGGCTGGACTTATTCCCTTGATGTCCATCATCGTCCATCTAATGGCTTCCCTATGTCATTTCAGAATAGACATTAAGTTGTCCTCTTGTTGCTCAGTCAGGTGGGATGGTATGATGACTGACAAGGTGTCCTTTCCGCCCAGGTTGGCGTACTTGAGGTGTTCAGGCAGGGCTTTTAATTCTAGGGAAGGTGTTGCTTCATTGGAGGCAATATCTGGTCTTTCAATCCTAGGATGAGGTACACTTGGGCTTGACGCCCAATCCACTGCTGAATCTATGATCTGGTCTAGATTAAAATTCTCAGCCTCTAGATCAAACTCTGCCTCCGTTTCTGTCTCCATGCTTTCCTCATGCTCACTGGTCAGGTTTTCAATAGAATTGACCTCAACTTCTGATCATTAACATCCCTAGGTTGTCTTCTAAGATTGAAGACACTGAATTCCTTAGTCATGTCTCAAAAGTCAATCGCATAGACCCGTTCCTACAGTTGATAATTGCATTGGCTGTAGAAAGGAATGGGCGCCCTAAGATGATAGGAGTTTGAGACCTAAGATTGGACACAGGTTGGGTCTCAAGCACAATGAAGTCAACAGGGTAAATGAAATCTCCGACCCGAATAAGGACGTCTGTGATTTTTCCCTTCAGGATCTTCACAGATCGGTCAGCTAGCTGAATGGTGACTCGAGTTAGGCTTAGCTTGCCCAACCCAAGTTGCTGGTATACTGAGAGAGGTAGCAAGTTGATACTTGCTCCCAGGTCAAGAAGTGCTCTACTGATTCGGTCTGTCCTATAGTGCAGAAATGGTGGGACATCCGGGATCCTTGTATTTCACCGGAATGGGACCAGACAGAATTTCGCTTATATTGGTTACCAAGAACACTTTCTTGGGTACATTGGTCTTTCTCTTCTTCATACACATACCCTTAAGAAATTTGGCATAAGCCGGGACTTGTTGGATAGCGTCAAGAAGAGGCACATTCAATTTGACCTGGTTGAACATCTCTATCATCTTTTCCAGGTGCATATTCTTATTGTTGTTCCTAAGCCTATTGGGAAAGGGTGCTACAGGCTTATGAACTTGTTCAGCAACTTTATCCTCGTTAGATGTTTGAGGAGCGTTTGGGAGGAACTAGTAGAGGTGGAGGCTGGAGTGGGACCAGGATGGACTGGACTTTTCTGTTGATAGACCTGATTGTCTACCTTCTTTCCAGATCAAGTGTGTGAACACATTGCACTGGTTGATCGATGGTTCCTGAATTTCATATGCTTGATTGAAGATTTTTGGGTTAACTAGCGGCTGACTAGGCAAAGTACCCTTTGGTCTTACACTTAGGGAGCTAGCTAATTGGCTCATCTGCATTTCTAATCTCGATATAGCCTGTGAATGATTGTTTAGAGTTTGTCCCTGATTTTGCATGAAAGCAGCTTGGGACTTCATGAAAGCCTCTATGCTCTCCTCAATTTACTGATTTTCTTTTCCATTGGAGAGCTTTGGGAGGGGAAGATGGGGCTTGACTGGGAAAAGGTGGTGGAGGAGTAGGATGGTGAAAATTGTTGGAGAAATTAGTCCGGGGGGATTGTTTGGGGCCCAGGAGAAATTAGAGTGATTCCTCCAACCCGGATTGTATGTTTGTGAGTAGGGGTTGTGTGGCGACCGTGAGTAGGCACGTTCAAGTGTTCCGGTGGCACTTGTTGGGTATGAAAATTGGGGCACTCTTCAAAGACATGGTTTGGTGCCTGACAGTATGAACAACCCGGATTGTGAATTAGTGGTGGGTTGATCTGGTTGACATTGGCAGGCTTTTTTGTTTTCAGAGCCTCTATCCTCCTCATTAGGATTGCAATCTTAGCCTCGACAACTATGGATGATTCTAGAGATAGGAGCCCTTCTCTTGAAGCTATAGATTGTGAATTCCTAGATTTTTTTTGAGGCTGGCTCCCATTGCAGGGTTTTCTCAGCTAAATCCTCAAATAAATCCCAACCCTGATTCTCATCCTTCTGCGAGAACCCTCCTTGACACATCGTTTCTAGCAGGGTCTTTGTCTGATAGCCTAGACCATCGTAGAGAATCTGGCACTGACGCCATTTCTTCACGCCATGATGAGGGCACTGAGCTAGGAGATCCTTGAATCGCTCAAAGTATCTCCAAAATGGTTCGCTCGGTTCTTACCTAAACTGCATGATATTCTTCCTCACGAGGGCAGTTTTGTGATTTGGGTAGAATTTCTTCAAGAAGGCCTTGACGAAATTATCCCATGTCGTAATTGAATCTGTTGCCAAGCTGTACAACCATTTCTTAGCTAGGTCCTTTAGAGAAAAAGGGATGAAACGTAACCTAACGGCATCGTCTCCGAGCTGGGGTATACGCATCATAGGCACACTTCTTCAAATTTCCTAACAAAGAAGTATGCGATCTCTGATTCTAAACCAAGAAATTTGGGAAGAGTGTTAATGAATTGGGGCTTTAACTCAAAATTATTGCCGTTTGCTTCAGGAAGTTTTATACAGGATGGCAATGAGGTTCTGATGGGTAAAACCTATCCTGAAGTGAAGCCATCACTGGTTCGAATGCAAGGGTAGAGAAGTATTTCTGGTTAATCTGGAAGTTGCTGGATCTCTCACCCACTCTTGCATGTAGCACGTCACAAACAACATAAAAATAGCAAACAATCGAAAAGAATGAAAAACAAACAAAAGAAAGAAAAACAACCACCAAGCCTTAGTGTAAGGTATCTGGACCTAGACGACTCCTAACTGGTCGATTCTCCGGGAAGGTTGTTGCAGGAACTCGACTATAAGCTAATCGGCCAAGAAAGGGCAAAGCTCGGGGGGAGGTATCCGGGCGTGAGCCACGGGCCTAATTACGCCAAACCACGGAGCTTTCGAGACTTTGCCTCTCAATCCACTTTCCTTAGACACCGATTTTGTAGGAGTATAGTTCTTGCAATTTTCAACCTCGGTTAATCTCTTAGTGAGTCCGAGATGTCCCTAGGGCCAATGTCTATTGATTTTCAGTTAATGCTAGGGAAAATGTGAGTGCACTTGGAGATAGTTTTTGGGCTAAGGAAGGGTGATGAAATCCCCACCTTATCTTGTTTATTTAGGTTTTGTCCTTAAAGTCAATTGTGCAAGTGTACAGCTTATTCACAACAAGGTAACACTCAAAGGCGATAAATTACTCCAAAATGTTGGTCCTATTCTATATGAATGCACACGTACCTTTTCTCCAGCACTCTTCAATAGAAATTGAAATGAATTGAAATTGACACGTGCCCTAAATGTAAAAGTCTAATCCAAATTTAATTAAGCAACAAGTGAATTTCTGTTGAGTTTATTATACATGCATAAAGGTGAAGCATCCAAGGAAACTAAAATTCAGAAAGCATTTTTTTAGCGGCTTTCGGCAACCTTGCAAACGAGTTTGTTAGTACTTCAATCAGAAAAACTCTCTTTTACACGAATTTTTCCGAGGGCAAATGAATCCTCGCGCAATGTCCTTAGCCACCTCTTTCGCTTCCCGTGATAGTGAGCTCATTGGTGCTTCTCCTACGCACAAAAACAAAGAACAATCTTTAGTATTGAACAACAAAGCCTTCCCTCCCCAACAACGGTGCCAAAATTTGATCGGCAAAAAGCAAGTACAAGAATAGGTAATAAGAGTATGGGTTGATGTTACTGCTTTTGCGATTCTTCCGTAGTAGCGAAATGACTATACGGGTCGTATCCACAGGAGGGAGAGCGATGGAAGCTTGATGCGACTTCAAAGTTCAAGAAGAAGAAAGTGCTTTGTTTCTAAATAAAGAATTGAAAAGTGAAAACAAGTTGATTCAAGAATTGTTGGAAAATGTTTTGGTGGTTTGTAAAAGTGGATTTTTCTTAATGGTAAAGGCGCATGGCTAACTTTCTACTAATTGCTCCCACTAATCCCTAGCTTCTTGAAGATGTAGCCTCACGATGGATCATAGGCAAGTATAGCCCTTATGCGTTGGAACTATTCACGTGAAAATCGAGTGAAAGTTCTTTCTATAACTTAGCTTTACACGGCAAAAACTTGGACATTCCCATATCAAGATCCAATAAAAGGCGAGAATACGGGAAGACACGAGTGCACTAATGGTATCGGCAAAGTTAAAAGGAAAGTCTCTAATTTACAACAACAAGCAAAGTACAACATCCATAGATCATCAAAAACCATTTAATATGAAATATAAGGAGGTAAATACTTGTAGGTAAGTTAGAGTTAGAACCCTCGTCTTAAGATGCCATAGCTCTTGTTTGCACAAGGCTTGTTTGACACTATTAACTCATTTGGGTTATCAATCAAGAAGTTAGAAATTAGTGGGTTAGTAGTTAGTTAGCCATGCAATGGTGGAGTTAGTTAGACATGGTAAGAAAAGAAGCAACAAAGAGAAAAAAATAGAGAGAAGGGAAGTTATACTACAACAAGAAAGTAAAAACCAAATGAAAGCACAAGTAAATTAAAGAAGGAAGAGAAGTAGTACTTGTATTAGCTTGTCACCCTTCAAATACAACAGTTACACACTCTCTCTCTCTTTCACTCTAATGGATAAAACTAAAACTAGAAGAAGCAAACTAAAGCAACTACAATTCCTAGCAACAAAATACAAATTACAACTCTATTATCTAGATATCCCTTTCTTCAGACCCCAGGGGGTACTTATAGGCACCAGGAGAAAGAGGGCCACGTGGGTGACCAGTGGCCCGAAGCGTAGGCGCGCCCGTGCCCAAAAGGCCACAGAAACGCGACCTGGGCAGCGTTTCCACGGCCCTGCCAGGACGGCGCGCGTCTGGCTTTGGGCAGCGCGTCGCCCAGTCTGTCCCCTATCATGTAGGCCTGCTAGTTTGCTGATATGATGCCCTAGACTGACAAAATCGCCTCCCTAAAGTCAATGGCTACTTGGTAGGCCTTTAATCACCCATTAAATAGTGATTAAGGTCTTCTTCTTCATTTGCACACCATGGACCTAGGATCAAGCAAGTAAAGCTTTATTAACAGAATTTTATACCAAATAAATATGAGAATATGATGAAAATTATGTAAAATTCGAGACTAATAAATATCAAATTTTCATTCCTAAACTTAGTCTCTATTCAAAAACATGTCATCAATCAAAGTAAGGAGTCAAATTCTATTTCTCATCTAGTCAATTACTTTACCCTGAGTTATATGCACCATCGTGACTGTGAAGTTTGACTAAGGGCTCTTTAATATTAACTCCTATGCCTTTATTTATATTTATTTATTTATTTATTTTTGTGGTATTTATTCCTCAATTCCATTAGGCTTTCTAATCTACCCATGTAACGAGCCTTTAGTCAGTGACACTCAAACCGGACAGTTTTAGGGCACTAGGTGAGAAAACACCTCTAAGGACTTAAACATTCGAGCAGAAAGACCACGAAACCAAGGTTTTTATTTATAAAATGTATCCCTTTTAGGCGTGAATACTTATGCTTCATTAGGCACAAATACCCAGCTTAATCAGAGGATTTATATATATCGTTTCTCAAACTTATCTAATTATCTTTTGCATAAATACCAAGGCTTGCTTAGGCCAAAGCACCTAGCTAATCAATAATTAGTTTGTTCATTTTTTATACACACACATATATATATATATATATATATATATATATATATATATATATATATATATATATATTTATAAGGCATAAGAGTCTTTGTTTTTGAACCCTAAGTGTGTAAGTGTATAAAGTGTGCATATTTCATCAAGGTAAAGATCAAGACTAAATTACTTTCACAAATTTTCTTCCAACCCTAAAAATCAAATAAGCCATCTGACTTTGACCAAGTGTAAGAAATCCTAATTATGATTTTCCTATTCCTTAAAATTGACTTAATTTCTTACAAAAGTATATCAAAATATTGTTCTTACCTTTCAAAAGTTTTTTTATATATTTTCTTTTTTTTATATTAGTCATGTTAGAACCCTCCCCGACACTTATCTCATGCATTGTCCCCAATGTATGAAAGAAATGTATAGATGCATGAAATAAAATGGAAAAGAGGAGTTACCGATACACTGGGTCAAAAACACCCATAGCCTTTCATTTACGGGCACCGATCCAAGAAAGGTTTAAGGCGTTGACCATTTACCTTAAAGTCATTTCCATTCTTGGTATCACTGATCTCAACTGCACCGTTTGAAAACACGATTTTTACAACGAATGGCCCAGTCCATTCTGATTTTAATTTTCATGGAAAAAGATGAAGCCTAGAATTATAGAGTAAGACTTTTTGTCCAGGGATAAAGGTTTTTCTTATGATGTATTTATCATGAAAAATCTTAACTCTATCTTTAGTGATCCTAGCATTTTCATAGGCCTCATTTCTTAAATCTTATAATTCAAAATTTGTAATTTCTGAAGGTCACCAGCCTTAGTCAACTCAAAATTCAACTGCTTGATTGCCCATAAGGCCCAGTGCTCTAACTCAAGGGGTAGGTGACAAGCTTTACTATAGACTAACCTATAAGGAGACATCCCTAGAATCGTCTTGAAAGCGGTCCTGTAGGCCCATAGGGCATCACAAGTTTGATAGACCAATCTTTCCGATTTTGGTTCACAATTTTCTCCAAGATAAGCTTGACTTGTCTATTGGAAACCTCAACCTGCCCACTGGTTTGAGGATGATAAGGGGTGGACAACTTGTGAGTTATGGCATACTTTCGCATAAGAGCTTCAAAGGATCTATTGCAAAAGTGAGTGTCATTATCACTGATGATAGCACGTGGGGTTCCGAAGCGCGAAAATATGTTCTCCTTCAAAAACTTTATGACAACTTTGTTATCATTAGCTCTACTAGGAATGGCTTCTACCCACTTGGACACATAGTCCACAACAAGCAATATGTATTGGTTTCCAAATGAGTTAGGAAATGGACCTATAAACTCGATGCACCAAACATCAAAGAGTTCTATTTCTAAAATTGGGTTGAGGGGCATCATATCTCGTCTTGTGATCCTTCCTACCATCTGGCATCTAGAGCACGTCTTGCAAAATTCATAAGCATCTTTAAACAAAGTGGGCCAATATAACCCACTTTGTAGCACTTTTTCAACAGTCTTGCGGGGACCAAAGTGTCCACCGCATGCAAGTTCGTGACAAAAGGATAGAACACTCATAACCTCCTCATCGGGAATGCATCTCCTAATAATTTGGTCAGAATAGTACTTAAAAAGATACAGTTCCTCCCAAAAGAAATACCGGACTTGGGATAAGAACTGGTATATATTATTTTTAGACCAATGAGACGGAGTTTGGTTTGTGACTAAGTAATTCACTATATCAACAAACTAAGGTTCGATTGAGATAGCTAAGAGATTTTCATCAGGAAAATCCTCATTTATGGGTAATCGTTGCATGGAGAATTATGAATTCGTGAGAGATGGTCAGTGATTAGTCATATATGTTGCATTTACAGTGTCACTTTACCATGCTTTTTAGCTAATAAATCCTATTAATAAGTTTTCTTTTTCTTTGCTAAATGTAGGCCCAAGTGCTTAAAGAAAGAAAAGAGAAACAAGCCCAAAAGCCCACCAAATTCTGAATTAATTCAGAATAAATTCGAAATGAAGAAATCAGGGCTAAATCTTGGCATATCAAGAGGTTGAGAAGAATCCTCCCTGAATCGAGCGGTTGAAGCCATACAATCAAAGGCTGTTTCGTCAACGTTTGGAGCAGAAACAAGAAAACCAGAAGATGATATGGGATACCCACCAAAGCAGCAATTCCACCCAACGGCCATGAAAACGCGGCCCAAGCTGCGTTTTCGCGGCTATCTTGTGGCAGTTGGGGGAGCATTTGCTCCCCCAATCTTCTTGGGATCCTCCTCGTTTGGTTTTTGGCTATAAATACTGGTTTCAGCAAGGAAAAATGCAGCGAAGAGTAGGATTAGAATTTGTGTTTATTTTCTTAGGATTTAGGCTCTTTGTTAGCTAGCACAAAAGTTGTAATCTTGTTTTTTACTTTGTAGTCCAGTATCAAAACTTGTGAGAGAGAGGAACTGAGTGCTTGTACTTCAAGATTGAAGTGACATCAATACAAGAGTCGAGCCACGTTTTCTTCCACTTGCAGTACGGTATGGTTTTCATTATTTTCATGCTTTCTTCATTATTTTCTATGAGTAACTAAATGGTTTTCTGGGCTCGCTATCGTAACTCTCTCTTGCCCTTCTTAAAAGAAAAAGACCCGATGACTCATATGAATGCCTTACTTAAAAGCCTTTCTTTTTGAAAGTGTTCTTGAAGGCACATGAGGATGGGTTTGGATTGTTAAACTCTCACTTCTTTCATGAACATCTCTTGAATTATTTTTACTTCATTCTTGCTTCTTCGCGCTTGATGATTTAATATTCAATTCTAACGATTTCTTGAATAAAAGACTAAACTCTTCTAACCATCTTATGTGCTTTACTTCAAACTTTCTAAAAATAAACTTTAAGTTTTGCAAATGATCACTTGAGGCACTTAACATTTTAAGAGAAGAATGAACAATTGAGTAGTGAGATAGTGAGCCCAGATTTGCTTTCTTATTATAAAACAACAAAACAATTCTCAAGTTTTCTAAATCACCTTCTCCAAAACCTTTTCTAAAAAGTTGCAATTTCTCTTTCTTTCCATCCTCTTTTCCATTAAAAAACGAACTCAATTCCTTGTTTTTGAATGATTCACCGAAAAGCTTCCATCGCATTCCTCCTCGTGGACACTACCCGTTAGCCACAAGCTACACGGTAAATTCTTAAACTCTTTGATTGTTCCTTTTATTAGCAATCAATTTTGGCGCCGTTGCCGGGGAGGGAATGGTGTATTTGTTTTCTAACAAGTTTTGTGTGTTGTTTCAGGGACTTCAAGATTCAAGATTTAGCATTCAAGCTTTGCAAGAGAAGACTCTCAAATTATGTGCCCCTACTCTCAAAAGTAGGAAACAGAATTTCAAGAAATTGCATTGCAAAACTGAAAAATTCATTGGACTACTAAAAACTTTTTTTTGCAGGACATATTGCTCGCAAAAATTTAAGATTTTGTATGTTATATTTGTGCTATTTCTGCTATCCACCATCCCTGTTTTAAGTCAACAGTAAAACACTTGTTGAAAAGTTTAAAAAATTGATTAGACGTTTGCATTCTAGGCACGAGTCTTTTCAATTCATTTACTTTACTGTTAAAGAGTGCTGGAGCAAGGTACGTACGCATTGCATTCAGAATAGGACTCATTTCTTGGTTGATTTATATCGCTTTGAGTGAATCTTGTTTATCTTGTACACTTGCACAAAATTGATTTTAAGGGCAACACCCAATAACAAGATAAGGTGGGGATTTAATCACCCTTCCTTAGCCCAAAAATCAGACTCCAAGCACTCATAAACCTAAGCCTAAGTAAAATCTGATAGACGTTGGCCTTAGGGACATCTCGAACTCACTAGGAGATTATCCTAAAGAGGGAAGGTGTTGGAAATTGACTCCTCCCAAATCAGTGTCTAGGAAGGGGATTGAGGGCCGAAAGCCCAAAAATTGGTGGTTACTTAATTAAGGAACGTCTTTGACGGATAACCTCCCACCAATCTTACCCTGACCTGGCTGATTAGCTTGTGGTCAAAGTCTACATTCTACCTCCTGTGGACAATCAACCAGTTATGAATTGTCTAGGTCGAGGTTACCTTAGACTAGGCTTGGTTGATTTCTATTGTTGACTGTTGGTTGAACTTGTTTGTGATTGTGATTGTGTTTGTGTATGCAAGTGTGGTCAAGAGACCCTAATTCATCTTGGTTGACTAGAAACAAATCACCACCCAAGTTTGAATCAAGACCAGATCCGGTATTGGCTCAATCAACATCACTGCAGGATAGGTTCTACCCCATTAGAACCTCACTTCCATCTTGCATTCTACTTCCATCGGTTGGTGAAAACAATTTTAAGCTCAAGCCTCAATTCATCAACACACTCCCCAAGTTTCATGGCCTAGAGTCCGAAGATGCCTATTACTTCATAAGAGAATTTGAGGAAGTATGTCTAATGATGAAAATCCCACACCTTGTAGACGATGCTATTAGGTTGAAATTTGTCTCTTTCGTACTTAAAGACCTAGCAAAGAAGTGGCTCTACAGCTTAGCGGCCGGTTCTATCACATCCTGGGATGGTTTCATCAAGGTCTTGTTGAAGAAATTCTATCCAATCCATAAAATCGCTCTCATTAGGAAGACGATCATGCAATTCAAGCAAGAACCTAGTGAACCGTTCTGGAGGTACTTTGAACGCTTTAAAGACCTCCTTGTCCAATGTCCACATCATGGAATAGAGAAATGGTGACAGTGCCAAATTCTTTATGATGGTTTAGACTATTCCACCAAACCCTCTTAGAAAGTATGTGCCAAGGGGTTTCTTGCAGAAAGATGAAGATGAAGGATGGGATTTGTATGAAAATCTAGCTGAGAAGACCATCTAATGGGAATCTGCTAGTGAGACCTCTAGGAATCCTAACTCCATCTCTTCCAAAGGAGGTCTCCATTCTATCGAATCATCCATCGCTAATGAGGCTAAGTTAGCTAACCTGGCTAGAAGACTGGAAGCTCTAGAAACGAAAGAACCAAGTCCAGTCAATCAAGTCAGCCCGAACCAATTTTCAACCCCGGGCTTTACTTACTGTCAAGCCATGAATCATGTGTTCGAGGAGTGCCCTGTGTTTCAGGCTCAGCAACCCTACCATGAACCGATGAATGCGGCCTTTTCAAGGCCGAACAATAACCCTTACGCACCCACGTACAATCCTGGCTGGAGAAATCACCCTAATTTCTCATGGAGCCAAAATAACTCTGACCATTCTCGATCAAATCATGCTAGCCACTTCCATCATGGTAATAATTCTTTCAATCATCAACCCAACTTCTCCAATTTCATAATAATTCTCCCAACCATCCACCAAACTTTCCGAATTATCAACAGAACTTTCCCAACAAAGCTCCACAATCCTCCTTCCAGAATCCTCAATTAGAAAGGAGAATGACTGACTTTGAATGAAACATGGAGAGATATTGAAAAACTAAGATTCTCTCATGCAAGCTATCCAGAGATTAGAGGTTCAAATGAGTCAACTAGCCACTACACAGAATGAGAGAAAAAAGGGTACCCTGCCTAGTCAGCCAGTCATCAATCCGAGGAATTCTCAACAAGCTCATTTAGCTGAGGATCATTCATTCAATCAATGTAATGATGTTCATACATTGAGGTTAGGAAAGAGAGTTGATAACTAAGTGTCAACACCAATCAATCCCATGCAGCACAACCACAATCAAGTTTTCACCTCATCTAATCCAATTTCTTCCAATTCTGAAGAATTTGAAAAGACAAGTCAGCCAGCCAGAGGCACCAGCCTATAATACCATTTCCTAATAGGCTGAAAAACAACAAGCAAAATCCTCACATGGACAAGATAATCGAGATATTTAACCAAGTGAAGATAAATGTGCCACTTCTCGATGCCATCCAATAAGTTCCTTCCTATGCTAAGTTTCTTAAGGACATGTGCACCAAGAAGAGAAAGACTAATGTTCCAAAAAAGGTCTTCTTAGCCACTAACATTAGTGAGCTATTATCGGGTCTGATCCCTGTCAAGTACAAAGATCCAGGTAGTCCCACCATTGCCTGCACAATAGGACAAGCCGAGATTAGTCGTGCACTTCTTGACTTGGGGGCAAGTATTAACTTGCTTCCATTCTCTGTTTATCAACAACTCGGGTTGGGCGATCTTAGTCCAACTCGAGTCACCATATAACTGGCTGACCGTTCTGTTAAAGTTCCAAAAGGGGAGATTAATGATGTCCTGATCCGGGTAGGAGAGTTCATTTACCCTGTTGACTTCATAGTTCTGGAAACACAACCTGTGTCCAATTCCAATCAGGGCTCAAACTCCTGTTATCCTAGGGCGACCATTCCTTACTACTGCTAATGTCATCATCAATTATAGGAATGGGTCTATGAGGTTAACCTTTTGGGACATGACTAGAGAAGTCAATGTCTTCAATCTAGGAAAATAACCCCGCGATATCGAGGACCAAACATTTGAAGTCAATCTAAATGAGAACTTGACAAGTGAACATGGAGAAGAATTGGAATTAGAAATGGAGAGTGACTTCGGGTTAGAGTCTGACGACGTTAATCTTGATCAGGTTGTAGATTCTGCCGTGAATTAGGCCTCAAACCCTATTTCACCAACAATGGAGCCAACAGATTTGACTAGTCCTTCCAGTGAGCCTTCTCTTCCTTAGAATTGAAAGCCCTACCTGCGCATCACAAGTACGCCTATCTTGGCGAACAAGAGACCTTTCCTGTCATCATTGCCTCCCATTTAAATAACGGGGAAGAAGAAGATCTGAAAGTTATTCTAAGAAAACATAGGGAAGCCATTGGGTGGACTATGACTGATATCAAGTGATTAAGTCCAACCATCGTTCAACATCGCATTCATCTCAATGAAGACGCCACACCTAAGAGAGACCGACAACGTAGGTTAAACCCTATAATGAAAGAGGCTGTTCATGTTGAAATCATAAAACTCTTAGACAATAGGATAATTTATCCCATTTCTGATAGCCAATGGGTCAGTCCTGTCCACGCGGTTCCGAAGAAATCCGGTTTCACCGTAGTGGAAATGAGAACAAAGAGTTGGTTCAAACTCGACTTCCCACGAAGATCTGAGTTTGCATTGACTATAGGAAACTGAATGCTGCAACTCGTAAGGACCATTGTTCACTTTCCTTCATTGATCAATGCTTGAACGTTTGGCGGGTCACGAGTATTACTATTTCTTGGACGGTTACTCGGGCTATAACCAGATCCTTATCGCTCCTGAGGACCAAGAAAAGACTACGTTTACCTGTCCATTTGGGACATTTGCTTATCGTCGAATGCCCTTCGGCTTATGCAATGACCTAGCAACTTTTCAACGTTGCATGTTAAGTCTTTTCTCTGATATGGTAGAATGATTCTTAGAGATCTTTATGGATGATTTCTCCATTTACGGAGATTCATTCACTCAATGTCTCCACAATCTAGAACTCGTCCTCCAACGTTGTGTGAGAAAAATCTGACACTGAACTGGGAGAAATGCCACTTCATGGTAAAATATGGAATTGTCTTGGGTCATGAAATCTCCAAGAAAGGAATTGAAGTGGATAGAGCCAAAATCGAGGTTATTGCTAAGCTTCCCATGCCCAAATGCGTTAAGGACATTAGATCCTTCTTAGGATACGCTGGTTTCTACCGAAGATTTATCAAGGATTTTAGCAAAATTGCTAGGCCCTTGACTAATCTGTTAGCTAAGGATGTGTCCTTCACTTTCGATGCTGGATGCATAAATTCTTGAGAGAAGCTTAAGAGAGAGCTTATTTCTGCACCAATCATATCTGCAGTCAGCAACGACATTTTCTACACCTTTCTTGTCTCGAATCTCGAGATCGAATTCTTGAAGAAGGAGGATCCAACGAATGAGTCAGGCCTTGGCATCCTTCTTCATCATGAGCTACCTAAGCGCAGAATGATCAGTGAAAATGGTGGTTTTGGACCCTAGTAGGTAGGGACGAAATTTCTTTAAGGCAAACACTACTGCCAAGAATTCCTTCTCAGTCGTAGTGTAGTTCAATTGAGCATCGCTGAGAGTCCTACTAGAGTAGTAAATCACATGCTGCTTGTTATCGATGTGTTGTCCTAGGATAGCGCCCATGACAAAATCAGAAGCATCGCACATAATTTCGAACAGCTTAGACCAATCTGGTGCAGATATGATTGGTGCAGAAATAAGCTCTTTTTTAAGCTTCTCCCAAGAATTCGTACATTCAGCATCAAAAGTGAAAGACACGTCCTTAGCTAACAAATTAGTCAAGGGCCTAGCAATCTTGCTAAAATCCTTGATAAATCTTCGGTAAAAGCTGGCGTGTCCTAAAAATGATCTAATATTCTTCACGTATTTGGGCATGGGAAGCTTTGCAATAACCTTAATTTTGGCTCTATCCACTTCAATTTCTTTCTTGGAGATTTCATGACACAAGACAATTCCATGTTTTACCATGAAGTGGTATTTCTCCCAGTTCAGTGTCAGATTTTTCTCAGCACAACGTTAAAGGACAAGTTCTAAATGGTGGAGACATTGAGTGAACGAATCTCCATAGATGGAGAAATCATCCATGAAGATTTCTAAGAATCATTCTACCATATTAGAAAAAGACTCAACATGCAACGTTGAAACGTTGCTGAGGCATTGCATAGGCCGAAAGGCATTCGACGATAAGTGAATGTCCCAAATGGACATGTGAATGCAGTCTTTTCTTGGTCCTCGGAGCAATAGGAATCTGATTATACCCTGAGTAACCGTCCAAGAAATAACTCGTGGCCCGCCAAACGTTCAAGCATTTGATCAATGAAGGGAAGTGAAAAATGGTCCTTACGAGTTACAGCATTAAGCTTCCTATAGTCAATGCAAACTCGGATCTTCGTTAGAAGTCGAGTTTGGACCAACTCTTTGTTCTCGCTTTTTACTACGGTGAAACCGGATTTCTTTGGAACAATGTGGACAGAACTGACCCATTGGCTATCAGAAATGGGATAAATTATCCCATTGTCTAATAGTTTTACAATTTCAGCATGAACAGCCTCTTGCATTATAGGGTTTAACCTACGCTGCGGGTCTCTTTTAGGTGTGGCATCTTCATTGAGATGAATGCGATATTGAACGATGGTTGGACTTAATCCCTTTATATCAGTCATAATCCAACCAATGGCTTCCCTATGTTTTCTTAGAATTGCTTTAAGATCTTCTTCCCCGTCATTTAAATGGGAGGCAATGATGATAGGAAAGGTCTCTTGTTCGCCTAGATAGACGTACTTGAGATGCGCAGGTAAGGTTTTCAATTCTAAGGAAGAGGAAGGCTCACTGGAAGGACTAGTCAAATTTATTGGCTCCATTATTGGTGAAATAGGATTCGAGGCCTAATTCACATTAGAATCTACAACCTGATCAAGATTAAAGTCGTCAGACTCTAACCCAAAGTCACACTCAGTTTCTAATTCTAATTCTTCCCTTTGTTCACTTGTTAAGTTCTCAATTAGGTTGACTTCAAATGTTTGGTCCTCAACATCGTGGGTTGTTTTCCTAGATTGAAGACATTGACTTCTCTAGTCATGTCCCCAAAGGTTAACCTCATAGACCCATTCCTACAATTGATAATGGCATTGGCAGTAGTAAGGAATGGTCGCCCTAGGATAACAGGAGTTTGAGCCCTATGATTGGACATAGGTTGTGTCTCTAGAACTATGAAATCGACAGGGTAAATAAACTCCCCGACTCGGATAAGGACATCATTAATCTCCCCTTTTGGACCTTTTACTGAACGGTCAGCCAGTTGGATAGTGACTCGAGTTGGACTAAGATCGCCCAACCTGAGTTGTTGATAAACTAAGAATGGAAGCAAGTTGATGCTTGCCCCCAAGTCAAGAAGTGCACGACTAATCTCGGCTTGTCCTATTGTGCAGGCAATGGTGGGACTACCTGGATCCTTGTACTTTACAGAGATCGAACCCGATAGTAGCTCACTAATGTTAGCGGCTAAGAAGACCTTTTTAGGTACATTAGTCTTTCTCTTTTTGGTGCACATATCCTTCAAAAACTTAGCATAGGATGGAACTTGTTGGATGGCATCAAGAAGTGACACATTTATCTTCACTTGATTAATATCTCAATTATCTTGTCCACGTGTAGATTTTGCTTGTTATTTTTCAGCCTATTAGGAAATGGCACTAAAGGCTGGTGCACCTTACTGGTTGACTTATCTTTTTCAGATTCGTCAGATTTGAAAGGATTTAGATTAGATGAGGTGGATGCTTGATTGTGGTTGTGCTGAATGGGATTAGATGATATTGACACTTGGTTATCAACTTTCTTTCCCGACCTCAATGTATGAATAGCATTACATTGATTCATTGATTGATCCTCAGCCAAATGAGCTTGTTGAGAATTCCTAGGATTCGTTATGGGCTGACTAGGCAAGGTACCCTTCTGTCTCTCATTCTGTGGAGTGGCTAGCTGGCTCATTTGAACCTCCAGCCTTTGTATAGTTTACATGAGAGAATCTTAGTTTTTCATGTATCTTTTCATGTTTCTCTCAAAGTCAGTCATTCTCCTTTCTAGTTGAGGATTCTGGAAGAAAGATTGTGGGGCTTGGTAGGAAAAGTTTTGTTGATAGTTTGAAAAGTTAGGTTGATGGTTGGGAGAATTATTGTGGAAATTAGAAAAGTTAGGTTAATGATTGAAGAATTATTAGCATGATGGATGTGGCTTGCATGATTTGACCGTGAGTAGACATTGTTATTTTGGCCCCATGAGAAATTAGGGTGATTTCTCTAGCCAGGATTATACATTGGTGCGCAAGGAATATTGTTCGGCCTCGAAAAGGCCGCATTCATCGGTTCAGGGTATTATTACTGAGCCTGAAACACAGGGCACTCCTCAAACACATGATTCATGGCTTGACAATAAGTACAGCCCAGAGTTGGAAATTGGTTTGGGCTGACTTGATTGACTGGACTCGTTCCTTAGTTTCTAAAGCTTCCAGTCTTCTTGCTAAGTTAGCTAACTTAGCCTCATTAGCTATGGATGATTCAATTGAATGAAGACCTCCTTTTGAATAGATGGAGTTTTGATTCCTAGAGGTTTCACTAGTAGGTTCCCATTGGATGATCGTTTCAGCTAGGTTTTCATATAAATCCTATCCTTCATTTTCATCCTTTTGCAAGAATCCCCCTTGGCACATACTTTCTAAGAGGGTTTTGGTAGAATAGTCTAAACCGTCATAATGAATTTGGCATTGTCGCCATTTCTCTATTCCGTGATGTGGACATTGGACAAGAAGGTCTTTAAAGCGTTCAAAGTACCTCCAGAACGGTTCACTAGGTTCTTGCTTGAATTGCATGATCGTCTTCCTAATGAGAGCGATTTTATGGATTGGATAGAATTTCTTCAACAAGACCTTGATGAAACCATCCCAGGATGTGATAGAACCGGCCGCTAAGCTGTAGAGCCACTTCTTTGCTAGGTCCTTAAGTACGAAAGAGACAAATTTCAACCTAATAGCATCGTCTACAAGGTGTGGGATTTTCATCATTAGACATACTTCCTCAAATTCTCTTATGAAGAAGTAGGCATCTTCGGACTCTAGGCCATGAAACTTTGGGAGTGTGTTGATGAATTGAGGCTTGAGCTCAAAATTGTTTTCACCAACCGATGGAAGTAGAATGCAAGATGGAAGTGAGGTTCTAATAGGGTAGAACCTATCCTGCAGTGATGTTGATTGAGCCATTACCGGATCTGGTCTTGATTCAAACTTGGGTGGTGATGTGTTTCTAGTCAACCTAGATGAATTAGGGTCTCTCGACCACACTTGCATACACAAACACAATCACAATCACAAACAAGTTTACCAATAGTCAATAAGAGTAATCAACCAAGCCTAGTCTAAGGTAACCTTGACCAAGATAACTCCTAACTGGTTGATTATTCACCGGAGGTATATTGTAGACTTTGACCACAAGCTAATCAGCCAGGTCAGGGCAAGATTGGTGGGAGGTATCCGCGCAAAAGCGATGGGCCTAATAAGCCAAACCACCAGCCTTCAGGGTTTCGCCCCTCAATCCCTTTCCTAGACACTGATTTGGCAGGAGTCAAATTCTAACACTTTCCCCCTTAGGATAATCTCCTAGTGAGTTTGAGATGTCCCTAAGGCCAACGTCTATTAGATTTTACTTAGGCTTAGGTTGTGCGTGCTTAGAGATGGTTTGTGGGCTAAGGAAGGGTAATGACTTCCCCACCTTATCTTGAATTGGGTTTTATCCTTAGAATTTATTGTGCAAAGTGTGCAAGATATAGAAAAGTAACATTCAAAAAGCAAATATCACCCAAGAATGTTCCCTAAACTATATGATATGCATATGTACCTTGTCTCCAGCTCTCTTCAACAGTAATTGTAAAATAAAAGTAATTAGACAAATGCCTAGAATGCAAGTCTAAACGTTTTTTAAGCAATTAACAATCGCTCAAATTACTATTGGATTAAAACTGGGATGGTGAATAGCAGATATATAACGCACGAAAACTTAAATTTTGCAAGCAATATGTCCTGCAAAAAAGAGTTTTAGTAGTCCAACAAAATTTTCAACTTTTGCAATGTAATTTCTTGAAATTCTGTTTCCTAATTTCAAGAGTAGGGGCACAGAATAGCAAGTCTTCTCCTGTAAAGCTTGAATGCTAGATCTGAATCTTGACGTCCCTGAAACAAGACACCAAACTTATTAAAAAACAATTACACTGTTTACACTGTTCCCTCCCCGACAATTGTACCAAAAATTGATTGTAAAATCAAAGAGATAAGAGAATTACCGTGTAGCTTGGGGCTAACGGGTCGTGTCCACGAGGAGGAATGCGATAGAAGCTTTTTGGTGTTTTTGTTAAATAACAAAGAGTGAAGTTGGTGCCTTTCTTTTAAGTTGAAGAAGAAAATGGAGAGAAGGGAGATGATAAAAAGAAAAGTTATAAATTTAGAGAAGGCTTTGGAAAAGGTGAATTTTGTATAAAGTTTGAAAAGTGATTTGTTGTTTTTTAAAGAGAAGAAAATCTAGGCTCACTATCTCACTACTCAATGATATGTTCTTCTATTGAAATCCTTAGTGCCTCAACTTGATTATAGGCAAGCACTTAAGATTGATTTTAGAAAGTTTTAAGTAAAGAACATAAGATGGTTGGAAAAGTTAATTCTTTTCTTTAAGAAATCATCTTGAATTGAATGTTAAATCATCAAGAAGTTCAAGTATGAAATAAAAACAAGTTCAAGAGACATTTTTAAAAGAAGTAGAAATTTAAAAAATTCAAACCCATCCTCATGTGCCTTCAAGAACATTTTCAAGAAGAAAGGCTTAAGTTCGGCATGCAAATGATTTGGGTCTTTTCATTAAAACCATTCGAAAAGAAGAGGGGTCAGAGAGAGGAGTAATAGTGAGCCCAAAAAACCGATTTAGCTACTCATGGAAGACAAAGAACAAAGCAAGTAAATAAAGCACGACATACCGTAAAATGAGTGGAAGAAAATGTAGCTTGATCCTTGTATTGATGTCACTTCAATCTTCAGAATACAACACTCAATTCCTCTCTCTCACTAGTATTTGCATTGAACAACAAATTATAAAACAAAGATACAACTTTTATACTACCTAACAAAGAACCTAAACCTTAAAGAATAAACAAAAACTCTAATCCTCGTCTTCGCTCCTTTCTTCTCTGTTGAAAATGGTATTTATAGGGAAAAACCAGAGGGGAGAGGTCGTAGGAAGATTGGGGGAGCAAACGCTCCCCCAACAACCCTAACCAAGCAGCGAAAACGTGGCTTAGGCCGCGTTTTCGCGGCCCTAATGTGGCCAGGTGGCCACACCCAAATAGTGGAACTCCCCGGTTTGTTGATTCGCCCATATCTTCTGCTAGTTTTCTCGTTTCAGCTCCAGGATTTGACAAAACAGCCTTTAATTGTTGGCTTCAACCGCTTGATTTGAGAAGATTCATTTCAACCGATTTTCAACCTTTCTGATATGCCAAGATTTGCCTTGATTTCTTGATTTCGAATTTATTCTGAATTAAATCAGAATTTGATGGGCTTTTGGGCTTGTTTCTCTTTCCTTTCTTTTAGCAATGGGCCTACATTTAACAAAGAAGAATAAGACTTATTAATAGGAATTATTAGATAAAAAGTATGATAATGTGACAATGTATATACAATATATGTGACTGATCATAGCCTGTCTTAAAGATCTTGTTAGATCTTTTAATGCCAAGTCAGCGTTGATGATTGGGGACTTGTGTCTTTCGATGTTTTCCAAAGTGGTAATCCACGCGTCAGCTCCTTATTGGGCTTTAACGTTCGTGCGAGAATTAAGGCTGATGGCTTTAATTTTTATGCCATTAATTGTAAGCCTTATGGCTTGCCTATAAATAGGCCTCATCCCTTAACAGTATATTATTCAGACTGTTTCTCTTTAAGAGCATGCACTCTGGGGGTCTTCGTCTTAATTTGTCCTTCTTTCCTTCAAAGGGATATGTTCCAATAGACAGCAAGAACTCAAAGCTTTCAGGCTTTCCTTTAATCTTCTACAGAGACTATCACTATCAAGTGATTTCAAGATCAAAAAGCATAGCCTTAAGTACTTTTTATGGCCACGCCTTGATGCATAAAGTTCAACTTCTAGAGAGTTCTTCTTCGGGTAGGAACCACTTGTCGCCATAAAATGCTCAGTCCCGCTGAGTTTCTGTTTTCTTGTTCCTTGAAGAGATTCGATCTTTTGATCTTCTCTTAAAGTCTGACTGATGTGCCCGTATTCAGAAGTAGCGTCTTTTAGACTTCTTGATGAAGCTCGAGTTGATCGACTTTGAACTCTAACTCAAAATCCTTTGAATGAGAGTGTGATGAACTTTGTACTTGGATCTTGAGACGCGAGCTACATATACGAAACCCGCGTTTGAGGTTCTTGACTTAAAGAATTCTTTCGAGGCCTCTGGACTTGGATGTGGCAACCCCTATTTCTCAAACGCGGGTGTGGCGACTTCTACGTCTGATCTACCTCGCGTCTCGTATCTTGGACGTGGGTCTAAAACTAGACCGCGTTCAGATCTGCGCTGGTTAAATCTGCGTCTGAAGTTCACAACTTCAACCGCGTCTGTCCTTACAGTCCTGACGTAACAGAATTTTAAACTTTTGCACTAGGCATCCCCGCGTTTGAAGTTTACAACTTCAACCGCGTCTGCCCTTACAGTCCTGACTTAACAGAATTTTACCTTTTGGTTTTTGCTTCTTGCAGGTTCTGGCAGTCTCCATCAGTCTTCTGCATCTTCACTAGGCTCTTGGGAGAATATTTCGTCCAGCGAGCTTGTTCGATAGGGAAACACTCGGGGAATCAAAGTTCCTGTTCATGGGCGAGGAGGATTCGCGCGGTTAATGACATCCGTCAAGGCCTTATTGGACATGACGCACCAGCAACGCCCTCGGTTTGTCATGGTCACAGTGGGTATGGTGGTAGGTATGGTCCTCTTGCAGGTCACGGGAAAGAGGACGTCACCTATAAGTTCTTGGATCCTCCCTTTACCAATCTTACTCCCAAAAGTGACATCGACGAAAAACCCATGCTTATTAGATGACTTTTTAGTGGTGGAGATGTTCATCAACGAAGGACTATGGCCTACACCAGTTGGTCGGGTGGAATCAGAATGTTCTTCTGCATTTTGACCTCGAGAAACACCATTGTTCTCGGTCAGTGATGAGCTTCTTCAATGTTTACATCATGCATCATGGTGTAATCAGCATCCGATCGTCTCAACACTGATCAGCCTTTCTTCGACGCTCTTCCAAACATCTTGTATTTGGAGTGGTGGAAATGCCTCGAAGAGTGAGTGCAACCTTTTGCTGAGAAAGAGGGACTTCTTTGTACTCCTTTATTGTAACACTCAATTTTATTGTATAAGAGAGCGTCTTGTATCACTTTCATATGTTTGAATATCAATAAAAGTGACACTTTTTCTTATCTTCTTATATGTCTTGAATTTCTTTTTTTTGCATTGAAAATCAGACACATAGAAATAGGAACTCTTGACTTGCTAGAAATGTGATAATTGACTTAACAAGTCAACGTTGGGAAAATTCCGTTTCGGGAATTTAAGATTACTGTCAGAGGTGTGATACTATTTGATAGGAGTAGAGTGGTTTTTGTAGACTTGCCAATCTATGAATGAGAATGAAAAGTGACGTTTTCCCACCCTTACAGCGGATTAAAATGAGTATTCATTCGAGGTTTAGTATTAACTTGACTAGGACTTAGCTGGGGATTTGATGGAAACACTGCTAGAGGTGAAATGTTAACCTAACAATATTTTTTAAGTAGACCTGTTATTCTGTTGACAAAAATAATAAGTAAAACTAGACCCACGGGAGATCTAGAAGAACTTTTACCATTAGAGGCGTGATGCTTGCTTAACATGTTGGATTAAATCTTGTCAGAAGTGTGATATTAACTTGAGAAGGACGTGGGTTAGAGGTGTGGTATTAACTTGACTCAATGAGCGTTTCAGCTTCATTTGGGAAGACTGAAAACACTACTATCATAGGTGTAATGTTAAACTTAGCTGTAAAGGTAATGCTAGAGGTGTAGTTTTGAACTTAGCATTAATCATCTCGACTTCGATAGGGAAGTTCGAGGCAAAGTCATTGTCATAGGTGTATTGTTGAACTTAGCAATGAACTGGACACTAGAGGTATGTTGTTAAACTTAGCGTTGCTCATCTCAGCTTCGATATGGAAGCCTGAGGAAAAGTAACTGTCAGAGGTATACTTTTGAACTAGGCAGCAACTTAATCACTGTTAGAGGTGTAGTACTAAACTTAACAGTAATTTGTCAGAGGTGTGATATTAACCTGACAGTAGTCGATTTGTGATATGAGCAATTTTGAGGATTTTTCATTCTATTGATGAGAATTGACAATTGAAGTTCGGAATGTCAGAGGTGTAATGTTAACTTGACAAATTTGAAGACTTACTACTCCATCTAAAGTTGAGACAAGTAAAGTTTGTACTCGCTGGGGAGTATTGAAATTTTTCATTGCCAGAGGTATAGTGCTAACGTAGCAATGATTGCATTTGTGGACCTACCCTTCTATGGAAAAGAATTGGTAGAGGATTTTGGGTGGAGAGTAAAATGAACTGTCAGAGTTTAATATTAACGTGACAATCGTTGATTTTTTTTTTAGACACGGGAAATTTGTCGTTAGAAGTGTAGTATTAAACTCAACAACGATGATTTCTAACTAATGAGTTTTGTTGTCAGAGTTTATGATTAACTTGACTGAATCCACTGGGGATTGGAAAATCTAGTTGTCAGAAGTTTAATATTAACTTGACAAGTCCCAGTTCATTTCATTGGAAGATGAACACAGGTATTTTTGTAGTCCTACCATTCTATAGGTGATAATTGGTAGGAGATTTTAGAGGAGAGGATGGGACCGAGTCCATTAGGATTTTTAGCAAACCCTCAGCTATCAACGGATTTGGTGTACCTTTACCAACTACCGTTTGAGTTGGGTTAGCCATGCTATTCCCCTGAGCATGATGAGTTATCGAAGACTTATGTTGGACTTAAAAGCCAACATTTTCCTCTATCCTTAGCCATCGGAGGCGTCGAATGTCCACAGTTACATTAGAGAAGAGTAACAAGCTAAGACCGAAGTTTTGCATTTTGTTTCTTCTTTAATATTTACATCATGCATCATGATGTAACCAGCGCTTGATTAGCTTGATGCTGATTGACCGTGATGTGATCTAGTAGAGGAAGAAAGCTTTCCTTAGCGTTGATCTTGGATCTGGAGCTTCGGTCAGAGGTGCAGCATTAACCTGATCGGGAGAAGACTGCTATCAAGGATAGTATTTC
Organism: Agave tequilana; assembly: GCA_038442645.1. Taxonomy (NCBI): domain Eukaryota; kingdom Viridiplantae; phylum Streptophyta; class Magnoliopsida; order Asparagales; family Asparagaceae; genus Agave; species Agave tequilana. The sequence continues at coordinate 301,020 of JAVJIF010002175.1, read as the reverse complement.
TTCAAGAATTTTTCATTAATTGGCATCATGAGCGTATCACCGTCTGAGGTTATGAGGCAATATGCTCCATTTGAGTAGACCGACTCTACTATAAATGGTCCTTCCCATTTGGACTAAAATTTTTCTTTTGTCTTATGTGTCATCACCATAGGTCTTCTAACGGTTAAGACAAGATCACCTTTCTTGAAAGTTCGCTCCTTGACTTTCTTGTTGAAGGCTCTAGTAATTCGAGCTTTGATCGAGCCAAACCTGCACAAAAAAATATAAAAATTTAGAACAATGCTAGGTCCTCAATTCTACCGTATAGCCTAGGGCTAACGGGTCGTGATCCACAGGGAGGGACAGCGATGGAAGCGTTATGTAAGTTTCTTCTTTAAATTTACCAAAACTAGTTAATACTTATCTTCTCTGTTTATAAAAAGGAAAAAAATGTTAAGTTAAGTTAAGAATAAGATAGTAGAAGAAGAGATGGTGGTATCGTTGTTGTTTTATCTATAAAAGAAAAGGAACCAAAAAGAGATAAAAAAATGTTGATGCAAAATCAAAAATAAAAAAGAAATAAAGATAAATATTTACCTCTACTGTTGAACCATAACAAAAACATACCTCAGTATGAAGTAAAGCAAATAGAAAAGAATAAAGAAAGCAGGGCTTCGGCGAGATCGAGCACAATGAAGAAAAGTGGGAAAGCTCCATTGATTGTCACCTTCAATATAAGCTTCTTGAAGAAAAGATTACAATAGTATCACTCTACAATAACTCTTTCTCTATTTTGATCATGTAACTCTCTCTAGCCTAAAAATAAAATAAAAAATAAAAATTACATTGAAGGAGAAAAGAAAAACCTAAACTAAAGCTCTCTCTGAGATGGTCCTCCTTGCCTTCGAGGTATGAGGGTATTTATAAGAGAAAACCAGAGGGATAGAACGTGTATGAAGATAGGAAGAGTTGGATATTTCTGAATTTGAATTCTTCCCTTATCTCTAAACTTGATTTGATTTATCCAAAAATTCAATTCTGATCTGCAAGCTGTTGGCGTGTTGATTGCTGAATATTACTTAGCGTGTTGATTGCTGAATATTACTTACCAACTGATAGAATTGGAACAAGTGATTAACAGAAGAATTGTAGCCCTTTAAGTCTTCTTTCTGTAGCATTTTGAATCATCAGATTTGACCTTCGGTAGTGAAAGTTATGATTAAAATGCTAAATGTATCCAGCCTGAATCCAAATTTAAATTGCTTCATCTCATCCGTTGATCTTCTCTCTATCCATTTATCCTCTTTGATTTTCAGTTTATCTTCTAGAATTGATAAGATATTTACTTATCTTCAGCGAAACAGATAGGGTCTTCAAACAATCCATTTTTTTCTTTGAAATGAGATGATATTATCTTATATGATATATCTAGTTTTCAGATAAGATAGCTTCTAGAACTTTGGATTTGAATCGATCCCCTTTCTTTTGAACTTTTGAATTTAATTGGATAAATTTCATGATTGTCTTCTCCCTATCATACCCTGCATGAATTAGGACATTAAGACAAGTTATTTGTAATATTCATTACAGAATATATGTAGGAATGTAATAATATTTATGCAATATGTGTATCCAAACACACCCCACACTTATCTTTTGCTCGTCCTCGAGTAAAACAAAGAGAGAAGAAAAATTAAACTAACTCACTTTCGTAGGAATCACGGTTGCACTTAGCACGTGCAACAAGCCATTAAAAACCTCTAGGTTGCCCCTAGAGGACGAGTTTTGTCTCGTGAGGGTTTTCAGAGGATTGCACCCACAAAATCCATGATGAAAAAGAAATAAAGTGTTAGTATTTTCGAAAATGCATTTTGAAAGGGAAAAAATATTTGAAGTATTAATGTAAAATTTCAAGTAATCTATAAGTCATAGGATTATCAAAACTTAGTAATTCCTAAACTTAGTCTTTATTTAAAAACTTGTTTTCAATCAAGCTAAAGATTAAAATTGTATTTCTCATCTAGTCCATTATTTTACCCTAAGTCATATGCATTTTGTGACCGTGAAAATTTGGCTCAGGATTCATCAACTCTAACTCTTATGCCTTATTATTTTCCTTTCTTTTTTTTTTTAATTTATGGCAGTAATATCCCTTAGCTCTATTAGGCTTTCTAATTCGCCCATGTAACGAGCCTTAGTCGGTGACTCCCAAACTAGACGGTTTTAGGGCACTGGGTGAGAAAGCACCCCAAGGACTTAGGACTCGAGCAAACAAGGTCACAAAACCAAGGATTTTTGTTTATGTGAACCACTTTTAGGCGTGAATACTTATGCTTTATGAGGCACAAACACCCAGCTTAATCAGAGGATATTTTTTTGATATATGTATATATATTTATATTTTATATAAGGCACAAGAATCTTTGTTTTAAAACCCTAAGTGTAAGTGTGTAAGTGTATAAAGTATGCATATTTCATCAAGGTAAAAATTAAGACTAAATTACTTTTCCAATTTTTCTTCCTAACCTCAAAATCAACAAATAATTTTATTTTGACCAAGTGTAAGAAATCCTAATTATGATCATCTTATTCCTTAAAATTAACTTAAATTTTTACAAAAACAAGTCAAAGTATTATTTTTCTTTCAAAAAAAAATTTAATGAAAGTTTTTTTTTAAATTAGTGAAGTTAGCATGTTAGTAAACCCTCCCCCATACTTAACTCATGCATTGTCCTCAATATATGAATGAAATGTAATAATACATGAAAAAGGACGAAGGGAAGGAAATTATCACCTCAAGGTGGTGGTTCCGATGGTGGTCTCATTGGGCCAAGCATTTCTGCCCAATCTAGATATTGTGGATTTTCATGAAACCCACCTTTCATTACCTCTTTCTTATTAACATTTTTATAATCCCCAATATGAATAGGATCATGCAAGATCCTAGCATGAAATTTTTTCCGGTTATATGACCAGTCTTGAGATATCATCACAGAGTCATATTGATCTAAATCTTGATCCAACAATGGAATGTGATTTTGTGGAATGGATGATTTGGGCTCAACAATAAAGGGAATGGGAACCGATTCAGACTCGGAAATAAAACTCAAATCAAGTTTAGTTTCGAGAGTAGGAGTTGGTTTATGAGTTTGTCCAAATCATAGAATTGAAGTTCACATTCATTTCCCAATAATGGAATGTGACTATCTAATATAAGTGGTTCATGTTCAAGCTCTATAGGATAGGAATCAGTGTTGGCTTCAGAATTAAGTCCGAATCGGGTAAGGATACCGGAGTCAACATAGATTCAAAAAGTGGAACTGAATCACAATATTGAGCATCGGTTTCACATTCATCTTCAAGTTCAATCTCATTGAAATGAAAACATGCCAATTTATCAATGGGTTGATATTGGTCAAGTTCAAAATTTTGTGGTGAAATTAAGTCTTGGTTAAAATCTTCAAGATGCCATGATTCTTCGTCAATATGGCTAGGGGAATCAGGAGTGGTCGAAAATGTGTTAGGTAGAGTTTCCTCATTCCTATCATTAATTGTATTGACCAAATGACTCACTTTTACTTCTAGTATATTGATAGATTGGAGACGATCCATTTGGGATTGAATAATATCATTTTGGGACTGAATTAATTCCATAGTCTTTTCTAAGTCAACCGGTTCTTTTTGTTGTGGTTGGACTTGAAAATTAGAGTAAGGATCTTGAATTTGGAATTATATGAGAGAATTGAGTCTGTTATGATTTGTACTTGTCGTGTGGACTCAAGGAAGGCTTCAAAAGTCTTTTCTAAAGAAGATTTCTCTTCTATAGGTTGGTCTTGGTATGGATTATATGAAGCGGTTTGTTGGTAAGGTTGTTGATAGTAAGACTCGGGGGAGTTGTATCCCCACTGACTCGGTGAAGAGTGGTGATGATTAACCCATTCTTGTTCATAGTGCTTGGATTGGGGCATATTTTGATTCGGATAAGACCAATCTGGCATACTTGGTTGGTCAGAGTTATGTAATGCCAGGTTGGTAATATCCGAATTGAAGGAGGTTGGGGTGAAATATGGATTTGAGTTATAATCAGAATAATTGTAATTATAATCCATTTTCACAAGAACAAATAAATAAACAATCAAGAAAATAAAAAAAATCTAGCCTATCTTAGGGTAGAGCTTAGACCTAGACGACTCCTAACTGTTGATTATCCACAAGAGGTATATTGCAGAACCTGACCACAAGTTAATCGGTCAGGTAGGGGGCAAAATTGGTGGGAGATATCTGTGCCTAAGCAACGGGCCTAATTCTGCCAAACCACCAGCTTTTGGGGTTTCGCCCCTCAATCCCCAACCTTAGACACCGATTTGGCAAGAGTCAACTTCTAACAACTTCCCCCTTAGGTCAATCCCTATTTGAGTCCGAGATGTCCCTAGGGCCAACGTCTACTCAATTTTATGTTAGGCTGGGTTAGTGAGTGAGGAGATGATTTTTTGGCTAAGGAAGGGTAATGACTTCCCCCACCTTATCTTGTTTAAAGATATGCCCTTAGTCTTTTTAGTGCAGTGTACAAGTATAAAGCAAAAGGTAACATTCAAGCAATATGAATTACTCAAAATATGTTTCCTAAACTATATGCAATGCACACATACCTTTGCTCCAGCACTCTTCAACAGTAATATAAAGAAACAAAATAGACAAATGCCCTAAGATGCAAGAGTCTAAACGTTTTTTAGCATTTACAAAGCAACAAGTTACTGTTGATTAGAAATATGTACAGAGTGAGTTAAACAGATAAACTAATAACTGCAGAGTGCTAATCTATGTAAAGCAACCTGCAAGAGGATACAGTTAGTAGTTCACCACAGTTGTGGGCTCTGATGCTCTACCTTCTTGGGCAGAGGTACAGAGTAGCAATATGTCCACTGCAGCTCCTAGCTTTCTGGAATTAGCCTCTGTACATCAAAACAGAGAAGAAAAAGAGTAAAATTGTTAAAGTAAATAAGAAGAAAGAAAACTTACTGTCTCTCCCAGGCAACGGTGCCAAAATTATGATCGAGCCAAACCTGCACAAAAAAAATATAGAAATTTAGAACAATGCTAGGTCCTCAATTCTACCGTGTAGCCTAGGGCTAACGGGTCGTGATCCACAGGGAGGGACAACGATGGAAGCGTTATGTAAGTTTCTTCTTTTAATTTATCAAAACTAGTTAATACTTATCTTCTCAGTTTATAAAAAGAAAAAAATGTTAAGTTAAGTTAAGAATAAGATAGTAGAATAGAGATGGTGGTATTGTTGTTGTTTTATCTATAAAAGAAAAGGAACCAAAAAGAGATAAAAAATGTTGATGCAAAAATAAAAATTAAAAAAGAAATAAAAGATAAATATTTACCTCTACTGTTGAACCATAACAAAGACTTACCTCAGCATGAAGTAAAGCAAAGCAAATAGAAAAGAATAAAGAAAGTAGGGCTTCGGCGAGATCGAGCACAATGAAGAAAAGTGGGAAAGCTCTATTGATTGTCACCTTCAATATAAGCTTCTTAAAGAAAAGATTACAATAATGTCACTCTATAATAACTCTTCCTCTCTTTTGATCATGTAACTCTCTCTAGCCTAAAATAAAATAAAAAATAAAAATTACATTGAAGGAGAAAAGAAAAACCTAAACTAAACCTCTCTCTGAGATGGTCCTCTTTGCCTTCGAGGTATGAGGGTATTTATAGGAGAAAACCAGAGGGATAGAACGTGTATGAAGATAGGAAGAGTTGGATATTTCTGAATTTGAATTCTTCCCTTATCTCCAAACTTGATTTGATTTATCCAGAAATTCAATTCTGATCTGCAGGCTGTTGGCGTATTGATTTCTAAATATCACTTATCAACTAATAGAATTGGAATAAGTAATCAACAGAATAATTGTATATCTTTAAATCTTCTTTCTGTAGCATCTTGAATCATCAGATTTGACCTTCGGTAGTGAAAGTTATGATTAAAATGCTAAATTGTATCCAGCCTGAATCCAAATTTAAATTGCTTCATCTCATCCGTTGATCTTCTCTATCCATTTATCCTCTTTGATTTTCAGTTTATCTTCTAGAACTGATAAGATATTTACTTGTCTTCAGCGAAACAGATAGGGTCTTCAAACAATCCATTTTTTTCTTTGAAATGAGATGATATTATCTTATCTGATATATCAAGTTTTCAGATAAGATAGCTTCTAGAACCTTTGGATTTGAATCGATCCCCTTTCTTTTGAACTTTTGAATATAATTGGATAAATTTCATGATTATCTTCTCCCTCTCATACCCTGCATGAATTAGGACATTAAGACAAGTTATTTGCAATATTCATTGCAGAATATTTGTAGGAATGTAATAATATTTATGCAATATATGTGTCCAAACAAGCTTGATAGAGCTCGATTTGTTGTTGAGCTTGCAGGTGTTTATCATCCAAAACCTCCAGCTCTTGGAGTCGCAGTCGATGCTTCTCTTCATTCGTCATCTCTGCTGTCAAGGCGACACGTAGAGATGGGATTTCGATTTCTAGCAGGAGTACGGCTTCACACCCATATACCAAAGAGAATGGTGTAGCCTTCGTTGGGGTTCGGACAGTTGTGCGATAGGCCCATAAGCATTCACCTAACCTGTCATCCCAGTTACGTTGGCTTTTCAAGATGAATTTCTTGAGAAGTTTTCTAATAGTTTTGTTGAAAGCTTCTGCGAGGCCGTTAGCGGCTGGGTAGTATGCCGTTGAGGATACACTCTGGATTCTAAACTTATTGCAAAACCTCTGAAAAGCTTGACTGATGAGCTGGGGCCCATTGTCATGGACAATACGTCGTGGCACACCAAAACAGTAGATGACGTGATGTTTAACAAATTTGATCACATCAGATGTCTTTACCTCCCAAAGAAATAGCTTCAGCCCATTTACAGAAGTAATCGGTTATAGCTAAGATGAACGGATGTCCTTTGGATGATGGTGGGCTGATAGGGCCGATCACGTCAATCCCCCACATCTCAAATGGCCAGGTAGAGGTTGTAGAGCGGAGATATCCTAGTGCTCGATGAATGAAATCACCATGGACTTGGCAGGCGTAGCATCGTTTGGAATAAGTGATGGCTTCCGGGATCATCTTAGGCCAATAATTTCTCAGTCTTCGGAATCGATCCCCAAGCTTTGAACCAGGTTGATGAGCTCCACACATGCCATATGCACTTCTTGGAGTACTTCCTGCGCCTCCTTTTGTGATAGGCAGTGGAGGAGGATCCCGTCATGGATCGGCGATACAGTATTCGCGTGATCGCATTATATTATAATTTGGGGTCTTTTCTTCTAATGGCAGTCGCTTCTTTGGGATCATCAGGCAGGATGTCATATAAGGCATAGTCGATGTACGGGAATTGCCAATCCCTAAGCTCTGGACCGGCTAAAGTTTCAAGAGCTTCTTTGGCTTGATAGTCTCCTATCAGCCTTTGAAATCCTCAAAAGTGACTCTTGGGTAAAACAAATCATGGCTGTAAATAAGTATTTTCTCTACTAGTCTGGTCGAAAGGGCTAATAAGGCAGCGAGAGATGCTAGTGCATCTGCATGCACATTTTGCTGGCGTGGTACATAGTCAATGTAAAAGTTTTCGAACCTCTCCGCCATAGAGATAGTTGCGTTATAATAGGCTATTAAGTCTTCATGTCTGACTTCGTACTCCCCACGAACTTGGTTAACGATGAGTTTAGAGTCACTGTATGCTTCGAGATTTTTAACGTCAATCTCATCGATGATTTGCATTTCAATCAAGAGGGCATTGTATTCTTCTACATTATTGGAGTAGGGCTCGGTTAATAAGAAAGCTCGAGGGATCACATAATTCTGTGGGGAGACCAATACTACCCCCACTCTTGCTATGATGTGCCCTCACGGACCTGTTCTCGATGCACCGCTGAAGAAGAGTTTCGACACCTAACTTTCAAAAGACATCTGGGTCAAACAAACTTTAGCGACTTCGTATGGGAGATCTTCGTAAAGTTCAGTTACTCTCGGATCCGGATGTTCAGCCAGGAAATATACCACCGCTTGTCCCTTCACGGCTTTTTGTGGCAAAAAGCGCATCTCATATTAGGATAGCAGTATGGCCCATTTTGCCAGCCGACCATTTAGTGATGATGGCTTCGTCATGAGCAACCTCAAAGGGTTGACTTTTGATATAATATTTATAGTCTGGCCCACCAAGTAGTGTCGCATTTTCTGGACAGCGAACACTAACGTCAAACATTCTTTTTTAGTCGGGTTGTACCGATGTTCCGCTCCAATCATAGTCCTGTTCAAATAGTAGATTGCCTGCTCATGTCCTTGATTATTATTCTGGGCTAGTAAAGCTCCTAAGGAATGATCCATCGCTTGGACATATAGTGATTGCTAAAATAAAGAGAAACAACTAATGAGTTCAAGAATTTACCGTGTAGCTCGTGGCTAACGGGTCGTGTCCACAAGGAGGGATGCGATGGAAGCTTTTCGGTGATTCATTTTTAAAACAAGGAATTGTGTTCGTTTTTTAGGAAAAAGAGAATGGAAAGAAAGAGATGAATGAAAGAAAAATTGCAACTTTTAGAAAAGGTTTTGGAGAAGGTGATTTAGAAAACTTAGAAATTGTGTTGTTGTTTGTAATAATAAAGAAAGTCTGGGCTCACTATCTCACACCTCAATTGGTTATTCTTCTCTTAAAATGCTAAGTCCCTTAGATGATCATTTGCAAAACTTAGAGTTGTCTTTTAGAAAGCTTTAAGTAAAGCACATAAGATGCTAGAAGAGTTGAGTCTTTTTCTTCAAGAAATCGGAGAATGAATGTTAAAAATCAAGCGCGAAAAAGCAAGAATAAATTAAAAATGATTCAAGAGATGTTCATGAAAGAGTTGTGAATTCAACATCCAAACCCATCCTCATGTGCCTTCAAGAACACTTTCAAAAAGAAAGGCTTTTAAGTAAGGCATTCATATGAGTCATCAGGTCTTTTTCTTTTAAAAACAAGAGAGAAGAAAAGCAAGAGAGAGTTCGATAGCAAGCCCAGAAAGATGTTTAGTTATCCATGGAGAAAGAAGAAGAAAACAAAGACATAATGTAACCCATACCGTACTGCAAGTGGAAGAGAAATTGGCTCACTTTTGTATTGCTATCACTTCAATCTTCAAGTATTAGCTCTCAGTCCTCTCTCTCACAAGTTTTTGAAACTGGACTACAACTTAAAAAGCAAGATTACAACTTTCTTTCTAGCTAACAAAGAGCCTAAATCCTAAGAAAATAAATGCAAAACTTAATCCTAGTCTTCGCTGCATTTTTCTCTGCTGAAAGAGGTATTTATAGCAAAAAACCAAAGTAGGCGAATCCCGGGAAGATTGGGGGAGCAAACGCTCCCCAACTGATACTGTTATGCCGCGGAAACGCGGCTTGGGCCGCGTTTCCGCGACCTTGGTGTGGCCAAGTGGCCACACCAAAAGGGGGCATTTGGTTTGACGAGTATCCCGTATCTCCTACTGATTTTCTCGTTTCTGCTCCAACCGTTGACGAAACAGGCTTTGATTTTGTGGCTTCAATCGCTCGATTCAGGGAGGATTTTTCTCAACCTCTTGATATGCCATGATTTAGCCCTGATTTCTTCACTTCGAATTTATTCTGAATTAATTCAGAATTTGGTGGGCTTTTGGGCTTGTTTCTCTTTTCTTTCCTTGAGCATTTGGGCCTACATTTAGCAAAGAAAAAAAACAACTTATTAATATAATTTATTAGCTAACAAGTGTGGTAAAGTGACAACATAAATGCAATGTATGTGACAAATCACACCCCCACACTTATCTTTTGCTCGCCCTCGAGCAAAACATCAGACTAACTTGAATCAATTATTAGACCACTTTCGCAGTTCACTCGATTGCACTGAGCACGTGCAAAAAACCGTTAAACCTCTATGTTACCCCTAGAGGACGAGTTTTGTCTCGTGAGGCTTTTCAGCGGATTACACCCACAAAATCCAAAAAGAAAAAGAAAAAAGTTAGTATTTTCGAAAAGCATTATTTTTTCTTTTCTTTTTTTCTTTTTTTTCCTTTTTTTTTTTTGAAGGGGAGAATATTTGAAGTATATTTGTGAGAGCTTAAGTAATCTATAAGTTATAGGAATATCAAATCTTTCATTCCTCAACTTAGTCTCTATTCAAAAATATGTCATCAATTAAAGTAAGGAGTCAAATTGTACTTCTCATCTAGTCTATTAATTTACCCTAAGTCGTATGCACCATCGTGACTGTGAAGTTTACTAAGGGTTTTTCAACATTAACTCTTATGCCTTAAATTTATTTATTTTTGGTGAAATTTATTCCTCAATTCCATTAGGCTTTCTAATCTGCCCATGTAACGAGCATTCAGTCAATGACACCCAAACCGGACAGTTTTAGGGCACCAGGTGAGAAAACACCCCTAAGGACTTAAACACTCGAGCAGATAAGGCCACGAAATCAAGGTTTTTATTTATACGATGTACCCCTTTTAGGCGTGAATATCTATGCTTCATGAGGCATAAATACCCAGCTTAATCAGAAGATACACATTTTTTTTTTTTTTTTTCAAACTTATCTAATTATCTTTTGCATAAATACTAAGGCTTGCTTAGGCCAAAGCACCTAGCTTAATCAATAATTAGACTTTTTTTTTAACAAGGCATAAGAGTCTCTGTTTTTAAACCCTAAGTGTGTAAGTGTATTTTGGGTGCATATGTCATCAAGGTAAATATCAAGACTAAATTACTTTTACAAATTTTCTTCCTGACCCTAAAAATCAAACAAGTTATCTTATTTTGACCAAGTGTAAGAAATCCTAATTATGATTCTCCTATTCCTTAAAATGACTTAATTTCCTACAAAAAATATATCAAAATATTGTCCACCCTTTTAAATTTTTTTTTTAATATCAGTCATGTTAGAACCCTCCCCCACACTTATCTCATGCATTGTCCCCAATGTATGAAAGAAATGTATAAGTGCATGAAATAAAATGGAAAAGAGGAAAGTTACCGATACACTGGATCAAAAAGACCCATTGCTGTTTCATTTACCGGCACCGATTCCAAGAAAGGTTTAAGGCGTTGACCATTTACCTTAAAGTCATTTCCATTCTTGGGGTCACTGATCTCAACTGCACCGTGTAGAAACACGGTTTTTACAACGAATGGCCCAGTCCATCTCGATTTCAATTTCCCTGGAAAGAGATGAAGCCTAGAATTATAGAGTAAGACTTTTTGTCCAGGGACAAATGTCTTTCTTATAATGTGCTTGTCATGAAAAATCTTGACTCTATCTTTAGTGATCCTAGCATTTTCATAGGCTTCATTTCTCAATTCCTCCAATTCGGAAATTTGTAGTTTCCGAAGGTCACCGGCCTTAATCAAATCGAAATTCAACTGCTTGATTGCCCATAAGGCTCGGTACTCTAACTCAACGGGCAAGTGACAAGGTTTGCCATAGACTAACCTATATGGAGACATTCCTAGAATTGTCTTGAAAGCGGTCCTGTAGGCCCATAGAGTATCTACAAGTTTGATGGACCAATCTTTCCGGTTTAGGTTCACAGTTTTCTCCAATATAAGCTTGACTTGTCTATTTGAAACCTCAACTTGCCCACTGGTTTGAGGATGATATGGTGTGGACAACTTGTGAGTTATGGCATACTTTCGCATAAGGGCCTCAAAAGATCTATTGCAAAAGTGGGTGCCATTATCACTGATGATAGCACGAGGGGATCTGAAGCGGGAAAAAATGTTTTCTTTCAAAAACTTGATGACAACTTTGTTATCATTAGTTTTACACGGAATTGCTTCTACCCACTTGGACACGTAATCCACAGCAACCAATATGTATTGGTTTCCAAATGAGTTAGGAAATGAACCCATAAAGTCGATGCCCCAAACATCAAAGAGTTCTATTTCTAGAATTGGGTTGAGGGGCATCATATTTCGATGTGAAATCCTTCCTACCATTTGGCATCTAGGGCACGTCTTGCAGAATTCATAAGCATCCTTGAACAGAGTGGGCCAATAGAACCCACTTTGGAGCACCTTTTCAGCAGTCTTGCGGGGACCAAAGTGTCCACCGCATGCAAGTTCGTGACAAAAGGACAGAACACTCCTAACCTCCTCATCGGGAATGCATCTCCTAATAATTTGGTCAGAACAGTACTTGAAAAGATACGGTTCCTCCCAAAAGAAATACCGGACTTGGGATAATAACCGGTAAACATCATTTTTGGACCAATGAGACGGAGTTTGGTTTATGACTAAGTAATTCACTATATCAGCATACCAAGGTTCCCTAGAGATGGCTAAGAGATGTTCATCAGGAAAATCCTCATTGATGGGTAATTCGTTGCATGGAGAATTAGGTATCCGTGAGAGGTGGTCAGCAACGATATTTTCTACGCCTTTCTTGTCTCGAATCTCAAGATCAAATTCTTGAAGAAGGAGGATCCAACGAATGAGTCGGGCCTTGGCATCCTTCTTCATCATGAGGTACCTAAGCGCAGAATGATCGGTGAAAATGGTGGTTTTGGACCCTAGTAGGTAGGGATGAAACTTCTCTAAGGCAAACACTACTGCCAAGAATTCCTTCTCGGTCGTAGTGTAGTTCATTTGAGCATCGTTTAGAGTCCTACTAGAGTAGTAGATCACATGCTTCTTGTTATCAATGCGTTGTCCTAGGACAGCGCCTATGGCAAAATCAGAAGCGTCGCACATAATCTCAAACGGCTTAGACCAATCCGGTGCAGATATGATTGGTGCAGAAATAAGCTCTCTCTTAAGCTTCTCCCAAGAATCTATGCATTCAGCATCGAAAGTGAAGGACACATCCTTAGCTAACAGATTAGTCAAGGGCCTAGCAATTTTGCTAAAATCCTTAATAAATCGTCGGTAAAAACCAGCGTGTCCTAAGAAGGATCTAATGTCCTTAACGCATTTGGGCATGGGAAGCTTAGCAATAACCTCGATTTTGGCTCTATCCACTTCAATTCCTTTCTTGGAGATTTCATGACCCAAGACAGTTCCATGTTTTACCATGAAGTGGCATTTCTCCCAGTTCAGTGTCAAATTCTTCTCAGCACAACGTTGGAGGACGAGTTCAAGATGGTGGAGACATTGAGTGAATGAATCTCCTAGATGGAGAAATCATCCATGAAGATTTCTAAGAAGCGTTCTACCATATCTGAGAAAAGACTCAACATGCAACTTTGAAACATTGCTGGGGCATTGCATAAGCCGAATGGCATTCGACGATAAGCAAATGTCCCAAATGGACATGTGAACGTAGTCTTTTCTTGGTCCTCAGGAGCGATAGGGATCTGGTTATAGCCCGAGTAACCGTCCAAGAAACAGTAATACTCGTGACCCGCTAAACATTCAAGCATTTGATCAATGAAGGGAAGTGGAAAATGGTCCTTACGAGTTGCAGCATTCAGTTTCCTATAGTCAATGCAAACTCGAATCTTCGTGGGAAGTCGAGTTTGAACCAACTCTTTGTTCTCATTTTCCACTACGGTGAAACCCAATTTCTTTGGGACCGCGTGGACATGACTAACCCATTGGCTATCAGAAATGGGATAAATTATCCCATTGTCTAAGAGTTTTATGATTTCAGCATGAACAGCCTCTTGCATTATAGGGTTTAACCTACGCTGCGGGTCTCTTTTGGGTGTGGCGTCTTCATTGAGATGGATGCGGTGTTGAACGATGGTTGGACTTAATCCCTTGATATCAGTCATAGTCCACCCAATGGCTTCCTTATGTTTTCTTAGAATTGCTTTCAAATCTTTTTCTTCCCCGTCATTTAAATGGGAGGCAATGATGACGGGAAAGGTCTCTTGTTCGCCTAGATAGGCGTACTTGAGATGCGCAGGTAGGGCTTTTAATTCTAAGGAAGAGGAAGGCTCACTAGAGGGACTAGTCAAATCTGTTGGCTCCATTGTTAGTGAAATAGGGTTTGAGGCCCAATTCACAGCAGAATCTACAACTTGATCAAGATTAAAGTTGTCAGACTCTAACTCGAAGTCAATCTCCACTTCTGATTCCAATTCTTCCCCGTGTTTACTTGTCAAGTTCTCAATTAGGTAGACTTCAAATGTTTGGTCCTCGATATCGCGGGGTTGTTTTCCTAGATTGAAGACATTGACTTCTCTAGTCATGTCCCCAAAGGTTAACCTCATAGACCCATTCCTACAATTGATGATGGCATTAGCAGTAGCAAGGAATGGTCGACCTAGGATAATAGGAGTTTGAGCCCTGCGATTGGAGTTGGACACAGGTTGTGTCTCCAGAACTATGAAATCAACAGGGTATATGAACTCTCCTACCCGGATCAGGACATCATTAATTTCCCTTTTGGAACTTTAACAGAACGGTCAGTCAGTTGGATGGTGACTCGAGTTGGACTAAGGTCACCCAACCCGAGTTGTTGATAAACAGAGAATGGAAGCAAGTTGATACTTGCTCCCAAGTCAAGAAGTGCACGACTAATCTCGGCTTGTCCTATTGTGCAGGCAATGGTGGGACTACCTGGATCTTTGTACTTAACAGGGATAGGACCCGAAAATAGCTCACTAATATTAGTGGCTAAGAAGACCTTTTAAGGAACATTAGTCTTTCTCTTCTTGGTGCACATGTCCTTAAGAAACTTAACATAGGAAGGAACTTGTTGGATGGCATCAAGAAGTGGCACATTTATCTTCACTTGGTTAAACATCTCGATTATCTTGTCCATGTGAGGATTTTGCTTGTTGTTTTTCAGCCTATTAGGAAATGGTACTATAGGCTGATGCACCTGGCTGGCTGACTTATCTTTTTCAGACTCGTCAGAATTGGAAGAAATTGGATTAGATGAGGTGGAGGCTTGATTTTGGTTGTGCTGAATGGGAATGGGTGGTGTTGACACTTGATTATCAACTCTCTTTCCTGACCACAATGTATGGATAGCATGACATTGATTGAATGAAGGATCCTCAGCCAAATGAGCTTGTTGGGAATTCCTCGGATTGGTGACTGGCTGACTAGGCAGGGTACCCTTTTGTCTCTCATTCTGTGGGTTGGTTAGTTGACTCATTTGAACCTCTAACCTCTGAATGGTCTGCATGAGAGAGTCTTGGTTTTTCATATATCTCTCCATGTTTCTTTCAAAGTCAGTCATTCTCCTTTCTAATTGAGGATTCTGAAATGAGGATTGTGGAGCTTGATTAGGAAAGTTCTGTTGATAATTCGGAAAGTTTGGTGGATGATTGGGAGAATTATTATGGAAATTGGAGAAGTTGGGTTGATGATTGGAAGAATTATTACCATGATGGAAGTGGCTAGCATGGATCGTGAATGGTCATTGTTGTTTTGGCTCCATGAGAAATTAGGGTGATTTCTCCAGCCGGGATTGTACGTTGGAGCGTAAGGGTTATTGTTCGGCCTTGAAAAGGCCGCATTCATCGGTTCATGGTAGGATTGCTGAGCCTGAAACACTGGGCACTCCTCGAACACATGATTCATGGCTTGACAGTAAGTGCAGCCCGGGGTGGAAATTGGTTTGGGCTGACTTGATTGACTGGACTTGGTTCTTTTGTTTCTAGAGCTTCCAGTCTTCTAGCCAGGTTTGCTAATTTAGCCTCATTAGCGATGGACGATTCTATGGAATGGAGAACTCCTTTTGAAGAGATTGAGTTAGGATTCCTAGAGGTCTCACTAGCAGATTCCCATTGGATGGTCTTCTCAGCCAAATTTTCATACAAATCCCATCCTTCATCTTCATCTTTCTGCAAGAAACCCCCTTGGCACATACTTTCTAAGAGGGTTTTGGTGGAATAGTCTAAACCGTCATAGAGAATTTGGCATTGTCACCATTTCTCTATTCTATGGTGTGGACATTGGACAAGGAGGTCCTTAAAGCGTTCAAAGTACTTCCAGAACGGTTCACTAGGTTCTTGCTTGAATTGCATGATCGTCTTCCTAATGAGAGCGATTTTATGGATAGGATAGAATTTTTTCAAGAAAACCTTGATGAAACCATCCCAAGACGTGGTGGAACCGGCTGCTAAGCTGTAGAGCCACTTCTTTGCTAGGTCCTTAAGTGCGAATGGGATAAATCTCAACCTAATAGCATCGTCTACAAGGTGTGGGATTTTCATCATTAGACATACTTCCTCAAATTCTCTTATGAAGAAGTAGGCATCTTCGGACTCTAGACCATGGAACTTGGGGAGTGTGTTGATAATTGAGGCTTGAACTCGAAATTGTATTCATCAACCGATGGAAGTGAAATGCAAGATGGAAGTGACGTCCTAATCGGGTAGAACCTATCCTGCAGTGATGTGGATTGAGCCATTACCGGATCTGGTCTTGGTTCAAACTTGGGTGGTGATGTGTTTCTAGTCAACCTAGATGAATTGGGGTCTCTTGACCACACTTGCATACACAATCACAAACACAAACAAGTCCAACTAACAGTCAACAATAGAAATCAACCAAGCCTAGTCTAAAGTAACCTCGACCTAGACAACCTCGACCTAGACAACTCCTAACTGGTTGATTGTCCACTAGAGGTAGAATGTAGACTTCGACCACAAGCTAATCAGCCAGGTCAGGGCAAGATTGGTAGGAGGTTTTCCGTTAAAGACGTTCCTTAATTAAATAACAACCAATCTTCGGGCTTTCGGCCCTCAATCCCCTTCCTTGACACTGTTTTGGCAGGACTCAATTTCCAACACCTTCCCTCTTTAGGATAATCTCCTAGTGAGTTCGAGATGTCCCTAAGGCCAACGTCTATCAAATTTTACTTAGGCTTAGGTTGTGCGTGCTTGGAAATGGTTTGTGGGCTAAGGAAGGGTAACGACTTCCCCACCTTATCTTGATTTGGGTTTTGCCCTTAGAATTGATTCGTGCAAAGTGTGCAAGATATAGAAAAGTAGCATTCAAAAGCAAATTCACCAAGAATGTTTCCTAAACTATATGCTATGCATACATACCTTGTCTCCAGCTCTCTTCATCAGTAAACTAAAAGAATTGAAAAGACTCTTGCCTAGAATGCAAATGTCTAATCAATTTTTAACTTTTCAACGAATATTTTACTGTTGACTTAAAACAGGGATGTTGGATAGTGAAACTAGCACAAATATGACATATAAAAACTAAAATTTTTGCGAGCAATATGTCCTGCAAAACAAAGTTTTTAGTAGTCCAATGAAAATTTTCAGATTTTGCAAAGCAATTTCTTGAAATTCTGTTTCCTACTTTCGAGAGTAGGGGCACAGAATTTACAAGTCTTCTTGGCAAAGCTTGAATGCTAGATCTTGATCTTCAAGTCCCTGAAACAAACACACAAAACTTGTTAAAACAACTACACCGTTCCCTCCCCGACAACGGCGCCAAAATTTGATTGCTAAAATAAAGAGAAACAACCAATGAGTTCAAGAATTTACCGTGTAGCTCGTGGCTAACGGGTCGTGTCCACAAGGAGGGATGCGATGGAAGCTTTTCGGTGATTCGTTTTTAAAACAAGGAATTGTGTTCGTTTTTTAGGAAAAAGAGAATGGAAAGAAAGAGATGAATGAAAGAAAAATTGCAACTTTTAGAAAAGGTTTTGGAGAAGGTGATTTAGAAAACTTAGAAATTGTGTTGTTGTTTGTAATAATAAAGAAAGTCTGGGTTCACTATCTCACAACTCAATTGGTTATTCTTCTCTTAAAATGCTAAGTCCCTTAGATGATCATTTGCAAAACTTAGAGTTGTCTTTTAGAAAGCTTTAAGTAAAGCACATAAGATGCTAGAAGAGTTGAGTCTTTTTCTTCAAGAAATCGGAGAATCGAATGTTAAAAAATCAAGCGCGAAGAAGCAAGAATAAATTAAAAATGATTCAAGAGATGTTCATGAAAGAGTTGTGAATTCAACATCCAAACCCATCCTCATGTGCCTTCAAGAACACTTTCAAAAAGAAAGGCTTTTAAGTAAGGCATTCATATGAGTTATCGGGTCTTTTTCTTTCAAAAACAAGAGAGAAGAAAAGCAAGAGAGAGTTCAATAATAAGCCCAGAAAGATGTTTAGTTATCCGTGGAGAAAGAAGAAGAAAACAAAGACATAATGTAACCCATACCGTACTGCAAGTGGAAGAGAAATTGGCTCAACTTTTGTATTGTTGTCACTTCAATCTTCAAGTATAAGCTTTCAGTCCTCTCTCTCACAAGTTTTTGAAACTGGACTACAACTTAAAAAGCAAGATTATAACTTTCTTTCTAGCTAACAAAGAAACTAAATCCTAAGAAAATAAATGCAAAACTTAATCCTAGTCTTCGCTGCATTTTTCTCTACTGTAAGAGGTATTTATAGCCAAAAATCAAAGTAGGCGAATCCCGGGAAGATTGGGGGAGCAAACGCTCCCCCAACTGATACTGTTATGCCGCGAAAACGCGGCTTGGGCCGCGTTTCCGCGGCCTTGGTGTGGCCAAGTGGCCACACCAAAAGGGGGGCATTTGGTTTGACGAGTATCCCGTATCTCCTACTAGTTTTCTTGTTTCTGCTCCAACCGTTGACGAAACAGGCTTTGATTTTATGGCTTCAATCGCTCGATTCAGGGAGGATTTTTCTCAACCTCCTGATATGCCATGATTTAGCCCTGATTTCTTTACTTCGAATTTATTCTGAATTAATTCAGAATTTGATGGGCTTTTGGGCTTGTTTCTCTTTTCTTTCCTTGAGCATTTGGGCCTACATTTAGCAAAGGAAAAAAAAACTTATTAATATAATTTATTAGCTAACAAGTGTGGTAAAGTGACAACATAAATGCAATGTATGTGACAAATCATATAGCAGGAAAGATTTTTCCGATACCGGAGCTGTAAGGACAGGTGGTTGTGTGAGGTATCATTTGATTTCCTTGAACGCTTGTTGGCAAGCATCATCCCAAATGAATAAGACACCTTTTTTCATCAATTTGGTGAAGGGTTGGCATCTTTCGGAGAGATTTGAGATAAACCTTCGGATGCATGCTAGTCGTTCTTGCAATCCTCTAAGCTCTCTGAGATTTCTTAGAGGTTGCATCTCCTGAATAGCGCGGACTTTTTTCAGATCTAAGTGAATTCCTTTGGATGTCACTACAAATCCTAGGAATTTACCGCTGGCTACCCCCAGGAAAGATTTGGTGGGGTTCATCTTCAACTGATGTGCCTGCATGATTTCAAAGACTGTCTTCATGTCGGCTATGTGTTCACCTTTGGTGCGGCTTTTCATTGCAATGTCGTCAACGTAACATTCCACCCTTTTACGCATGTGCTCGTGGAAAATTTCATTCATAGCTCTCTGATATGTTGCCCCCGCGTTCTTCAGTCCAAAGGGCATGACAGTATAACAATATACCCCCAGTGGTGTCCTGAAAGAAGTATGTTTTTCATCATCAGGGTACATTTTGATTTGATTGTATCCTGAGAATTCATCCATAAAGGACATTCGTTCAAACCCGCACGTATTGTCAATCATGACATCCGTGATTGGGAGAGGGATTCGTCTTTGGGACAGGCCTCATTTAAATTGTGAAAATCAATGCAAATCCGGATCTTTCCATTTTTCTTAGTAACGTGGACGATATTGGCTACCCAATCAGGATGTTGCTCCTCCCTAATGAAGCCAGAGTCTATAAGCTTCTTGACTTCTGACTGGATTGCTTCCATTATTTATGGACAAAACTGTCGTTGTTGTTGTTTGACTTGCTTTGCGTCCGAATTAATGTTAAGTCGATGCATGGCCACTCGAGGATCAAGCCCGGGCATGTCCTTATAATTTCAAGCGAAAACATCTATAAACTCCCTTACAAGAGATATTAAATCTTCTTTCTCGGAGGACGATAGACTTTCGCTTATAAAGATGGGCTTAGGATTAGCCACATCTCCCAGATTAATCTGGATGACCTTATCTTCCGTGGGTGGTTCACGTTGTTCGAAGCGAATATCCCAGAGAATGTTTAAGTGTTTAATCTAAGGATCTGTGTCAGACTGGATCGTTTCTTCATCTCCGTCTTCCAGGTGGCTTATTGACACCATGTTTACTGAAAGTTCTCTGAAGAGGTTGCCCACACTAACGTCCGACTCCCATGATGATGTACCAGACAAGTGATTATGGTATAATGACTCTTCAGACTCAGAGGCTGACAGAATTGAAGCTGACACATAACCCAAACCCCTGCGAGTTCGATGGTAATAGTCAGGGGCCTTCCCTTTCGGAACGAAAGATCAAAGTAGTGTTCTTTTTCTTTTGCCGAAGTTCAAATCAGGACCATTTGTCAGATCATACCTCATATTTTTCATCATTCTGAGTATATTTGGCTCATAATGAGTGAACTGTGGAGATTTATTTTCGCTTTCTGACTCTGATGAGACATCAATTCGGACTTGATTCTTCCAAAAGAATTAGTTTTTGGCTTTTGTGTCTTGCTGGGACCATAAAGACTGAT
Organism: Agave tequilana; assembly: GCA_038442645.1. Taxonomy (NCBI): domain Eukaryota; kingdom Viridiplantae; phylum Streptophyta; class Magnoliopsida; order Asparagales; family Asparagaceae; genus Agave; species Agave tequilana. Next base: position 280,537 of record JAVJIF010002175.1, on the reverse strand, counting down.
TCTTGTACATCACTAACATCCTGGTACGTTTCGAAGGATGACTTCATTAAAATATGCAATGATATTAGAGCATCCATTCCGACCAGGGGTCACTATCCACCTCGGTACTAGTGCCTGATGGTACTGAATCAGAAGCAAACACAGAAAAGAAAGCTAAATTCAACTCTTCATTAATATACCACTCGCCTATATCATTGGCGGTGTTATTAACATCGAGCTTATTAATGCTCGTTGCAAGTGGATTTAATTCCCACATGCACTTTTCTTCCACCTCTAGCTCAATGTCAGCTTCGTACCAGAGTCTGGTTCTCCTGGTTATGAATTCTCATTCATTTCTAGAGAGTCTTGGTACAGGAGGGAGTCTGTGAAATAGTTCTGTACCTCCTTGAACAGATGCCTTTCGACAATCAACGTTCGGACTTTCCCACTTCCGTCAATATACTTCATAACTTGATAGAGAGTGGAGGGGACGATAGAATTATGATGAATCCATGGTCGTCCTAGCAGCAAATTGTACGAAGTGTCGGCGTCGATCACATAACACATCACTTCAGACTTTAGATCCCCGATCTGGTATTTGAGCTTAATCTTCCCCATTGGACGCGTACCATTGGCGTTGAAATCATAGATGGTAGTCTGGGTGGCGCTCAATCGGTGGGTGGGGATCCCTAAGTGCTGCATGACCCGGCATGGCATGATGCTCAATGCAGATCCTGGATCTACCTGAATGCGGCTCACTACAGGCGATCCAATGTACCTTGTGAAGTACAGGGGCCGATCATGTTTTCTCTTGACCTGCATGTCATCTGACGTGAAGGTGATGCAGGGAGCATTTTGGGAGGCATGGAGGCAGTCTCTTCCTCTTCCTCCTGTAATCCAGTAAGGATTTGGGCCATGAAAATCTCAGCATCAGTTAGGGCATCCCTTAGAGCTTCTCTTGTTTACTTTAATAATCTCAGGAGCTCGTAAAGAGTGATTCTGACTGGGATATTGGCCAATTGAGCCAGGACGTCAAAGCAGTAAGGTGTGGTGGATCCTTCCGTGTTGTTCTTTGGAAGAGCTTTGGAAAACTGAAGCTCTTTCTTCTTCTCCACCGGTTGCTTTGCAGAGGGCTTGGCTGACTCTGTAGTAGGTTTGGAGGGCTTACCACCATCTTATCATACTTCTTTAAACATGATTGACCCGAACGAGTTTCTGCCACGAGCGGTTGTTTGGGTTTTGCGACAAGGACGATTGTTATCTCTTCCGAATCAGTTATTGAGGGAATATCGGTTTCTATTTATTGAGAAGAAGCACACACCACGTTGTAGGATGAAGCTTTTGTTTTGCCTTTGGACTTTCTGTTGGTAACAGTAGTCCATTGTTGGCCTTTCACAAGGTTGGGATGAATCCACATAATTTCTCCCTGAGGCGTGGGGACAGGTACAAGACCCTTCTCTTGTTGATGATATGAGTCCGTATTGATCATTCTTAGTTCCCCTTTCGGTATGGGAACTGCTCTGGATGGTGCTGGAGGCTGTTGTTCAAACTGAAGGAATGATATCATATTAGCCATCACTTTCTTCAGCTCTGGACGGAGCTTTAGCACTTCTACATCTATCAGAGCTTGAAGGATGTCTTATAAGACGTAACAGCTTTCGGTGGGGTGCCCCAGCATCCTATGATACAGGCAGTAGTTAGGATTATCGGATTTACTGACTTCTTCAGGACGTCTAGCTTCAGGAAGCTTCAATCTGTTGCTCTTATTGAGTAGCTTGAATAATGAGTCGACATGCTCGTCCTTGAAGGAATACTGTTTGTTGGCGCGTGGCTAACTTGAAGAACCACCTCCCCTGACCGGCTGAGGTTTGACGGGGGATTTTGTCTCTGTCGCCAAGTTATCTTTCCTTTTTGATTGAAAAGATGTTTCTGGCATTCGCCTTGTCAACTTTCTGGGTTTGGGTTTGTTTTCTTCTGCCTTAACCCGGGCGATAATTTCTTCAGCCTGTTCACCTTGCTGGACTAGTTACTTCCAGATGCGGTTCTCAGCAACTCCTATTTGGGCTAGGAGTGAAGTTTGTAGATTGTGGCGGCATGTTTCTACCAGGGTGGCCTGGGTCATACCGCTAGGACATCGGAGTGCCATATTTCAAAATCTTTCCACAAATATTTTGACTGACTCTCCCTTTCGTTGCTTCATGGCCAGGAGAGTAGGCATTGTGATCTCCGAGTCATTTTCAAAGAAGCGTGTCAGGAAGAGCTTCTCCAAATCACCCCAATTTTTAATGGAGTCTTCTGGGAGTTTCATGAACCATTCAAAGGCAAGCCCTTTTAGAGTGCCGATGAACATACGTGCCAGGATGGCATCATTATCTACCACATTTCCTGTCTGAGACTTGAAGTAGTAGATATATTGGTTCGGTGACCCTTGCTATCAAAAGCTTGGAGGGTTGGAGCTTTAAACTTAGGAGGGTATGGAACAAGTTCCTACTCGGCCAGATATGACCGGATTACTCCTGCTTCTTGGAGGCCTTTCCGGTTGGTAAGGGCTTCCAGACGGTGCTCCAATTGACTCATTCTTTTAGAATGAATACTCCTAGGGTCCGGGTTACCTTCCTCCTTAGACGAGGATTTAGATGACTCAGAATCAGATTGCTCCTTCTACTCGATATGTACAGAAGATGAGCTTTCTCCCTCTTTCCGTTTGCCTTTGGATTTTTTAGAAGAAGTTTTGGCGGTTGACTTCCTCTTGTCCGCAAGCAATTGTGCCAGCATCTGCTTGAGGGAATCGATGAATTCTTATTGAGCACGAATCATATCGAATTGTTCTCTCTGGACCTGGGCTTGTTGTTCAAAGCACCTGGCCGTCTCCTCAGAAGTGTTTGTCATGTACGTGAAGGCTTCCTTTTCTATAGAAGAGTTCGAAGCCTGTGATTCTGCAATGGTGGAATGTGATTCATTTACTTCAATGCCCCGAGCTAGGGCACTGTAGTTGATCGAGGCATCCGCATCAGTCCGAGTGTGAATATGACGATACACTCCTTTTGGTTCTGTGTCAGACTCATCGAAGCTGACTGCTAGTTGTTTTCCCTACTTCTGCTTTTCTTATTTGCAGTGACTTCAGGGTACTCCATGTCAGAGAAGGTTCTCCTCCTGTAGGAGCGATACCTTTTGGTTGATCGGGAGGTTGGGATCAATCGTCTGAACACCAACTGTTTGCTTGTATGTTGGCTACAGCGGCATTCAGAGAGCATAGCCGTGATAAGCCGTTCACAGCAACAAGACAGAGTGATCTAAATAGCACTCATTTTCTTCATCAAATAGTCTCTTAGATCCGCAGGAGGGGGATCAAAGAGATTAACCTCAAGTTTTCGAGGGCTTTTCACCTTCTGAGAGTCACCCTTACGTCAAGAATTCGAGACGCAAAGTTCAGAAACACGGAGCTCACATTGTGCAGAATAGGCGCAACTCTCGCCTTTTGACCTTGAAATATGGGTCTCGTGCCTCTACTGAGCAGAGACGCGGACCTCACATTGCTGATTATCACGTTTGGTCAGCGATGGTTGAGATATGCAAGTTTTCTCACTTCTGCGTCTGCTTATAGAGACGCGGGTCTCGTGTCTCTAAGAAGAGGTATAGCCCTCGCGCTGCTGAATGTTGCGTTTGGGAAGTGGAGCTTCAAAAACATAGGCCTGGTGGGCTTCGCGTTTAGGTCTCCAAACATGGACTATGCGCATCTGACGAGGTTCAGGTAAAACGCGGGCTTGAGACTCGCGTTCTGTATCTGCTGGACAGGTAATTGTTCCAGCTTCTCGCGCCTGTAGTTGACGCACACGTCATCTCTGTCGTCGCTCAGCGTTTTGGTTATGTCGTACGGGTTGATGGGAACCCCCGATGGCCTGGAACTGAGGAAGAGGATGGGCATGAACGGACTGAATATCAGCAACGTTAACCTCGTGAGTCTCATTATAGACATTGATGCGGATGTTATGTGTGATATGATTAGCCATGGCGCTCTTCTTGCCAGTCGGATCTGAAGGGATCTCAGAGTGAACTGGAGAGCGGGTCCCCGAGGAGACCTTGCGGTACTGCCGCGCTCTAGGGCTCTTGGAGCTGGAAGAGAGGAACTCTTCATACTTTGCCTGGTTGAACTCAACAATGAGTAATTCGACCATTCTTCCCATGTAGGTGACGTCACCTTGCGCCACAACTTGCTCATCGGTAGAGAAAGTGGTCACCAGCGGAGTCGCCATCTCTTATTTGGTAGGGGAAATTTAAGATCGAGGAGTAAATTCTTTATTTAATAGTAAATAAAATTATAGCGGATCAATAATCCTCTTACAAGAGAGGGGAGATATTCAAGCTCAGATCTCCCCTTTGTTTAAAGCCGGGTTCTTGATGTGGCGACGGAAAGTGAATCTTGCTTTTCGTTGACCGGGTGAACGTCAGGACCTCTTGGGAATCCTCTCTTTGGATACTAGACGAAGTAACACAGCTTCTGTCCACCAAGGATCTCAAAGAGATTGTAGGAAAAAATGAACTTGTATGCAGCAAGTTGTTAGAAGAGTTGAACTCTCTTTCTTTTCAGCTGGATGTCTTGGTGCTTCTACGGCTTACAACCGAAGTTCTTTTTTTATCAAGAATTTTCCGACCCCTTTTTCATAGCAAACTGGGCTATTTATAGAGGTTTCAGGGGGGGTAAACGTGTCCCCTAAAAACACTCCATAATAGGAGTTAACTCCCTCACTACGTGGGCAGTAATTGACCTAGTAATGAGGGCAGTTATAACCGAGATGCAGGCTTTGGGCCTCGCGTTTTGCCATTGAGGTGATGCTTGAGAAACGTGAGCTTCTAATTCTGAGTCAAGCTTCACGTGAGACATAGGCTTTGAACTCTGCGTCTTGGTACTGCAATAATACTAAGACGCGAGTTTCAACCCTCATGTCTTTGTCCTTGCAGTGATGTCGAGACATGGATTTCAACCCTCGCGTCTTGGTGCTACGCTGGTGGCGATAATTAGCCTTGCGTCTGGAGCTTGGATTCTGATTTTTGCCGACTTGTCTTCATTGATTTTTAGACAGCCTACATTGAATCATTAGATTTGAGTTTTGGTAGCGAAAGTTATGATTCAAATACTAAAATATGTCCAGTCTGAATCTGAGTCAAAATTGCTTCATCTTATCCGTTGATTTTCTCTCTATCCATTTATCCCTTAGGATTTTTAATTTATTTTTTGTATTTGACGTTATCTTCAGTTGAATATTTTCTCTAATCCTTTATTTGTTCTGGATGTGTTGATATCCTCATAGATCTTTAAGTTAATCGAATTGATTCACCAAAATCCGATTTTTAACTGACTAGACCTGGGATCTTCCTCAGCTAACCAAATAGATCCAATTAAATTTTATTTAACTGGTATTTATTTGGTTTAATCCTCTTTCTCTCCATGATTATCTTCTGCAAAATAGACATTTAAGAAAAGAAAATTAGCAGATTTATTACACGATAAATGTAGGAATGTAATGAAAAGAATGCAAAATATGTGTACGATCAAGCCTCTTTGAGTATTTCATATGCCTCTTTATGTGACAGGCAGCGAAGGAGGATTCCATCATTCGATCGATGATATAGTATTCTTGTGATCGCATTGTAGTAGAATTTAGGAGACTTTCCTTCTAATGGCAGCCGCTTCTTTAGGGTCATCAGGAAAAATTCCGTACAATGCATAGTCGATGTATGGGAATCGCCAATTTCTGAGCTCTGGACCTGCTAAAGTCTCTAGAGTTTCTTTGACTTGAATGTCTCTTGTCAGTTTTTGGTTGCCTTCAAAAGAAAATCTTAGATAATACAAGTCATGGCTGTAGACGAGTGCTTTCTCTGCTGCTCCGGCTGGAAGTGCCAAGGAAGCAGCGAGAGATGCCAATGCATCTGCATGCGCATTTTGCTGGGGAGGTACATGGTCGATGTAGAAGTTTCTGAACCTCTCTGCTGTTTCGATAGTTACGTTATGATAGGGTATCAAGTTTTCATGTCTGACTTCGTACTCGCCACGAACCTGATTAACGAGGAGTTTTGAATCACCATTGTTGACACTTTAAAAAAGACAAGATTCTGATTGGCCTGAACAATGTCTAAACTTGTTGATATTTACAAAAGAAAAGTGAAAGATAGACTGATTGGTCCGAACAATGTCTGAACTTGTTGACATTTACAAAAGACAAACGATAGACAAGCTGACGACCAGTTCTGTACTTGTTGACATTTACAAAAGACAAGTGACAGATAAGCTGATAACCAGTTTTCACCCATCTCCGAGGGACAAGGAAGCAACTTGGACTCTACTAATCCACTGAAGCAGACAGTAAGCCCAGATTGTCTCTAAACAGACCTTAGCAGGTCTAAGATGCTAGCACTTAGCATCACATGAGCCCAAAGGGACAACCTCTCTTGAGAGGCTAAGATCATCCAACTTCGCCTTGAAGCCATTCGCAGCTCCGTCAGGAAGCTAACTTATAGCTTCGCCTGAAGTGCTCAGTTAACTCCGCAGAGAGAGTTAGCTTCGCTTGAAGCCACACGCAACCGTGCAGAAGAATGTTCGGTAGCTTCGCCACAGACGTTATCTAGCTCCACTGAAGAGATTTTTTCTGACTTTGTCAGATGCTCCTTCTAGCTCCGCTGCGAGCCTGACGTGGCAACTCCGCTGCGGGTCTGCTATGGTCAACCTTTGACCAATTAAATCTCCAGATGAGATTAAATCTAATCAGGATTGAGATCAAATCCAATAAAGATCAAATCTGAGATCAAATTTGGCAGTTGATTGCCATAATCTCTTGACTCTCCTAAAATGAGTAAGAGGATCAAGGGAGATCTTTCAACTATATGGAAAGGATCAAAACAGATCAGGAGGATCAACCGACTTGCTATTTCTAGCTTCGCAGAAGCGTTTTCAGATTTAAACAGATTTGATTCAATCTGTTTCTATATTTTCAAGGGACAATTATACCCTTGCTCTCCTTATAAATAGCCCACCAGGGGCACAAGGAGAAGGGACGACTACATGGGAGAGACGACAGACTTCTCGAGAGGACGCACCACGCGCACAAATAGAAATCTAGTCTCTTGCTTCCAAGAATTCAGAAACTTTAGAGAACTGCTTCTCTAATCAGGGTGCTGATACCCTAATACCTTCCTTCCTCTCAAGAAATTTTCGGAACCAGGCAAGAAGGAATTCCTAAGAGAAGGCAGTTTTGAGAAGATACAAGAGGGTTCTACCAACCTTTTGTTCTCTGATTCCCCGAACAAGGCGAGAAGGGAATCTCATCACTCGCATCGTCAAAGGTGTTGGAACTTGTTTTGATGAAGACTTTGTGAAGCATTTCATTTGGAGCTCTAACACAAGACTAATCAAGAGTTCGTCATGATCAAGACTTCCCAAAGAAAGTTGATATGATGTGGTTTGTAATTGTGAAATAACATGTCAAAAGCCTTGATGAACACACACATATCATAGACCTTTAGTCGACTTATAGTCTCTTATAGTCGACTAATCACTTGTGTAGTCGACTTGACCCAACTCCTAGTCGACTAATCCTGTGTCTCAATTTAGACCCAACTCTCTGTTTGTCCATTAGTCGACTTGACGACAACCTAGTCGACTAATAGACCTTGTAGTCGACTAACCCTATTCCCCTAGTCGACTAATAGCTGATCCAGTCGACTTATAAAGTAGTTGCAGTCGACTTGATTCAGTTATCCAGAAACCTGTCACTTGAGCTTATCTTGACCTAGTCGACTTATAGTCAATACTAGTCGACTAACCTTTGGAAATTTGCCTAGACTAGTCGACTAACTCAAAAGGCAAGTCGACTATAGGTAGTTTCTGAATGTTGGACAGTTTCTGTTATCTGGTCTTTTGTGCAACGTTTTCCAATGTTCTAATCTTTTGAATTGCACCTATAACTACCCTAACTAACCCTAGAGTGCAGCTATATAAAGGGTTGTTATTCTAAAGGCCAAATACGAATGAAAATCTTCAGTTTTCTAAATCAAAATTCTGCCAAACCTGAAAACTGTTTTTTTCCACTTCAGTTCTTCACCAAATTTAAATTCCTTTGTGAAGTTCTCTGAAGTTTGTCTCCTATACTAGACCTTGTCCACGTTCACATACAGTACCAAGGCTTATAGGAAAGTGTTATAATACTCAAAGAAATCATTGTACACGGGGGTCTTCTTGGTGTAGAAGCAGTTGTACAAGGTGAAGTTTGTTCTCTTGGTGTAGAGAGAAGATGTACACATTTGGCAAAGAGGATTTGTCAAGTGGTGTGCATGGTTGTGATTTTGGGTGTACAAAATCAAGGATAAAGGAAAATCTCAAGCGGATGGCTTGGGGACTGGATGTAGGTCACGAGGACTAAACCAGGATAAATCTCTCGTGTTTGCGTTTGTCTAAACTTTTCTGAGATTTGATTTCCTTTACTGCAAGTTTATTTATTTGTTTAACTTAATTCTTCTTTGTTTAGTATTTGTGTTGACTTTGTATTTTAGATCCATAAGTGCCAACAGAAAAAGTTCCGCAATTGGCATTATTTCGGGACCAACAATTGGTATCAGAGCAAGGTCTCATATTTGGTATCTGAACCCTGAACCGGCATACAAGCCCTGCATAGCTAGTCAACAACAAGCAAGGATGGCAACGGAGTTTCCTTCGTCACAATTCAAAGAAGGACATTCTACGCAACGTCCACCGCTATTTGACGGATCCAACTACAACTATTGGAAGTGTAGAATGAAGATCTACTTGCAATCGCTCAACTACGAACTTTGGAACATCGTAGAAGCATCGTACACCAAGCCAACAACCAACTACAACGCTTGGAGTGAGGATCAAAAGAAGAATGCGAACCTTGACGCCAAAGCGATGAATGCCTTGTTCTGTGCATTAACCAAAGAAGAGTTTAACAGAGTGTCAACAGCCACTTCTGCACATCAAATATGGCATACTCTTCAGGTAACACATGAAGGCACAAGTAAAGTTAAAGAGTCTAAAATATCTGTTCTTGTCTACAGGTTTGAATTGTTCAAAATGGAGGAGAATGAAACCATATCAGAAATGGTTACAAGATTCACCGACATTACCAATACCTTAGCATCCCTTGGAAAGGACTACACCCAAGTTGAAATAGTTCGTAAGATCCTTCATGCACTCACACCAGAATGGGAGAAGAAGACAACCGCAATTGAAGAGGCGAATGATCTCTCAACTATGACATTAGAAAACTTAATCAGTAATCTAATGGCATATGAAGTGCAGTTAGAAGAAAGAAAGAAGGACGAACGACAACACTACTCAAAGAAGAAAGAACTTGCCTTCCATGCATCCTCTGACACGGACGATTCCAATGACGATAAAGAGGAGATGGCAATGCTTTCAAAGAAATTCAGGAGATTTCTAAAGAAAGGTAAATTCAAATGCTTTAATTGCAATAAACCAGGTCATATGAAGATGGATTGCCCTTTGCTCAAAAAGAAAGATAAATACAAGAGCAAAAAGTTCAAAAAGAAGAAAAACTATGAAACATCATCAGAAAACAGTGATTCCTCTTCCTCTGATGAAACCACTGAACGTGTCAACCTCTGTTACATGGCCCTAGAAGATGATGAGGTATCATTTACTGAACTTTCTGATGCATTTAATGAATTATTTAATGATCTGAAAAATGAAAAACTGAAAAATAAAGTTTTATCAAAAGAAAATGAAAAACTTTTAAATGAAAATTCATGCTATGCTTTACAATTTTCTTCTATAAATTCTCAAAAAGATGAGTTTGAAAAAGTCATATCATCTTTGAAAAATGATAAAGAGAAGTTTAGAAAAGAAAATATTTTTCTTAAAAAGGAAACTAAGTCTTTGAATGAAAAGATTTCTATATTGGATAAAGATATGTTAGTTTTCAAAAAGAAATATGAAGATATTTTGCAAAATGTGACTAAGTTCAATCAAGGAAAAGAAAATTTGAATGATTTATTATCTTTTCAGAAGTTGTCACATAATAGTTATGGTATTGGATTTGTTGAAAAATCTTCATATTGTAGTAATCCATATAGTTTTTTTGTAAAAAGAAAGTCTAAGAAAAATAAGTTTATATAGATTCCTAAGAATTTAAGTATTCATGATAAAAATACATATATTGCATCATACATTCATGATATATATAATTCTTGCAATTATGTGTATACTAACAGGTGGAAACCAAATTCTAAATGGATTTGGAGGTTAATTGTGTTCTTTTATGATTGGTACCATCTAACATTTATTTTGCAGGTACCATATAAAAAAATTGATGAGAACATATATATATACATTTTATGATATATTTGTTTCAGGGGAAGAACAAAGTATTTCTATATCTGTTATAACCCATTTTCTGCAGGGGGAGGAAAATATAACTTATTTTCTGTAGGGGGAGTACTTGTGCACACAACGTGTCATCATCAAAAAGGGGGAGAATGTTGGAATTTGTTTTGATGAAGACTTTGTGAAGCATTTCATTTGGAGCTCTAACACAAGACTAATCAAGAGTTCGTCAAGATCAAGACTTCCCAAAGAGAGTTGATATGATGCGGTTTGTAATTGTGAAATAGCATGTCAAAAGCCTTGATGAACACACACATATCATAGACCTTTAGTCGACTTATAGTCTCTTATAGTCGACTAATCACTTATGTAGTCGACTTGACCCAACTCCTAGTCGACTAATCCTGTGTCTCAATTTAGACCCAACTCTCTGTTTGTCCATTAGTCGACTTGACAGACAACCTAGTCGACTAATAGACCTTGTAGTCGACTAACCCTATTCCCCTAGTCGACTAATAGCTGATCCAGTCGACTTATAAAGTAGTTGCAGTCGACTTGATTCAGTTATTCAGAAACTTGTCACTTGAGCTTATCTTGACCTAGTCGACTTATAGTCAATACTAGTCGACTAACCTTTGGAAATTTGCCTAGACTAGTCGACTAACTCAAAAGGCAAGTCGACTATAGGTAGTTTCTGACTGTTAGACAGTTCTGTTATCTGGTCTTTTGTGCAATGTTTTCCAACGTTCTAATATTTTGAATTGCACCTATAACTACCCTAACTAACCCTAGAGTGCAGCTATATAAAGGGTTGTTATTCTAAAGGCCAAATACCAATGAAAATCTTCAGTTTTCTAAATCAAAATTCTGCCAAACCTGAAAACTATTTTTTCCACTTCAGTTCTACACTAAATTCAAATTCCTTTGTGAAGTTCTCTGAAGTTTGTCTCCTATACTAGACCTTGTCCACGTTCACCTATAGTACCAAGGCTTATAGGAAAGTGTTGTAATACTCAAAGCAATCATTGTACACGGGGGTCTTCTTGGCGTAGAAGCAGTTGTACAAGGTGAAGTTTGTTCTCTTGGTGTAGAGAGAAGGTGTACACATTTGGTAAAGGGGATTTGTCAAGTGGTATGCATGGTTGTGATTTTGGGTGTACAAAATTAAGAAAAAAGGAAAATCTCAAGCGGGTGGCTTGGGGACTGGATGTAGGTCACGAGGACCGAACCAGGATAAATATCTCGTGTTTACGTTTGTCTAAACTTTTCTGAGATTTGATTTCCTTTACTGTAAGTTTATTTATTTGTTTAACTTAATTCTTATTTGTTTAGTATTTGTGTTGACTTTGTATTTTAGATCCATAAATGCCAACAGAAAAAGTTCCGCAATTGGCATTATCTCAGGACCAACAAAAGGGCAAAGTGGTCGTGCGCTGACCAGACTCCTACCGGCACACTTCTCCAGAATCTCCGAGGAGATCTACTTATAATCTTCTTAGAATACTTGTAATTTAGCTCCTCGACTCTTTTTTGTAAGTTTTCCCCTTTGCAAAATCAATAGAAAACAAGATGGCGACTCCGCTGGGGATTGATTTCTCCACTGCTTAGAATCAAGTGTTGCAATGCGATGAACAGACCATCGGGTCTATCTCTGAATTCAAGGAAGCCGGTGCAGCCAGAGCCCCTCTGGCTAAATCTTCAAAGTAAGTCTCCGCGGAGACAGATAAGGCTCTCTGCAAGCCTACTGCGGTCCTCCGGCGCAACAAGGAAGCAGGCCCGCAGTGCAAGCCTATCACTTTCAAGAACCTGGTCGTTCACTTCGACCAAGGAAAATTTGAAGAAGTCCTCTCTGGGGGTGGTCTAAAGTTTCATGCACAGAAACATAGAAAGGTCTCCATGACCAAGGTTTCAGAACAGAAACCAGGAGCAGAATTCTGCCAACACCCCTCAGTCTCGCGCATGGCTAGTCAGGTTCCTTGCGAACCTAAGTCTCCCTTGTCAAAGCAGATGTGGAGGCCAAAATAGATGGTTTTGGATAAAGCCTCAGGTGTAGCTACGCCACAAATACGTCTCTCTCATGAAGAAAAAGGTAAGATGCCTGCCTGCTCCAATAATGCTGCTAGCCGCGAAGTTACAGTGACGATCATACCTTCGTCCAACTCAAGAGCAACAACTCGCGCCAGCCTCGTTCTCATGAGCGAAGCTACTGTACCACAGCGTACGCGCGAGGTTCATAGCCGCGAAGCTCGAACCAAAGCACCACAGCGTGTTTCGTTCCCCAGTTCTTCAACTATTAAGTTTGCTCCTCGCAGCGGAGCTAAGGGATTGTCCCTAAGAGCTGATAGTGTTGCTCATGCAGCTTCAGCGCCCAAGGGCGTTTCCAAAGCTTTTAACCGAGAATCAAGATTCAAAGCATTGATTAAGGCTAATCGCCTTCGCAGCCGCATAACGGGTAAAGCACCACAGCGTACTCTGCTCTCCAGTTCATCAAGCGCTAACTCGCGCTTCGTAGCGGAACTAAGGGATTATCCCTAAGTGTTAACCACGTTGCTGATGCAGCTTCAACGTCCAAGGGCACTCCCAAGGTTCTTAGCCGCGAAGCTAGAGCTGAAGCACTATTCTGTGCTAATCCCCTCTGCGGTGATAAAAGGAGTAGGACATCGTCCTATGCACGATCTAAAAGAGCCTCTACGCTGGATCGTTTAGGCCCAACTGGGTCTGACTTGCGAGAATTCTTGACAAGCAAACGAAAGTCAGAATTTTTCCAAACTTCTTCCTCCCGTTGTCAACAAGTGGGATGTCCGTTGGTGACCGTCCACTCAGTCCATTGCCGGCTAGGACAAATCCTCGATACTTCTCCAGGCCGATGATCAGTCTTTGATCAGCTGTCAGTACAAGCCCTGGTGAAACATCATAAAAGGAGCGTCTCTGAGACCTACCCTCTGCATCCGTCAACATGACCAGAAGAGGACGAGAGCTGCGCAGGGGCAGACAAGCGTCCGACGACACTCCCTACAGTTCCCCAGATCCAGATTACGAAGTCTTGGTACATGAAGAGGGTGTCTTCCGAAACACCAGATCTAGGGATGCGATACCCTACAGTTATGAACAGCCTTCTTCCTCAACGGCAGTAGCCTCGCCGGAACTAAAGGGAGGATCAGTCCAATGGTGCGATGAAGAAGATAAAGATAGTGGGTATGCCTCTTCGACGACCGTCAGCTCAGTGCGAACAGATAGAGTATCAGTGAACATGGCTGATAATGATAATGACGACCTTCGTCGACGTTTGGAAGCTCAGGAGCAAATTTCCAAAACCCAGCAAGAAGCTGTGGACAACATCCAACAGATGCTCACTCAACTCCACAATAACCGAAATAACGATGATACCGGGAGTAACCATGATGAGGAAGAACATCTTAGCAATGACCGCCCAAAGACGGAGAAGTCCAAGGAGGGTTCTTCTTTGGACGCTGAGGTCTTTAAGGGCATCCAAGCTCAAATTGCATCCCTAGCTCAGAGGGATGAATTAAAGAAAGTAGGGCAATCCGTCCTTACCCGCTGGAGTGGGATTCAGTACCATACGCACCAAAGTTTAAACCACCAACGTTACATACGTACGATGGTAAGAGCTCGTCAAACCAGCATATCTACTATTTTCGGTCCCAGACCGGTAATGTTATAGACAATGATGCTATCATGGCTAGGCTGTTCATTGGCACCTTAAAGGGGGTAGCATTTTATTGGTTCCGAAGTCTCCCTCCGGGCTCTGTCAATTCTTGGATCGACCTGGAAACCCAATTCCTTTCTCGTTTCTATGAGGACGATACCGAGGTAACCATGGACAAGCTCCTCTCCACCGTGCAGAAGAAGGGCAAATCTGTCCGTGACTACATTGAGCGATTCAGAAACTTGTCTTTGATGTGCCCAGCAGGGATGCCATTACCCATTCTCTTATAAACGTGTAGGCACAACTTCTTGGACCAAGTAGAGGTTCGCATGGGGGCTGTCAAAGCCCATACCTGAAAAGAATTAGTCGAACAAGCTGAGATAGCCGAAAAGTCCGCTAAAAAGTTTGAACCATCCACCCCTAAAGGCAAATGGGGTATGAATAATAAAGGACGTGGTGACATGGCACAGTCTTCTCAAGCCAAAGGGAAGGAGACTATGTCCGTAGAATTGTCAGGGGACGTGCAGTCGAAGGCCAAGAAGAGCGGCTTTAATAATCAGGAGTCTAAGTTTCCTCCGAAACAGTACTCCTTCAGAGACGATCAGGTGGTCACAATATTCCATTTACTCCACAAAACGAATAAAATGAAGCTACTAGAGGTTCAACGTCCCAATGAAATAGGACGCACGAATGATCCCAAATACTGTCTCTTCCACAGGATGATTCACCATCCTACCAACAAGTGCTTTGTCCTTAAAGACAGAATTCAAACTTTGATCGACGCCGTCAGAACAAAAGAAAGTCACTGCAAATATGGTGACCCTCGAGTTCAGCAAAACCCAAAGGTCACAGTTCCTGACGGAACTTATCCAGTCTCTGCGCCACGGCTGGAAGTCAAGAACTCTGCGGCTAGTACTCAAGGTAATAGGGGTCTTATTCCCTTGACATTGGAGACAGGGGAAATCATGTGGATACACCCAGACTTTGTCCAAGACGAACAATGGGATTCAAAGAAGTCCAAGTCGAAGGGCAAATCTTGCAATGTCATCTCCATCCTGCCAGACGACGACAATCTTACATCAGCTTCTCTCAGCGATTCTGAAGGGGAAAAGCACGCTTGCACGACGTAAGCTGAAGTACCTCAGCCGACGGGTACTCGATCCGGAAAATCATACTTAAAACAGTATGACAAAGCTACTGACGAGACACAACAGCAAACGACGTCAGTACAAGTACCAGCACCTGCTTCGGTTCCAACCAAGGGAAAGAGAAGCCTAAGGAAGTACGGTTCGACCATGTCCTGCAGAAGCCTTCAGGCCCAGGGCTTGACACGCCTTTCGTTTTGACATATTGGCTCAACTGGCTAATATCCTGGCTCGTATTACAATACACGAGCTCCTTGTCTCTCAAAAGAGACAAGAGAAGCACTCAGAGATGCGCTGGCTAATTCAGAATCATTCCTGACATATATGTCAGAGACCCCTAATGATGACGCTCAGTCTCTTTACCCCGAATGCCATCATGTACAATCAAAGGTGCCCTGGTTGCTCAAAAAGACGACAATGATCACGAGCAGGCCATTTATTATCTGAGCAGGACTCAGATAGGAGCGGAATCTCGCTATAATCCTATTGAGAAGGAGTGCTTAGCTCTTGTCTTTGCCGTTCAGAAGATACGACATTATTTGGTCGGCCAAACCATACATGTCATCTCCAGAGTGAATCCTTTGCATCTTCTCATGACGAAGCCAGGATCATTGAATTCAAGATTAGCTAAATAGGCGCTTCTTTTATCTCAATACGACATGATCTTTAAAGGCCAGGCACTTGCGGAGTTCTTGGCTACTCATCCTATCCCAGAACACTCAAAACTTCATGAAGATATTCCAGATGAAGTCTTCGAGTCTAATATAACTTCAGAGGATGAAGTTTGGCAAATGTTCTTCGATGGAGCATCACGAATAGGTCCTAAGGGCAGGATCATCGCCGGCGTGGGGGTTGTGTTTATCTCTCCACAGAATCACGTCCTTCCTAGAGTATTCTCTCTGACGGAATCATGCTCCAACAATGTAGCGAAATATAATGCTCTGCTCATTGGTCTTCAGCTCGCCCACGGAATGGGGGTACGCTATCTTGAAGCTTACGACGATTCAAAACTGATTATCAATCAGGTTAAAGGCGAATATGAGGTCCGCCACGAAGACTTGGTGCCGTATTATCACACAGTCATCGAATTGGCTAATCTGTTTGAGGGCTTCTACATCGGGCAGGTATCTCGATCTCAGAATACCAAGGCGGACGCTCTTGCTGAATTAGCAACAACACTAGCCTTGCCAGTCGACACCGAGTATCACCTCACAGTGGCGACTCGACACCTTATCTGATCTAAACATATGTTAAGAACCAGAGAGGTCTATAATATCTCGACGGATCTTGAGCTGAGAGATTGGCGATTTCCTCTCATCGATTATGCTCTACATGGTCTGCTGCCAGACGACCCTAAAGAAGCGGCATCTATCAGACGAAAGTCTCCCCGTTTTTACTATGATCCAACTCTGGAGACACTTTACCGTCGTTCATATGACGGTGTCCTCCTCCGTTGCCTTTCTAATTCAGAGGCGCAGGAAGTGCTTAAAGAAGCGCACGACGGCATATGCGGAGCTCATCGGCCAGGTCCAAAACTCAAAGACAGATTGCATAGGCTTGGATATTATTGGCCAACCATGATAGCCGATGCCATCCAATTTGCACGAAGGTGTAAAGCATGCCAAATCCACGCGGACTTCATACACCAGCCCCCGGAGTTGCTCCACCCAACTGTTGCTTCATGGCCATTTGAAGCATGGGGAATCGATGTTGTAGGGCCAATCAGCCCCTCTTCGACAAGAGGTCACCGGTTTATCTTAGCAATAACCGATTACTTTTCAAAGTGGGCAGAAGCCATACTACTGGTAGAAGTCAAAACTTCTAACGTGGTTAATTTCATCAAACACCATGTCATCCATCGATTTGGTGTCCCTAGGCGGATCATCCATGATAACGGTCCCTAATTCATAAGCTAAGTATTCTATCAGTTTTGCGATAAATACCGAATTCAGAATGTGGCTTCAACTGCCTATAATCCCGCCGCTAATGGCTTGGCGGAAGCATTCAACAAAACAATCATCAAGTTGCTCAAGAAGTTCGTCTCCTCGAATAAGCGAGATTGGGACGAAAAGCTTGGTGAATGTCTTTGGGCCTACCGAACCACGGTTCGAACCCCGACAGGCAATACGCCTTTTTCCCTGGTGTATGCTTGTGAAGCAGTCATACCATTAAAAATTCAGATGCCGTCATTACGAGTTGCTCTGACTAGTAAGATCATATCAGAGGACAATGATCGGTTGCGTCTTCAAGAGCTCGAAGCCCTAGATGAGAAGCGGTTACAAGCTCAGCAGCACATCGAGTTGTATCAAGCTCGAATTTCAAAAGCCTTCAATAAGAAGGTCAAACAAAGAGTCTTCCAGAAAGGAGATTTAGTTTTAGCCGTCAAACGACTAATGATCATGACTCACAAAACCAAAGGCAAATTTCAGCCTAAGTGGGAAGGACCATTTGTAATAGAAACAGTATATTCAAACAGAGCATACCGCCTTATGACTTCAGATGGCGATTTACTCATGATGTCGATCAATGGCTAATTCTTAAAGAAGTATTATCCTTAATTAATGATCCTTCTCATGATCAAGTTAACACTACAACTCTGATCAAAACCTTCATATCCAAGGTACACGCAAAGAGAGCCTCTCTCTTCCTCCAAACGAGATCATGCAACCATAAACCAGTAGGAATCTGGTCATACACTGGTTGTCTCAAAGGAGAATCAAGGTTACACATATCCTAACCAAATGATCCAACACCTTTAACGGTTAAGGATAGAGGAAAATGTTGGCCTTTAACCAAATGATCCTAAGGGACCTGTTCTCATTTGATTCCCTCTTCAAAATCACTTACCAATTCTCATCCATAGAATGGTAAGACCACATATACAAATCTCTCCATCCATTTCGCTGTTACGTTAACACTAAACCTATGACAGTGATTTTCTCGTTTCTCCCCGTGAGAACGAGACCCCTTTTATGCTACGTTTAACAGTATAACCTCTGGCATCCATTTTGCTGTTACGTTAATATTAAACCTATGACAGTGATTTTCTCGTTTCTCCCCGTGAGAACGAGACCCCTTTTATGCTATGTTTAACAGTATAACCTCTAGCATCCATTTCGCTATTACGTTAACATTAAACCTATGACAGTGATTTTCTCGTTTCTCCCTGTGAGAACGAGACCCCTTTTATGCTATGTTTAACAGCATAACCTCTAGCATCCATCTCGCTATTACGTTAACATTAAACCTATGATAGTGATTTCCTCGTTTCTCCCCATGAGAACGAGACCCTTTCATGCTATGTTTAACAGTATAACCTCTGGCATCCATTTCGCTGTTACGTTAACATTAAACCTATGACAGTGATCTCCTCGTTTTTCACAATGAAAGCGAGACCTTTTTCCAAATCCCATCAAAACCTTGAGCCTGGTGGCTTCTCAACCGGTTACGTCATTGCGACCTCTGAACCGGCAGATAGCCAAGTCTCACCTTTTAGTCCGATAAGGACTAATTTGAGCTTGGTGGCTTCTCAATTGGTTATGTCATTGCGACCTCTGAACCGGCAGATAGCCAAGTCTCACCTTTCAGTCCGACAAGGACTACTTTGAGCTTGGTGGCTTCTCAATCGGTTACGTCATTGCGACCTCTGAACCGGCAGATAGCCATGTCTCACCTTTCGTTCAACAAGGACTACTTTGAGCTTGGTGGCTTCTCAATCGGTTATGTCATTGCGACCTCTGAACCGGCAGATTGCCAAGTCTCACCTTTTTTAGTCCGTCAAAGACTACCTTGAACTTGGTGATTAGACGAGAAAGGTGTTGTATTATGGAGTATAATTTGCACACAAATATATTCAATGGAAAGAGAGATAAGGTTTAGAAACAACCTCAAGTGCTTGTATCACTCCACAAATGTATTTATATGTTCAAAGTACCCTTTCCTATCTCCGTTATAGCATAGAGCTATACTGAGTCGATTCTCAGGGAGAGCTAGCGATGGAAGCGTTACGGTCCGTAGTGAAGAAAGTAAAACGAAGATTCTTCTATGCTTAAAAGAATGAAGAATAAAACATTGAAGAAGAAATGAAAGAATGGATGGATATGTTCATATTGGAAATAATCGGAAAAGAAATCAAGAAGAGATTTGCTTTGGAACTAAAACTAAAAGAATGAAAACTTTAGAATGAAAAAGCCATGACTAGCTAACCTTACTACCTTGCCAAAACTTACTAAACTCCGTGATAGTGAATGCGTGCCTCATGTTGATTCATCGGCATAGATTTGTCTTGCGTGTTAATCTAATTACTCTCTCACTTGAATGACGGGGGTTTAACCCATCGGAGAAGAGAAGACCATCCAACTTGCAAGATTAAAGATAACAATCACCCATGAGTTAGTGGTTAGCAAGGTTAGTGGTTAGCTAGTACATGTAGAAAAGTTAGCTATAAGCCATTAAAAGAAAATAAAAGCAAGCATGAAGTAAAATTGCAAGGAAATAAAAGCATGAATTAAAGAAAGCAAGTAATACTAGAATTTGCTCAAGTAGAGTTGAAGAGAATGGATCAATCCTTGCTCCACAAGTGTCACCCTTGCTTACACAAGCTCTCTCTCTCTTACAATCTCTCTCTTGCAAAGATCTAGGGAAGAAGAGGAAGGAGAACTAAAACCTAAAGAAAAACCTAAGAAAATACATGCAACTAATCTCTAATCTCCTTCTCTTGCTGTTCTCTCTTTGCTCGCAGGTCCAGGTGCAGTATTTATAGGCCCTGAGAGAACTCTCCAGAACCCGGACAGGTGGCCAGAATCTGGGACTCAACGGCCCAGATCTGGCCGCAGATTGGCGGGAAAATCCCGGGATTTGCGGCAGTATCTCAACCGTTTGGCAACAACTTTCTGTTGTGAGTTGGTTGCGAGGTTGTTATCCACGTGGCCTTCTAGAATCTTGAGTTGTTACGCGGATCTCTCTGGATTCTGATTTCAAATTTGGGCTTTATCTTGGGCTTGGAATTAATCTCTTTAATTATTGCTAATTAAAGTGATTATTGGGCTTTCTCTCATTTCAGTTGTGGACCTGTAAAAATATAGAGAAGATGAGTAAAAATCATATATTTATTTGCAAAAATGCATGGGAATAATGTGGTAAAATATGCAATATTGGATACCAATCACACCCCCACACTTATTCTTTTGCTCGTCCCGAGCAAAACAAAGAAAAGAAAAACTATACTACCAATTTTATTACACCACTTTCGCAGGTGACGCGATTGCACTGAGCACGTGCAACAAGCCGTTAAACCTCTAGGTTACCCTAGAGGAGGAGTGTTGTCTCCTGAGGGTTTTCAGCGGATTACACCCACAAAATCCATAAAGAAAGAAGACAAAATGTTAGTGTTTTGAAAATGCATTTTGAAAAAGGAAACAAGTTTACGAACTATTTTTGCAAAAATATAAGTGATCTTAGGTCATAAGTCCACCTAAAATTATTCTTTCTTAAACTTAGTCTCTATGCAAGATCTTGTCTTCAATTAAGGTAAGAATTCAAAATTGGATTGAATATTTTATCTTTCATAAAACCTAGATAATATGCACACCGTGCTCAGTGAAAATTTCTGGGATTTCAACTCTAACCATCAAGCCATTTATTTATTTATATATATATATTTTTTTTTCTTTTCTTTTTTCGTCCCTTAGTTTAGGCTTTCTAGTTTACCCTTGTAGCGAGCATTTAACCGATGACTCCCAAACCAGACGGTCTTAGGGCACCAGATGAGAAAACATCCCTCGGGTTTAAGGTCTCGAGTAAAAAAGGCCACAAAACTAAAGGGGATTATTTATTTCCTTCACCACCGTTAGGCGTGAATAATCATGCTTCTTGAGGCATAATTATCCAGCTTAATAGGTGATGTTTTATTTATATATATATTTTTTTCTTTTTTCTTTTTATTTTTATTTTTATGGCATTTTGGTCTTTGTTTCCATCCCAAGAAATGTGTAAGTGTAAAGTGCAAACTTATCTAAGGCAAAAAATTCAAGATAAAAATATCTCACCAATTTTTCTTACTTAGCCTATAATTTCAAACAAGATCTATTATTTCAACTAGGTTTAAGATGTCATAATTAAGGCTTTCTTAATTTCTAAGATACATCTTAATTTTCTTAAAAATAGATCTAAACTTTGTCTCTTATTTCAAAAAGTTTTTTTTTTATTTTTTAATTTTTATATTTCTAAAAGAAGTGTAAAAGAAAGAAGATCTAAAAACTCTATGTTAGTAATCCCTCCCCCACACTTATCTCATGCATTGTCCTCAATGCATCATGATATATGTGTGCATGAAATAGGTAAGAGGTAAGAAACTTTTATTTACAAAAAAGTGCAAAAAATTATTTACAAAGAATATATACAAGTGTAACCATTACCTAGGCTTTTGGTCGTTTTCCTCTGGCCCGTTTCCCATCGTTCCAGTGCGTCTGCTTTCGTGAGTTCAATTGGGAAACGGTTTGAATTATTGTAGCCGTAGGTATTTCCAGATTCAATTTTTTATTATTATCATTCACACTCATTCCACCACATTGTTCACAAACAAATTCCTTATCACCACTCTCACTCAGAATCTCATCACTTCCAATGTCAAGGAATTTCAGCTCTTCTCTATATAATTTTTCAAAACTAAGATCAACATCCGGAAGTATGCAATCAGTTAACTGACCCCGAGTGGACTCATCTAGACACATGATCTCATCAGCAAACAGGTCTTCAAAGGATATATCAATCGGAGGTTCGGATACAGTCACAGTTGGTTCATTGAAGGTAAAAATATCCAAATCAACTTTCCCCTGTTGAAAGGGTACTCGGATAAGAGAATCACAAGATTGTGACTCATCTTTTGGATCTTCACCTTCTTCCTCACAATTGTTACTAATGAAACTAACCTCAAATGTTTGATCTTTTGTTTTACGAGGTTGTGTGTGGAAGACATTGTGTTCATGAATCATGTTACCAAAAGTTAACCTCATTGATCCATTCCGGCAATTAATGATGGCATTAGCAGTAGCCAGGAATGGTCGTCCCAAAATGACAGGAGTTTGAGCCCTTTGATTGGAATTTGACACAGGTTTTGTTTCAAGGACTACAAAGTCAACAGGATAAATGAATTCCCCAACTTTGACAAGGACATCATGAATTTCCCCCTGGGGTCTAGTGACAGAGCGATCAGCCAATTGGATAGTCATTTGGGTAGGACTGAGATCACCTAACCCCAATTGTTGGTAAACAGAGAAAGGTAGGAGATTGATGCTGGCCCCTAAATCAAGAAGTGCCCTATTGATTGTAGTCTTTCCTATGATGCATGAAATGGTGGGGCTCCCTGGGTCTTTGTATTTAACAGGAATTGGACCATTGAGCAACTCGTTGATGGATGATGCTACGAAGACTTTTTTAGGGACTTGGGTCTTCCTCTTCTTGGTGCACATTTCCTTTAAAAATTTGGCATATGATGGCACTTGTTGTATGGCATCAAGAAAAGGGACATTGATTTGGACCTTATTGAACATATCTTTTATTTTCTCCATATGAGCATTGGACTTGTTATTTTTAAGCCTATTTGGAAATGGTACAACAGGCTTATAGGGTTGCTCATCTACCTTTTCTTTCCCCTTGGCTTTGGAAGTGGATGGCTCTGTACTAGAAGATTGTTTGTCAGAAGCTGGTTGCATTGGGACAGGAGGTGTTGGCTTTGGTACTGGATGAGAAGGTGGACTAGAAACCTTATTATCTATTTGTTTTCCAGATCTCAGGGTATGAATAGCATGACATTGACAGGGTCCTGAATCTTCCACTTCATTCAAAGGGAAGTGATGTTTGGGAGTTGGCAATGGCTGGCTTGGAAGCATACCTTTTTGACTTTCATCCAATTGCCTAATTTGGACCTTCATTTTATTCAACTCCTGCTCCTGGTTCTTTGTAAAGGTTTCTAACATTTTTTTCAACTCTGATATTTCTGAATTATTTTGGGGTGGATGTTGTTGATATGGAGATTGGAATTGTGATTGGTAGTATGGTAGGTTTTGATATGGTTGTGACTGAGGTGGACTTTGAGATGGATGAACATACAATGAATTATGATTGAAACTGGATGTGTGAGAATGAGCATTATATGGATGTGGAAGTGGTGGTCTGTAATGCTCAGAACCAGACTGACTCCATGAAAGATTTGGATGGTTCTGCCATCCCGAATTGTAAATGTTGGAGTATGGAGGTCTGGTAAATGTTGCATTCATATTCTCCTGATATGATTGAGACTGATACAAAGGACACTCCTCAAAGACATGGCTAAAGTCATGACAGTTGGTGCAACCCGGTTTGATCACAGGTAAAGGGTTGACCTGATTTACAACAGAATTCCCCCTAGACTCAAGCAGTTCTATCCTCTTCATTAATTGTGTGATTTTCTCTTCAGCTGCTATTGAGGATTCTATGGAATGTCTACCAGTTCTGGAAGTGGTGGGAATGGATTTATCAGGGCATGACTCCCACTGAATGGTTTTCTCAGCTAAGGTTTCAAAGAGATCCCACCCCTGATGTTCATCTTTCTTCAAAAATTCCCCTTGACACATGGATTCAAGGAGGGTTTTCATTTGGTAATCTAGACCGTCATAGATAATCTGGCATAGACGCCATTTCTCTATGCCGTGATGAGGACACAGGGCTAGAAGGTCTTTGAAACGCTCAAGATACTTCCAGAAAGGTTCATTTGGTTCCTGCTTGAATTGCATGATATTCTTTCGCATGAGGGCTGTTTTGTGGATAGGATAGAATTTCTTAAGAAAGACTTTTAAAAAATCCTCCCATGAAGATATGGAACTGACGGGAAGATTATAAAGCCATTTCTTAGCTAAATCCTTCAGTGCAAACGGTATAAATCTTAACCTAACAGCATCCTCGGTCAGTTGGGAAATTCTCATCATTTGGCATACCTCTTCAAACTCACGAATAAAGAGGTACGCGTCCTCAGACTCAAGACCATGAAATCGGGGAAGTGTATTAATGAATTGCGGTTTCAGCTCGAAGTGATTTTCATTTGGTTCGGGGAGAAGAATGCATGAAGGAAGGGAGGTGCGAATCGGATAAAATCGATCTTGAAGTGAGACGTTGTTTTCTATAATGTCAAGTGGTTGTGTAAATGCAAGTGTAGAAAGTCTAACAAGTCTTGCAGAATTTTGATCACGGAACCACTCTCGCATATACAATCACAAACAACGTGCACCGATCACACCAGCGAAAATAAAAATAACAAACAATAAAAGAAAAATCAATCCAAGCTTCTAGGGTTCCTGGACCTAGACGACTCCTAACTTTAGATCGTCCACAGGAGGTTTAGTGTGGACTCTGACTATAAGCAAATCAGCCAGGGAAGGTCAAGGTTGGTGGGAGGTTTTCCGTCAGAGACGTTCCTTAATTAAGTAACCAGCAACCTTCGGGCTTTCGGCCCTCAACCCCTTTCCTAGACACCGATTTTACAAAAGTCAATTTCCAACACTTTTCCTCCTTAGGATAATCTCCTAAGTGAGTCCGGATGTCCCTAGGGCCAACGTCTAGCAAATTTTATTTAGAAGCTTAGGATTGTGAGTGCTTGGGAAAATGATTTTCGGGCTAAGGAAATGGTGATAAAATCCCCACCTTATCTTATTTATGGGTTATGCCCTTAGAATTGATTTGTGCAAGTGTACGATGTAAACAAACAAGGATCACCCAAAGCGGAATTAAATCAAACAAAGAGTGAGTCCTAGTCAATATGTAATGCGCACGTACCTTGTCTCCAGCACTCTTCAACAGTAAAAGTAAAGGAATTGAAAGACACGTGCCTAGTATGCAAATGTCTAAACAATTTTTTAACTTTGCAACAAATTTTTTACTGTTGATTATTAAGCAGGAGTATGGTGAAGAATACAGGAAAAAATTATTACAGCAGATGTATTTTGCAGAGAAGCAAGCCCTGCAGAAATTAGGTCAGTAGTGATCTCCTCTTTGCTGCAATTCTGCGGCAAAAACCCAGAATTTGCGGCAATTTGGAGGGATCCTGGTCTCTGCTTTCGAGAGCAGAGGCCCAGGTCCACTTATATGTCACTGCAATGCAAAGTTTCCTGTTTCTTCAACCTGTAACCTGCAACAGAGAAGAAGATTCGTTTAGTTCTTCACTTTAAAGAAAATCCGTTGCTCTCCCCGGCAACGGCGCCAAAATTTTGATTAGACGAGAAAGGTGTTGTATTATGGAGTATAATTTGCACACAAATATATTCAATGGAAAGAGAGATAAGGTTTAGAAACAACCTCAAGTGCTTGTATCACTCCACAAATGTATTTATATGTTCAATGTACCCTTTCCTATCTCCGTTATAGCATAGAGCTATACCGAGTCGATTCTCAGGGAGAGCTAGCGATGGAAGCGTTACGGTCCGTAGTGAAGAAAGTAAAACGAAGATTCTTCTATGTTTAAAAGAATGAAGAATAAAACATTGAAGAAGAAATGAAAGAATGGATGGATATGTTCATATTGGAAATAATCGGAAAAGAAATCAAGAAGAGATTTGCTTTGGAACTAAAACTAAAAGAATGAAAACTTTAGAATGAAAAAGCCATGACTAGCTAACCTTACTACCTTGCCAAAACTTACTAAACTCCGTGATAGTGAATGCGTGCCTCATGTTGATTCATCGGCATAGATTTGTCTTGCGTGTTGATCTAATTACTTTCTCACTTGAATGACGGGGGTTTAACCATCGGAGAAGAGAAGACCATCCAACTTGCAAGATTAAAGATAACAATCACCCATGAGTTAGTGGTTAGCAAGGTTAGTGGTTAGCTAGTACATGTAGAAAAGTTAGCTATAAGCCATTAAAAGAAAATAAAAGCAAGCATGAAGTAAAATTGCAAGGAAATAAAAGCATGAATTAAAGAAAGCAAGTAATACTAGAATTTGCTCAAGTAGAGTTGAAGAGAATGGATCAATCCTTGCTCCACAAGTGTCACCCTTGCTTACACAAGCTCTCTCTCTCTCTTACAATCTCTCTCTTGCAAAGATCTAGGGAAGAAGAGGAAGGAGAACTAAAACCTAAAGAAAAACCTAAGAAAATACATGCAACTAATCTCTAATCTTCTTCTCTTGCTGTTCTCTCTTTGCTCGCAGGTCCAGGTGCAGTATTTATAGGCCCTGAGAGAACTCTCCAGAACCCGGACAGGTGGCCAGAATCTGGGACTCAACGGCCCAGATCTGGCCGCAGATTGGCGGGAAAATCCCGGGATTTGCGGCAGTATCTCAACCGTTTGGCAATAACTTTCTGTTGTGAGTTGGTTGCGAGGTTGTTATCCACGTGGCCTTCTAGAATCTTGAGTTGTTACGCGGATCTCTCTGGATTTTGATTTCAAATTTGGGCTTTATCTTGGGCTTGGAATTAATCTCTTTAATTATTGCTAATTAAAGTGATTATTGGGCTTTCTCTCATTTCAGTTGTGGACCTGTAAAAATATAGAGAAGATGAGTAAAAATCATATATTTATTTGCAAAAATGCATGGGAATAATGTGGTAAAATATGCAATATTGGATACCAATCACTTGGTGGCTTCTCAACCGGTTATGTCATTGTGACCTCTGAACCGGCAGATAGCCAAGTCTTACCTTTCAGTCCGACAAGGACTACCTTGAGCTTGGTGTCTTCTCAACCGGTTACGTCATTGCGACCTCTGAACCGGTAGATAGTTAAGTCTCACCTTTTAGTCCGTCAAAGACTACCTTGAGCTTGGTGGCTTCTCAACCGGTTACGTCATTGCGACCTCTGAACCGGCAAATAGCCAAGTCTCACCTTTCAGTCTGACAAGGACTACTTTGAGCTTGGTAGCTTCTCAATTAGTTACGTCATTGCGACCTCTGAACCAGCAGATAGCCAAGTCTCATTATTCAGTACAGTAAGGACTGTTTTCTCAAATGGCTGTAGCACAACTTGGAAGCGACAATTCAAAAGATAAAACAAGTTGAAAATACGACAGGGGAGTCAAAACAAAATTACTTTTATTGATTCTGAAAAGAAGGGATACATGAAGGCACATATATTACAAGCTATGAGGGTGCTTCATAAGATTTGATCCGTCCTTCAAGAATGGTCAGCCTTGTCTTCCTATCATCAGCAGTCCTGACAAGCGCCTGCGACCTCAGCTCAGCCTCATTAGAGCTCGCCGTCTGGGCCAAGCGAGCTTCAACCTCAATCAAGGTTGCTCTCTGAGCTAACTCCTGCCGCGAGAGTTCGTCACTCTGAGCCTTAAGCTGCTCAAGCCGCGCAGTCTCTTCAAGACGCACTGATTCAGCCTTGGATAAAAGAAGATTAGCCTTCCTGATCATCTCCTTGGCCTTTCCAATTTTATCTTCAGCGTCAAGAAGAGCACTGCTAGAAGCATCCATGGCGTCCTCGAGCTCTACCTTCCTTGTCTCCAAGGATTTCAAGTCAGAAGAAATGGCCTTAGCGGCTTCCTGAGCGGTAAGATGAGCTTCATGCATATGAGCGACAAGGTGCGCAAGCTGCTCATTAACCGAAGACTCCAGGTCCGAATGGCTAAGACGGCGCCATTCGTCTACATCCCTCTCAAGT
Source organism: Agave tequilana (assembly GCA_038442645.1). Lineage (NCBI taxonomy): Eukaryota > Viridiplantae > Streptophyta > Magnoliopsida > Asparagales > Asparagaceae > Agave > Agave tequilana. The sequence goes on along the minus strand of JAVJIF010002175.1, from coordinate 252,756 downwards.
TGGCCCACCAGAAGTTCCAATGCAGCGGCCTGGTCACCCCCTCCAAAGTCTCGGATACTCTCAATGCTTTGGAAGAGAACCACATTTAGAGCAGAAAATGAAGTAGTCGAGCCTTTCAAAATCAAAGCGATGGATCGCTTCAAGCCCTGATAAAAGCTATCAACTAGCTCAGCTAAAAATTCATTCTCGGCCTCAATCACTCCTGGCAGACGGGTAGCCTCTGAAGATTCCACCGGCTTTTTTGATACTACTGTGAAAGGAATAGTAGAAGCACTAGCTGCAGCAACATGAGAGGTCGTCGGTGATCTCGGAGGAGTTTTCATTGAAACCAGTACACTAGCCACAACCGAGGTCAGACTAATGACTATTTCTGGGAGAGCGGGCTCAACCACCAGTATTGGGGAAGTAGGACTTGTAATCACCCTCAGCTCCGTACCTGGCAAGATAGATGGCGCTTGCAAAACTGAAGGCACCTCACTCATTGATATAGTTGGAAGTGAGGTTGCCTCCATGACTACCGTCCCCTCATTCTCTGTTCCTCTGGCTGGTTCAGGCTGATAAGAGGGCAGGTCACCATACAAAGCATCCAACTCAGTAGCATCCGCCGCGGTCGAAGTGCTTACTTCACCCTTGGATCCCTCAGGAAGACGGGTGGGCTCTCTTGAAGTTGATGCACCCAGAGGCAGAACACCTGCAATAAGACTTTATTTAGGCAGGATGTAACAAATGGCAAGAGTCAGAAGGACAAAACCGTACCAAAAGATAATGTCGCCTCAATTATATTGGCAGCTACATCAGTCTCTACGGGATCCATTGGAAAATCTTTGGCGGAGTCAACACAAATGGCCGGCCCGCCTTCGCTTGCCGAACCCTCCGTGGTCCACCCAAAAGAGCTAGAAGCTTTAGAACTTCCTTTCGGAGTCCCAGCGCCCGAAGGACCTACATCAGCCGCATCATCTCCGGACTCTTCTAAGACGGCGAAATAGCCAGCCTCATCGCCCTCCTTATAAGTAAACAAGGGATCATAATGCTCCCCTTGATCTCCGATAGCTTCAGTTCTCGGGCTTCTCACCGCCTCAGTTCCTGCATCACAAAGCAAATAATGAGCTGTCCGGAACACATAAAAAGTACATTACAAGGACAAAGCTGATCTTACTCGGGTCCGAAGCGGCTTTACCAGTAGTCGGTTTAGGGACCGACAATTAAGTCACTAATGGGGCAGGAGAAAGAGCTGTTGTAGGTAATTCGCCCTCTGCAACAACTGTAGGAGCATAGCGACGAGGCTTCTTCACTACCCTCTTCCTACGAGATCCACCCTCCCGCTTTCATTTGAAGTGGATGTCGGGATCTTCTTCCTCCACTTCTTCAACACTGGCATGTTCTACGGGGGCCGTCCCCACCATGCCAGAAGCAGCTGCTGGAGTCTCAGCACTTATATCCGCTTCGAAGTGAGGACTTCCTGCATCCGAGGTTTCACTGTCATCAACGACAATGAATTTCTCGAGGCCTGAGACGCAAACCCTTTTACCCTCGCCTTTCTCAGAGACCTTCCGCTTCAGCCGCTGAGAAATTAACTTCACACCGGAAGAATTAATAGAGAATCCAGTGGGTGTGGAGTTTGAGGTCATATACCACTGGCAGAATCCCAGGGTCATCAGAAGGTTCGGAGTCCTTAGCGGCATGCACAGCCGCGCCTCGGTACAGCCAGCAATGAAGAACCGCCAGGCATGGGCTCCATCAATGAGGCTCCCCATGAAAGCCAGATTACTGTTTGGATTACCCACATACAGTTGTTCATACCCAAACTGACGGGCAAACTGACTTGGAAAATAGGGCTCCAGGTAGCAGGTGTCCCCGCTTCTGTACAACAAATGTGAAGGCCGAATGCTGACCAGCCAATCAAAAATTCCCCGGCTCAATGACGTCTTCCCTTCCCCACGTCCTTGAACTCTTCACCATAGCCCGCATCCCGAATATAGGGGAAGCAGCGGAAAAGGATATAGACGTCATAGCGCCACAGCAACTTACGGATCGCAGCCACGTAAGTCTTCAGCCATGAACATCCCTCGAATCGACGGAGAAGCGCCATTCGAACACCTTCTGGGGGTCCTCTCTGGCTTCGATCATTGAAGGACAGTGAAGGACAAACCACGCCATCAAATAAGTATACGGCAGACCTATTCTGGGGTTTGGTCTGTCACAGGACAAAATAGTCCCCTTTCCCCGCTTCGTCGTTGGTGGCCTATAGAAAGCCTCCGTTAATGCGCGAAGGCCTCTCTGAATACAGCACACCATGGCTGGAAGGAGTCCAAGAGAACGACCATGGACTAGATGAATGGCAGGCAACAAGACAGTCAGATGAATGACGTCACCCGATGAAGATGGCACCACGCATCTCTTCAACCAGACCGTCAAGAAACCAGCCAGAAGTGCCTTCTGGGATGTCGGTCGACGAGCCTGGTGATGGAAACTCCGAAGGATATCACCTTTCTCATAGGGGTCGTCATCTTCTTCCAAAACTAAATCCCCTTGAGAATTCTTTTGCATCTGACTAAAGATGTCTTCATCAGCAACTCCACAATGAGCCGCTTCAGGAGTATTTTCCATATCAGGGAACAAATAATCTCCCCAGCTCTTCAAGCTGCATGAAGCTCCCATACTGCTTTCATGCATACTGGAGCAAATGTACAAGTGGCACATCAACTCCCGGTAGGTCTCAAACAAGGCAGGCTCCTGCTTCTCCAGAAGTGCCAATTCTGCCTCGCACGGGAAATATTCTTCGTAGGGGAGAGATCCCAAAGGCAGAGCAGAGACTTCCTACATCTCGTGCAGAGCCATACCCAATTCGCCAACAGGAGTGAAGAAGGTCCCTGTAGCCGGACAGTATAACTCAAAGATGGCTAAAAGTTCGCTACGCTCATCTGAAAGTCATAACAGGTCGCCCTGACGGCCTCATAAAGATTCAGCCTCTCCAGATCCTCCTCGAAATGAGCAAGGACGTATAAAGTCAAATCCCTCCACTATGCCTTCGGAGGGTGAATCCATCCTGGAGTCCTGAAATCAGTGGCTGGATAGTTGCCACGAACCTTAAAGAATTGATTCCCAAAGGTCTGAACCACCGCAGGATTTTCTCCCACTGGGATGTCTGGCAGTACATTCCCAGGGTGGAGACCCATTATGCAGCGAGGAGGCCCCACTCTTGTGTAACCAGGTGAGGGAATTATCAATTTCTCTATGTGAACAGAGTCAATACGCTGACTCACTTCCCGCTGCATCTTCCGAGCCTTCGTCACACATTGGAAGAAAGATAAGGGAAAATGCCGCTTGTTAGACGGAAGATAGAACTTCTCGCCATCTAATTGGAAAATCCACTGCCCCTCTCTAGCTAGCAGCTGGCGACATGGTCTGGCGCCGCGTCTCCAAACATGAATCCGGGCTTTCGATAGATTCATCGGTCAGAATCTTCAAGGGGAGCAGTAGTTAAGATGCTCCTCATGGTGCGTTGATCCCCACCATAAATAAGTGTATCCTGAGCAGGAGAGCTCCGCTCGCTGAACAGTGAAGCCTGGCCTTAGAATTGCAAGCTGACATTGTCATCTAGCCCCCTGGCTATACCGAAGAGACTGTTCAAAGGACCAGTAAGAACAAAGAAAAACTATGATTAGTTCATCAGCCAAACAAGGGCTAAAATAAGAAAGCAAAATCTGTTAAGGCATAGCCTCGCTCTCCGAGCGAAGCTGGCCTAATGATAGCTTCGCCCCAAAGCTTAGCTTCACAGCTGCAGCGTAACTCCGCATTCCACACGAAGGCAGGATGCAGGAAAATATCCTAGTGTTAGCTTCGCTCTAGAAGCTTAGCTTCGAACAACAGAATGCGATAAAGCCCCAAGGGCTAACTTCGTCAGAAGGATATTATGGTCTAAAGACTATTTTAAGGGCATTAAGGTCCTTTTCAGTTACATTTCAAAGGACAGCTTTGCATCCTGTCATTCAACAGGGTGTGAACCGCCTAAGGGATAGCTCCGCTTGGAAGCTTAAAGAAGGACTCTTCAGTTCTTGGATTCCCGATCAAGAAATCTAGGGAAATACAGGGAGTCAAATTCCCTAGGATTAATAGATCACAATTGATCATTTTGGGCTCATTTAAAGATAGCCAGAAATCGGCTTTTAAGAGAGAGATGAAAATCTCTTATCAAAAGGGAAAGATCCCTACCGGCGATCGGTCATTCGATGACCAGAGGAGGAGAAGGACCCTCCGTTGCAGTGGTTGCGACCTCTTTTCCCGCTCGCCTCTTGGGAGCCATTGAAGAACAGTGGAGGTTCTTGGATTCTCAAGTAAAGAAGAAAAAAGAAGAAGAAGAGTCAAGTACTCTAGAAAATTCAAAGAGAAGTAATGCCTTCTCTCTCAGCCCGATGGGGCTTTTATAGGCTGATGATCGCCTGAAATGACGCCTCGAAAAGAGCACAGGCTGTCGTTTCAAATTAATTTGAAACGGCGCCTAAAGCGCCTTCCCGAGAAGTGTTGATTCAGTCCCACTAAGGGCTAACTCCGCCATAAGTCAAGTGCTGACTTAGCGCGACGTATCGATAACTTCGCCTAAAAGCATGCCTTAGCTCCACTAAAAGCACAGTCCGAACTTCGCGGAAACTTCATGCTAGCTTCGCTGGAAGCTCGTTCCTGATTCAGATAGGACTCTGTCTTTAACTTCGTATGAAGTCTACCGCCACCAGACCAATTCAAGTGAAGGATAAGCAGAAACTGAACTTTTATTGATTTAAAAGGGAAGGTACATTGATACTATTACATCAAGGTTATGTTTCATACAACAGAGTCATTTGCTCAAAAGGCATACAAGTGGTCCTATCTACTTTCAAGCCAAACCAACTGGACATGAAAGGCCTTCCTCTGCACAAGGCCGTAATCCTTCGCATAATGGCAGATGGTGCCACCAGGAAGTTGAACCTTCCGTAATCAAAATTGGCGAAGGACCGATTGCCACCAGAAGGCTGGATCTTCTTTGATGAAAATTGGCAATGGAGGATCCGAGACCTTACAGGTGACGTCCGCTTTCCCGAAGTGGATCATCTCGGATAAGCGACTACTAGCCTCGCCTCGAAGTGGATCATCTCGGATAAGCGACTGCCAACCTCTTCTGGGAGCATACATCAGTTGCCCCAGTTTGTTTCTCCTGCTTAGGATTAAAGTTTCAACCGGGAAAGCAAGAGGCAACTTTTTGGTCTCTTTCATCAGAACAAAAGAATGGCGAACATAGCTCACTGCAATGCGAACTGAAACAAGTTGGCAACAGGCTAAAAGAAGAGTTGCAAAAGTAAAATGCTAAGTTAAATTCTTTGGGGTGAAGCAATTTATATCTGATTCAGTTGAGAATGATTTCGGTTAAGTAGAGGATAGCCTCGCTTGCGCAGTGATGATGGGTTAGCTCAGCATAAGCCAAGTCTTAGCTCCGCCTAAGACAGTTATACTAAAGGAACGTCAAAAAGAGTTAAGTCCTAGCCTCGCCTATATGGCTAAGCCAGACTGATCCAGAGAGACGCAGTCTTGACCCCACCTATATGGAAAGACTGGCTCAACCTTGAAGAGACTAAGTCCCAATTCTTGCCTATCTGGCGAACTTAACAGGCAGATTCAACAAATTCAAATCAGTCAGATACAAAATAAAGAATAAGGGAAATCAATCCCTGAGGCAGTTGTTAAAGCTAAATTAAGGGAGATAAACTCTCTAAAGTCATTTGTCCATTGGTAAAGTCTCTGGATGACCGAGACTCACTTGTTCTTGGCCGGGTAATGACCAGAGTGGGCATCCCCACTAGTTCAGAGATCTGAGTATCTCTCTCTAATAATCAAGAGAAGATATGAGCAGACCGCTTATCTTCAGAGGACCTCAGGTGTTCTATTTATAGGCCTCATGGCCTGAGTGCTGCCGCTTCAAGCATAGAAGCGCGAGCGGATTTAAGGCATTTATTGAGCCTTGAAAAAGGGAACGGTTTCCCTCGAAACCGTGCAAGGGAGGAATGATCTCCCTCGTTAATACAAGAGCAGTTATTTCAACCTCAGAAAGGACATAATCCTTCTCGTAACTGGCCGAAAGCAGTTGGCCTCGGGAAAGGAACAATATTCCAAAGCGAACTTATTCCGGAAGGCTCAGACGCGAAGCTACTCAGAGTCGCGAATCTACACGATTCTTCAGTGAATTTATCCCAAAGCAGGATTGAAAGTGAAGCTGAACTCAACCACCATGGCGACGTTCGTACTTCACATACCACCAATCAAAGCAATTCAAAGTATTTCAAAGTCTGAGCCATTGCAGACCTTCAAAAACTTTGAAGGGGGTCTTGTTGACCCTTTAAAAAAGACAAGATTCTGACTGGCCTGAACAATGTCTAAACTTGTTGACATTTACAAAAGACAAGTGAAAGATAGGCTGATTGGTCCGAACAATGTCTAAACTTGTTGACATTTACAAAAGACAAGCGATAAACAAGCTGACGACCAGTTCTGTACTTGTTGACATTTACAAAAGACAAGTGACAGATAAGCTGACAACCAGTTTTCACCCATCTCTGAGGGACAAGGAAGAAACTTGGACTCTACTAATCCAGTGAAGCAGACAGTAAGCCCAAATTGTCTCTAAACAGACCTCAGCAGGTCTAAAATGCTAGCACTTAGCATCACATAGCCCAAAGGGATAGCCTCGCTTGAGAGGCTAAGATCATCCAACTTCGCCTTGAAGCCATTCGCAGCTCCGTTAGGAAGCTAACTTATAGCTTCGCCTGAAGTGCTCAGTTAACTCTGCAGAGAGAGTTAGCTTCGCTTGAAGCCACACGCAACCGTGCAGAAGAATGTTCGGTAGCTTCGCCACAGACGTTATCTAGCTCCGCTGAAGAGCTTTCTTCTGACTTTGCCAGATGCTCCTTCCAGCTTCGCTGCGAGCTCGACGCGACAGCTCCGCTGCGGGTCTGCTATGGTCAACCTTTAACCAATTAAATCTCTAGATGAGATCAAATCTAATCAGGATTGAGATCAAATCCAATCAAGATCAAATCTGAGATCAAATTTGGCAGTTGATTACCATAATCTCTTGACTCTCCTAAAACGAGTAAGAGGATCAAGGAAAATCTTCCAACTATATGGAAAGGATCAAAACAGATCAGGAGGATCAACTGACCTGCTATTTCTAGCTTCGCAGAAGCTGATTCTAGCCTCGCAGCAAGGCTACTTTCCAGATTTAAACAGATTTGATTCAATCTGTTTCTATATTTTCAAGGACAATTATACCCTTGCTCTCCCTAGAAATAGCCCACCAGGCGCACAAGGAAAAGGGACGACTACACGGGAAGAGACGGCAGACTTCTCGAGAGGACGCACCATGCACACAAACAGTGATCTAGTCTCTTGCTTTCAAGAATTCAGAGACTTTAGAGAACTGCTTCTCTAATCAGGGTGTTGATACCCTAATACCTTCCTTCCTCTCAAGGAATTTCCGAAATCAGGCGAGAAGGAATTCCTAAGAGAAGGCGGTTTTGAGAAGAAACAAGAGGGTTCTACCAACCTTCTGTTCTCTGATTCCCCGAACCAGGCGAGAAGGGAATCTTATCGCTCGCATCGTCAAAAGGACAAAGTGATCGCGCGCTGACCAGACTCCTACCGGCACACTTCTCTAGAATCTCTGAGGAGATCTACTTGTAATCTTCTTAGAATACTTGTAATTTAGCTCCTCGACTCTTTTTTGTAAGTTTTTTCCTTTGCAAAATCAATGGAAAACAACCGTATGCTTCGAGATTTTTAATGCCAATCTCATCAGCGATTTGTATCCCGATCAAGAGAGCGTTATTTCCGCTACATTATTGGAACATGGCTCAGTTAACGAGAATGCATGAGTAATGACGTAATTTTGTAGGGAGACAAGTACTACCCTAACCCTGCTACGATATGTCCTCCAGGACCCATTCTTGATGCGCCATCGTAGAAGAGTTACCACGCCTATCCTTCAAAAGATGTATGGGTCAAGCAAACTTCAGCGACCTTATCTGGGAGATCTTCATAAAGTTTGATTGTCCTTGGATCTCGATGCTCAGTCAAGAAATCTGCCACCGCCTGTCCCTTCACAGCTTTTTGTGGCAGAAATTGCTCATATTGGGAGTGTAACATGGCCTATTTTGCCAATTGACCAATCTGTGATGATAGCTTCGTCATAAGCAATCTTAAAGGATTGACTTTTGATATGACGTGTACGGTTTGGCCCACCAAGTAGTGTCGCATCTTCTGGACGGCAAATACCAATGTCAGGCATTCTTTTTCGATCGGATTGCACCGATGTTCGGCTCCTATCATAGTTCTACTCAGGTAGTAGATTGCCTGCTCGTGTTCCTGATCATTATTCTAGGCTAGTAAAGCTCCTAAAGAATGATCCTTCACTCGCACATATATCAGAAAAGGTTTTCCTGACACCGGAGCTGTGAAGACAGGTGGATGCGGGAGGTACCGTTTGACTTCCTCGAACACTTGTTGGCACGCATCATCCCAGATGAATGAAACATTCTTCTTCATCAATTTAGTGAAGGGTTGGCATCATCCTGAGAGATTTAAGATAAACCTCCGGATATATGCTAGTCTCCATTGTAATCTTCTAAGCTCTCTTAAGAGTCCTTGGAAGTTGTATCTCTTGGACAGCGACGATTTTCTCTGGGTTGAGGTGGATTCCTTTGGATGTGACGACAAATCCCAGGAATTTACTGCTGGCTACCCTTAAGAAGGATCTGGTAGGGTTCATCTTCAATTGATGTGCCCGCATGATATCGAATACTGTCTTCAGATCTGCTATGTGATCGCCTTTGACATGGCTTTTCACTGCAATATCATCTACGTAATATTCCACTATTTTGCGTACATGCTTATGGAAAATTGCATTCATAGCTCTCTGGTATGTCGTCCCTGCATTCTTCAACCCGAACGACATGACAGTATAACAATACACCCCCAATGGTGTCCTAAAAGATGCATGCTTCTCATTGTCAGGGTACATTTTAATTTGATTGTATCCAGAGAATACGTCTATGAAAGACATCCGTTCAATTACATACGTGTTGTCTATCATAACATTTGTGATTGGAAAGGGGAACTGATCTTTAGGGCATGCCTCATTTAAATCACGAAAATCAATACAAACCCGGATCTTCCCATTCTTCTTGGTGACGGGACGATATTGGCTACCCAATCAGGGTGTTGTTCTTCCCTGATAAAACTGGAGTCTATAAGCTTCTTGACTTCCGACGGATCTCTTCCATTATCTCTGGATGAAACCGTCGTTGCTATTACTCAACGGGTTTTGCATCCGAATTGATGTTGGGCGATACATAGCCACTTGATGATCAAGCTCAGGTATATTCTCATAATTTCAAGCGAAAAAAATCTATATACTCTCGCACAAGAGATATTAGATCTTCCGTCATGGGGGTGATAAGCTTTCGCTTATAAAGATGGGCTTGGGATTACCCTCATCTACCAGATTAGTCTGGGTAACCTTATCCTCTGTGGGTGGTTCATGTTTTTTTCAAAGCGAATATCCCAGAGAGTATTTAGGTGTTTGATCCAAGGATTTGTATCCGACTAGATCATTTCTTCATCTCCATCTTTTAGGTGGCTTGTTGAAACCATGTTTACCGAAAGGTCTTTAAAGATGTTGCCGATACTGACATCCGACTCCCACGTTAACGTGTCTGATGAGTGATTATGATATAATGATTCTTCAGACTCAGAGGCTGATGGGATTAGAGTTGACACTTAGCTTAACCCCGTGCGAGTTCGATGATAATAATCAGGGGCTTTCCCTTTCCAAACAAAAAATTGAAGCAGTATTCTCCTTCCTTTGCCAAAGTTCAAGCCAGGACCAATTGTTAGGTCATACCCTATGTTTTTCATCATTCTCAGTACATTTGGCTCATAATGAGAGAACTAAGGAGGTTCATACTCGATTTCAGAGTCTTCACAAGACATTGATTTGGAGTCGGCTTTTCTGAAAAGGATCAGTTTTTGGCCTTTGCATCTTGCTGGGACCTTAAAGAAAGATCTTTGTGCATTACTGACGCCTTGATATACCGTGAGGGATGACCTCACCGGTACATGCAATGATGTCAGGGCATCTATTGCCGACCATGGGTCATCACTTACATCGGTACTAGTATCTGATGGCACGGAATTAGAAGCAAACACAAAAAATTAAGCCAAATATAACTCTTCATTAATATACCACTCACCTACATCATTGGCGGTGTTATTGACATCGAGCTTATTAATGCTCATTACAAGTGGGTTTAACTCCCAAAGACATTCTTCTTCTGCCTCTGGCTCAACATCAGCTTTATTACTGGAGTCTGATTCCTCTGGCTAGAGATTCTCGTTTTTCTCCAGAGAATCCTAGTATAGGAGAAAGTCTATGAAGTAGTTTTCTATCCATTTGAACGGATGCCTTTCGGCGATCAACGTCCAGATTTTTCCATCTCCGTCAATATACTTCATGACTTGATGGAGAGTAGAGGGGACAATGGCGTTGTGATTAATTCACGGTCATCCTAACAATAAAGTATATGAAGTGTCGACGTCAATAACATAGCACGTCACCTCGAATCTCAGGTCCCCAATCTGACATTTGAGTTTGATTTTTCCCATTGAGCATGTACCATTGGTGTTGAAACTATAAATGATAGTTTGAGTGGCACTCAATCGGTGAGTGGGGATTTCCAGGTGCTACATGACCCGGTGGGACATAATGCTCAACGCGAATCCTGGATCCACCTGAATACGATTACTTCGGATGATCGAATATACCCTGTGAAGTACAGGGGCCTATCATGCTTCCCTTTAACCTGCATGTTGTCTGGCGTGAAAGTTATACAGGGGGCATGTTGAGAGACATAGAGACAGTCATTTTCATCTTCCTACTATGGTTCAGCTAAAATTCGGGCCATGAAGACCTCAGCATCAGCTAAAGCTTCTCTCAAAACTTCTCTTGTTGACTTTGATAGTCTCAGGAGCTCGTAAATGGTGATTCTGGCCGGAATATTGGCCAATTGAGCTAAGACATCAAAGCGGTAAGGTATTGAAGATCCTTCTATTTTGTCCTTTGTGAGGGCCTTAGAGTACCGAATCTTTTTTGCTTCTCTACGGGCTACTTCGAGGATTGCTTGGCTGGCTCACGGGTGGGTTTAGGCAGATTTGTCACCATTTTGACATATTTCTTCAAGTACGACAGACCCGAGTGGGTCCCTGCTACGAGCAGTGCATTCAGTTCTATAGCAAGGACGATTGTCTCCTCCTCCGAGTCAGTTAGAGAAGGGACATCAGTTTCTACTTCCCGGGAGGAAGCATACATCACATTGTAAGGCGAAACTTTTGCTTTGCCCTTAGACTTCCTATTGGTAACAGTAGTCCACTATTGGCTGATTAAGATTAAACCTGCACAAAAAATATTAAATTTCAGAAATACAAAATAGAAGTGCAATTTCTCAATATTACCGTGATAGCAAGTGGCTTTGCGGGTCGTGATCCACAAGGAGGGACCAGCGATAGAAGCTTTTAAGTAAGTTCGTTTCTTTTTGAGTTTACAAAAATAGGTTAAGAATTTCTTCTCAGTTTTAGAAAAAGAAAACAAAAAGGTTAAGTTAGAAGATGTGAAGAAGATGGTAAAAGAAAAGATGATGTTTTTGTTGTTTTATTTACTAAAGAAAAGGAAAAACTAAATAAACGAGGAGAATCTTGGTTTTGGAGTGGAATTCTAAACTAAGAATTAAAAGAAAACTAAAAATTCTTACTTACCTCTTTCATGCTCATATACTTTGAATCCGCTGCTACGACTTACCTAGTCGCTGAAGGCGATCAAGCATATTGTGTAGGATATTCTTCGCTCCAGATCTACACTATGAATAAAAGAGTAAGCTAAACTAATAAAGGAATGGTTATTCATCACCATAGGCCATCAAGGGCACTTACTATTGCGAAGCAGTCTCGAGGCTATTGGATTCACTTGGATTACAAACAGATCAGAGGAAAGTAAACAAAAACAAGAATAAAGAAGAAAAAGTAACTTTCGATTCGATTAAATAACAATGAAAGAAAAAATGAATACTTATAGCAAAAAGATTGAACTGAGAATTATTAGACCACTTTCGCAAGCCACGAGATTGAACTGAGCATGTGCAATAAGTCGTTAAACCTTTAGGTTCCCCCTAAAGGACGAGTTTTGTCTCGTGAGGGTTTTCAATGGATTACACCAGCAAAATGTATAAAGAAAGAGAAACAAAGTGTTATTCTTTGAAAACACATTTTGAAAGAGAAAAAATATTTGAAGTATTATTGTAAGAATTAAGTAATCTATAAGTTATAGAAAAATCGAATTTTTCATTCTTAAGCTTAGTCTTCATTCAAAAACTTGTTATCAATCTAGGTAAGGAGTCAAATTGCATTTCTTATCAAATCTATTATTTTACCCTAAGTTATTTGCACCTTTGTGACCGTGAAATTTTCACTTAGAATTCTTTAACTCTGACTCATATGCCTTAATTTCTCTTTTTTAAATATTTTTGGTGGTATTAATCCTTACTTCTATTAGACTTTCTAATCTGCCCATGTAACCAGCATTTTGTCAGTGACTCCCAAACCGAGCAATCTTAGGGCACTGGGTGAGAAAACACCCCAAGGACTTAAGGACTCGAGCAAACACGACCCCAAAACTAAGGATATTATTATATGAACCGCTTTTAGGCGTGAATACTTATACTTTATGAGGCACAAATACCCAGCTTAATCAGAGGATTCTTGATATATTATATATATATATATTTCTTTTTTTCACTTCTTTTTTTAATAAGGTATAAGAATCTTTATTTTTGAACCCTAAGTGTGTAAGTGTACAAAGCATGCATATTTCATCAAGATAAAAAATCAAGACTAAATTATTTTTCTAAATTTTCTTCCAAACCTTAGAAATCAAACAAATAATCTTATTTTGACCAAGTATAAGAAATCCTAATTATGATTATCCTATTCCTTAAAATTAACTTAATTTCTTACAAAAAATATGTCAAAATATTGCTCTCTTTTCAAAAAAAATTTAAAGAAAGAAAAATGTTAATTTTTTTTAATAAAAAACCTTTGTTATGTTAGAACCCTCTCCCATACCTATCTCATGCATTGTCATCAATGTATGAATTAATGCATAAATACATGAAAAAGAAGAAAGGAAAGGAAAATTATTACCTTAAAGTGGCTGTTCCGGTGGTGATCGGATTGGATCAAGCATTGTTACCCAATCAAGATAATGTGGTGGTTCATAGAATCCACCTTTATTGACCTCTTTTCTATTTACATATTTACAGTCCCCAATATGAATTGGGTTATGAAGGATCCTATTATGAAACTTATTCTATTTACATGACCAGTCATGAAAAATTATCACAGAGTCATCATGGTCTATACCTATGTCCAACAAAAGAATATGACTTGGCGGGATAGTTGACTTGGGCTCAAGAATGATAGGTTCAGGAATCAATACTAACTCAAAAAAATCAACTTTGGATTCGAGACAGTTTTGGTTCAAGAGTTGAGTCTAAATCTAAGAATTAAAATTCACATTCTTTTTCTATCAATGGAATGTGATTATCCAAATTTAGTGATTCAATTTCTAGATCTATGGGTACGAGAATAAATATTGGCTCAAAAAATTAGTCCAAATTGGATAAGAATACTAGAGTCAACATTGATTCGAAGATGGGAACTGAATCACAAGATTGGGGATCAGTTCACCTTCAAAATCAAGTTAAATCTCATTAAAATGAAAACTTACCAATTTATTAACGGGTTGATATTGGTCAAGTTCAAAGTTTTGTGGTGAAATTGAATCTTGGTCAAAGTCTTCAAGATACCATGATTCGTGATTTTCATCAATATGACTAGAAGTGTCGGAAATAGTCAAAAACTGGGTAGGGAGAGTTTCCTTATTCCTACGCATATGTTCTAATCGATTAAGTCTTACTTCTATCATATCGAATGGATCACTTTGGAATTGAATTATAGATTCCATACTCTTTTCTAAGTCATTATGTTCTTCTTGAAAAATAGAGTAAGGATCTGTGATTTAAAAATTTTGACAAGATTTTGAGCCTTTTAAAATTTGATTCATCGCTGAAGATCTTCTAAGGCTTCCATTATCTTTTCCCAGTCAATTGATTCTTCTAATGGTTGCTCAGGAGAAGGAGTATATAAAGCTAGGTATTGGTAACGTGGTTGACAATATGACTCAGGGGAGTTGTATCCCCATTGACTCTGTGAAGGGTAGTGATGATTATTTCATTCTTATACATAGTATTAGGACTGAGTATGTATTGATTCGGATAAGACCAATCCGGCACTTTAGATTGGTGAAAATTATGATATGCCAGGTTGGTAATATCTGAAAAAGTGGTCAGGGTGTAACATGGATTACAATTAAAATTAGAAAAATTGTTGTTATAAGTCATATCACATAAGAAATGTCAAAAAAATAATGAAAAATAAACAAATAAACAAACAAATAAAAAAAATCTAACTAAAGTTAGGGTAGACCTTATACCAAGACGACTCCTAACTGGTTAGACTGTCCAGGGGGTATATTGCTGAATCTGACTACAAGTTAATCGGCCAGGTAGGGATAAGATTAGTGGGAGGGGTTCGTGCTTAAAAGCAATGGGCCTAATTAAGCCAAACCACCAGCATTTGGGGTTTCGCCCCTCAATCCCCAACTTTGATACCGATTTGGTAAGAGTCAAATTCAAATCAACTTTCCCCTTAGGTCAGTCTCCTATATGATTCTGAGATGTCCCTAGGGCCAACGTTTACTCAGTTTTAGTTAGGCTTGGGTTAGTGAGTTGGAGATTATTTGTGGGTTAGGTAAGGGGTAATGACTTCCCCACCTTATCTTATTTAGAGGTCAAGCCATTAAATCAATTTAGTGCAACGTGTACATGAAAAGCAACACGTAAGACATGTAAATAATTCAAAAGTGTTTCTATACTACATGCTATGCACATGTAACTTTACTCCAACACTCTTCAACGGTAATGTAAAATGTAAACGAATTAGATACGTGCCTAAATGCAAAGTCTAAATCATTTTTAGCATTTAAGAAACATTAATTTACTATTGAGGTTAGAAAGTATGTACAGTGAGTTAAACAAAAAAATAAATAGCTGTAGAAATTTAGCTTTGCAATTCAACCAACTTGCAAAAAATACATGTTAGTAGTTCACTCAGATTATCGCATGAATGTAGTAAATCTGAGGGCTCTGGGCTCTGCTTTCTTGATCAGAATCCAGGGCCACTTATATGTTCAATGTAGCAAAAATTTTATTGATATCTATCATTGCATATCAAGAACAAAGAAGAAAGTTAACCAAAAATATAAATTTAAAAAGAGAATTACTTACCGTCCCTCTCCGGCAACGACGCCAAAATTTGATTGAGGTTAAACCTGCACACAAAGATAAAAAATTTCAAAATATAAAATATAAGTGCAATTTCTCAATATTACCGCAATAGTAAGTGGCTATGTGTGTCATGATCCACAAGGAAGGACTAGCGATGGAAGCTTTTAAGTAAGTTTATTTCTTTTTGAGTTTACAAAAATATGTTAGGATTTTCTTCTCAGTTTTAGAAAAAGAAAACAAAAAGGTTAAGTTAGAAGATGTGAAGAAGATGATAAAAGAAGATAGTCAAACAAAAAGGTTAAGCAATTTCTCAGTTGTTATTATTTTATTTACAAAGAAAAGGAAAAACTAAATAAAGAGGAAAATGGTGGTTTTGGAGTAGAATTCTAAACTAAGAATTAAAAGAAAACTAAAAATTCTTACTTACCTCTTTTGTGTTCATATACCTTGGATCCGTCCTACTACTTACCTAGTCTCTGAAGGCGATTAAGCTTAGCGTGTAGGATCTTCTCCGTTCTAAATATACATTACGAATAAAAGAGCAAACTAAACTAACAAAGAAATGGTTGTTCATCACCATAGGCCATCAAGGGCACTTACAATAGCGAAGTAGTCTCAAGGCTATTGGATTCACTTGGATTACAAGCACATCGAGGAAAGCAAATAAAAATAAGAATAAAGAAGAAAAACTAACCTTTGATTTGATTAAATAACAATAAAAAAAGAGATGAATACTTACACCGGTCTCACTCTCAGTATAAGCTCCTTTCTCATTCCTCCATGAAACTCTTCTCGCCTCTCAGTTACATAAAAAATAAAAATTATATTAATAGAGAAAGAAGAACCTAGGTTATACACGAATCTATTCTTACTCTTTGCTTGATTGTCTCTATGCCTATGATGTGTGGGATATTTATAGGATAGAAATTGATAAGGAAACGAGTAGAAAGATAGGGAGAGCTAGCTATTTCTAAATTTAAATCCTCCCCTTATCTCTAGACTTAATTTGATGTGGATATTCAATGCTAATCTGCAGCTTGTTAGCGTGTTGATTGCTGAATATAACTTATCAAATGATAGAAGTAGAAACAGTGATCAACATAAGAGTTGTAGCCCTTTAAGTCTTCTTTCTGGATCATCTTGAATCATCAGATTTGAGGTTTGATAGAGAAAGTAATGATTCAAATACTAAAAGATATTCAGTCTGAATCTGAGTCTAAATTGCTTCATCTCATTCGTTGATCTTCTCTCTATCCATTTATCCCTTCTCTATCCATTTATCCCTTTAGATTTTGAATATTGACTTTGTATTTGATGTTATTCTCAGTTGATCTATAGCTAACCGAAATGAATTTATAGAAATCTGAATTTTACTGGTTTTTATTTGGTGTTATCTTTCTGATTTGTTCTGATCTTCAGCTGAACATTTGTCCCAATCTTTGATTTGTTCTGGATGTAGTGATATCCTCATTCATCTTTAAGTTAATCAATTTGATTCACCAAAATCGTATTTTTAACGACTAGATCGGGGATCATCCTCAGCTAACCAAGTAGATCCAGTTAAATTTGATTTTAACTGGTATTTATTTGGTTTAATCCTCTTTCTCTCTATGATTATCTTCTGTAAAATAGAAATTTAAGATAAAAAAATTAGCAGATTTATTACACGATAAATGTAACAATGTAATAAAAAGAATGCAAAATATGTGTACAATCATTGGCCTTCCACAAGGTCAGGATGAACCCACTTGATTTCTCCCTGAGGAGTAGGAACAAGTACGAGACCTTTCTCCTGTTAATAGTGTGGATCTATATTGAGTACCCTTTGTTCCCCTTTCGGGATGAGAACTACTCAGACCGGTGTTGGAGGCTGTACCCCGAATTAAAGAAATGATGTCATGTTGGCTGTCACTTTCTTCTACTCTAGGCGGAGCTTGGGCACCTCAACATCAATCAAAGCTTGAAGGATGTCTTTGAAGATGTAACGGCTCTTAGTAAGGTGCCCCAACATTCTGTGGTACAAGCAGTAGTTGGGATTGTCGGCCTTGCCGACCTCCTCGGGACGCCTAACCTCAGGAAGCTTCAATCTGTTGCTTTTGTTAAGTAACTTGAACAACGAATCGACATGCTCATCCTTGAAGGAGTATTATTTGTTGATATGTGGCTGAGTTGAAGAACTACCCCTTCTAGTTGGCTGGGTTTTAGTGGCAAGCTTTGTTTCTGTCTCCAATGTGTCCTTCCTTTTCGAATGGAAAGATACTTCTGGCGTGCGCCTTGTTGACTTTTCGAGTATGGGCTTATTTTCTTCTGCTCTAACCCTAGCGACAATCTCTTTTGCCTATTCGCCTTGCTAAACTAACTGTTTTCTGGTATGGCTCTTAGCAACTCCTATCTGAGCTAGGAGTAAGGTTTGCAAATTGTGGCGGCATGTTTTCACCAGGGTGGCCTGGGTAATACCGCTAGGACATCGGAGTGTCATATTCTAAAATCTCTCCACAAATGCTTAACTCTCCTTTTTTGTTGCCCCATCGCCAGGAGAGTTGGCATGATAATCTCTCCGTCATCTTCGAAGAAGCGTGTAAGAAAAACTTCTCCAGATCACCCCAGTTCTTGATGGAGCCTTTTGGAAGGTTCATGAACTATTCAAAAGCAAGTCCCTCTAGAGTGCCTATGAACAAACGCACCAGAATGGCTTCATTTTCTATTACTTTCCCTGTCTGAAACTTGAAGTAGTATATGTGTTGGTTCGGTGACCCTTTGCCGTCGAAGGCCTGCAAGGTAGGAGCTTTGAACTTAGGAGATTACGAGACAAGATCCCACTCAGTCGGGTACGATCGAACCACTCATGCTTCTTGGAGGCCTTTCCGTTTGGCGAGTGATTCCAGACGTTGTTCTAGTTTATTCATCCTTTAGAATGAGTGCTCCCATTCTCTGAATCGCCTTCTTCTTTGGATGGAGGCTTGGACATCTCAGAGTTGGAATACTCCTGCTTCGGTATGTGCAAAACATGAGCTTTCCCCTTCCTTCCATTTGCCCTTGGACTTCCTAGAAGGAGTCTTGGCCTTCGGCTTATTCTTGCTCAATAGATTCTTGCTGGGAGCGAATCATATTGAGTTGTTCCCTCTAGGCCTAGGCTTGCTATTCAAAGTGCCTAGCCATCTCCTCAGGAGTTCTTGCCATATATGCGAAGACTTTCTTCTCTACAGAATAGTTCGAGGCTTGTGATTCCGCAATGACAGAGTGTGATTCACTTACTTCACTATCCCGGCCTAGGGCACTATAGTCCACTAGGTCTATCACGCCGATTTGAGTGCGGGTATACCAGTACACACCTTCCGGTTCAGTGTCAGACTCATCAGAGAAGACTATTGGTTGTTTCCCTCTTACTTCTGCTTGGCGTAGTGCTTGGACCCACCATGTTTGCAGTGACTTCAGGGTACTCCGTGTCAGAAAAAGTTCTCATTGTACAGGAACAATGCCTTTTAGCCGATTGGGAGACTAATGTAGATGATAACCGTCTGAACACTGACTGTTTAATTACATGTGAGCTGCAATGGCATTCAGAGAGTACTGCTGTGATGCGCCATTCACAGCAATATGGTGGAGTGATTTGGTGACCACTCCTTTTCTTTATCAAGTAATCTCTTAGATCCGTTGGAGGGGGATCGAAGAGGCCAACCACGATTTTCTGAGGATGAGGACTTTTGAGCTCCTGAATGTTAACCTTGCGTTGCAACTTTAAGATGCAGGGTTCAGAGATGTGGAGATCACGTTTTGTAGAATAGACGCGACTCTCACATTTTTGCTTAGAAACGCGGGTCTCGTGCCTCTTTTGAAAAGAGACGCGGACCTCGTTTTACTTATTGTCGTGTTCGGCTAGCAACACTTGAGAAACACAGAATTTATGATTCCCGCGTTCTGTCGAAGAGATGCGGGTCTTGTGTCTCTGAGAAGAGGCACGGACCTCGCGTTGCTGAACGTCACGTTTAGGAGGTGAAGCCTCAGAAATGCGAGCCTCTTGAGCTCTACATTTTGTTCTCTGGACGTAGACTACGCGCGTCTGATGTGACTCAGAAGAGACGTATGTAGGATCACCTAGAGGGGGGTGAATAGGTGATGGCTAATCTAATGGTCACTTAATGCCAAATAATGCGGAAGTAAATACTATTATGACCTAAACAAACTATTGAACTAAACACCACGTATAACACAAGAGTGTTGCCGAATTCCCCGTGAAGGGCTCTGGACAAACTCCTCTAGATTCCCTTAGATAAGGGTTGAGGTGCCGCATTGGCTCTCTTGGTTGAATACAAGTGTTAGCAAAACAAACCCAAGCAAGTATAACAATTAAGCACACAAGGTATATCAAGCATATAAAGATGAACACAATTTAAGCATGCAAGATATAAACAGAGAGAGAGAGAGAGAGAGCAATCGCAAACACAAGGGATTTGTTTCGAGGTTCGATCACACTTGCTCTACATCCCCGCTTTCGACACACGAAGGATTTCCACTATAATCGATCCCACCGGATCACTCGGTGCCGCAACACCTACAACTCTCGGACTCCCTTGTTCGTACACACCGCAAGCCCACCGGCTCGCTGAGGCCGCACCTCAAACAAAGAGTTCACACACGAACTCAAAACAACCGCGAACGCACTCGTCCGCCTCCTCAAGAAACAAGAATGAACTTTGGTGATCACAACTCTTGATCACCTAAAATCCTCACACAACAAACTCCCTATGGGGTAGATATAGCAATGGATAGCTCAAGTGTTGTGTGAGAAAACAAGGATGAGAATGATGGAGGAAAACTTAAGAAATCTCTTTTTAAACACTCTTGATAAAAACTCCCCTTTTGATTGGAAGTATTAGCTCTCAATTTAGTGGAGAAAACTCTTTTAAAGAAGTGGGAAAAACTGGCTCAAAGTCCACTAGAAATCTTGTTGAAAAACAATGCCCAAACCTCCAAATTTATAGGGCTAGAAAAACTAGCCGTTGGGGTCTGACAGAACTATCGATCGACCGCCCGGTCGACCGGCCAACGGTCATATTTCAGACCGTTGTGCCATCGGTCGACCGAGGCCAGGATACAGAGAGCAAGTCTCTCTGTCCGGTCGACCGCCTGATCGGCCGGGGCCTTTCCAGAGAGCAGAGCTCTCTGGACGGTCGACCGGGTCGGTCGACCGGCCTCCTGCCAGAATTGGCGTGCACGTCTGTGCACGTCAGTCGACCGTGAAGGTCGGCCGACTTCAAGCTGCGGTCGACCGTCCCGGTCGACCGGCTGAAGCCAGTACAGAAATGAAAAGGGATTTAAAACTTGGTCTTTTTGGTTGAAGTAAAATCCCATAAAATCACAGAAAATCTACAAAAATAGTTTTACCAATATACTTTGATAAACAAACATGCTTGCACAAAATTAAGGCATGTTACAAATGATTTGGACTATTTTTGTAAGTTGGAAAAATTGGCTCAAATGAAAACAGTATTTTTCCAAACTTGATTTTTCTAAAACTTGTTTTTCTAAAACTTCACCAAATACAAAAACAAGATATTTAAACTCATTTGAAGCATAGAGTGTGTGGATATGATCCACTACACAAACATAGTGAAATATCTATGTTTTTGACATTAAGCTCTAAATATGGTTTTGGTTAAAACATAATACTTGAATACCAAAAACCAAAATGATATTTTTCTAAAAGAAAATCTTTTGTAAAAATAAAACTATCAAGAGTGTGTGTGTATATGTACTTGAGCAATCCCCCAACTATTCTATCCTTTACATTTTATCTAAAAACAAAATCTTATAAAAACAAACCTAGACACAAGTCTTCATCTTCTTGAAGTCTTCACTTGAAGCCTTCTCATCTTCTTGACTTGGTCCAAACACGATCCATAGAGCTAGACTTCTCTTGAGTACTTGATGTGGTCTTGATGCACAAGCTCTTGAATCAAACCGTGCTAGCTCCAAAACTTGACTTCAAATCCTTTGTTGAAGCTATGCACCTGCTAAGATCTTGATCATAAATCTGTCACTAATTAAACACAAGATCATTAGTACTATAACTACATGAGTTGATCATCATCAAAACTAGAGTGATGGGCCTTTAGGCCAACAATCTCCCCCTTTTTGATGATGACAAAACTCATGAAGTTATATATGCATGGATTAAAGTAAAGCTTCAAAGAAGCTCCCCCTTAACTCATGCATAACAATAAATAAATAAATATGCAATGTATGCTCATAAACAAGTATGCAAATCTAGGAGATAAACATGCCAATCAAGCATAAAACAAAATCACAAAATCTTTTTCTCCTATTTGCAAAACAAAACATATATGCATAAACATAAAAACTACTCCCCCTTAAGCAAGGAAAACAAATACTTTTCCCCCTTAAGCAAGGAAAACATGCATATATCTCAAATACTTCTCCCCCTTTTTGTCAATCATCAACAAAGGGGTTAAAGTAAAAAACAAAATCATCAAAATTTTCTCCCCCTTTTTGTCATAAACAAAGAGACCAATAAGGGGTGTAAACAAATAAGTCAATAAAAGATTATATGCGATATACATTCATGAAGAGGAAGACGGTAAAGTAACTTCCCTACACATATACATTACATGAAAGAGGGATGACAAGCCCTAATTCACATAACGTATAATATGTAATGCATAAGAGGAGATGTGAAGCTCCCCTTACACACGTGTACTACATAAAGAAGAGTTGTCAAGCTCCTCAATATACAATACACTCAACATGAATCTATATGTAGAAGAGATGTTAAGCTCTCCTTGCATATAGGCAATACAAATCAAAAATTTTGAATTTTTCTTATAAAACAAAATTTTGAATTTTCTCAATAAAACAAATCTTGAGAATTTTTAAAATTTTTATTTTCTTATCATAAACAACTTTGTGCTTTAAACATGTAAAATAATTTTAACTCAAGCACAAATAACTCATATATATGTATGAAAAATGCGTATACCAAATGAAATTGATACATACATATATAAGAAAACAAAATATGAGTATATACAAAAATAGAGTCAAATTGATACCAATTGAAACGATTCAATGATACCAATTGAAACAATAATAGGACCATGTGTATATCTCATAAAACATTGAAGAATAAATAACTAGTTAAATTAATTTTTAAAAAACTAGTTAAAGATCCTTCAAAAACATAAAATCAAATCATATGTATTTCATGAATCATACCAAATACACAAATATTGACACTCAAAATTAATGAAGCTTAAAAACATGTTCATGAAACAAGGTCATGACAAAACAAATAAAGTGTGAGTGTACAAGAATCATATGTTTAGCATTTTCATGAAAATAATCAATGAAGCTTAAAACACAAATATCATTTTTTATTAAAACAAAACAAACTTCTAGGTATATGTATGATTTATCTAAATCTAACAATATGCATATATATCCCAAACATAAAACGAGTCTATTAATAGTATTTACATGAAGGCAAGAGACTCAAAAAGGATATACATGTATATTTATTAGATTTGAATAAAAATGCATATACATGAAGTAAAAACACGAAAATTGGCAAAACAAATGTAAATGAGGAAATCATCAAAACTAGGCTATACATTTGCATATAGTGGGTACAAATGAGCATGAAGTGCAAACATATATGAATCAATTTGTTGCTCACTACTTGTACATGTATAAATCTAAGTTTTAATAAAAACTACATTTAAACTAGTATTTACCACATGAAGCACAAAACAACATAAAACATGAACATGCTATATGATGTCAAAAATGAATAAGCATGTAAATAAACTAAGAGTTTAGAAATAGTTACCAACTAAGGAACTATGTTCCAAAACACCAAACATGGTGGTTGACCCACCAAACCTCCTTGATAGCGATGCATCTATATATGTGTCCACCAAGTCCATGTGCATCCACCATCAAGGCACCATCCCTCTCACGTCGTGTGAGAGCCCTCACCTACATCAAAAACACAAGGTGGGGGTTTTGGTACCCATTTTCTTTTGGGTCCTTGGGGGTTAGCATTGTAAGGCACCCAAACATTTTTATTTTTAGCAAAATTAATATGATGTAATCTATCAAAACAAAATTTTGCTAAATGGCCTTTGCGGCCACAATGTGTACATTTGTACACTTTAGTATGCTTATGTGTGTGAGTGTGATCATGACGTGCAACATAAGCATATGCATGATGATGATGTGCATGAATGTGTGGAGTTTGTTTCTTTGAAAACAAAGACTCCAATCTAGTGTGATTAAATGCACATGTGCTCAAAGTAGAGCTCAAACAATCCATTTTATTTTTCAAAATATTTATCTCATTTGTGGTGGCATGTAAAGCATGATGAGACATAAAACTATTTTTTTGTTCTTTTTAGAAACAACTTCTTTTTCTTTTTCAAAAATTTTTCTTTTCAAAGAGTTGTTTTCTTGAAAAGCAACTTCCTTTTGTTTTTCCACCAAAACAATTTTATTTTTCAAATTAGTATTTCCTTCACAAAGATCATTCAATTTAGAAAGCAAGGAAACATTCTCATTTTTCAAAACTTCATTTTCTTTTTCTAAACATGCAATATTATTTTTAAAAGAATCATTTTCCTTATGCATGTAATCAAATTTCTTTTTCAAATTTTTATTTTCTTTCTTAATCATGTCATATTTCTCAAGAAGGAGTTGACAAAAAGTGCTAAGTTCATCATATGACATGTCATTATCTTCATCTACCTCGGATTCGGTAGTTACCTCAAGGGGGTTGTCCCCTTGGACCATATAGCACATGTTGGAGGTGTTGCTTCCAACATCCGAATCGCTCCCGGCATAATATAGATCCTTTTCGCCAAGGGAGGTGATGATGTTCCATGCTACAAAAGCCGAATCAATGTTAGAAACCCTAGATAAATAGTCATCATTTAGGGTACTCTTCAAAGCATAAAGGGCTTTTGCATTAGCCTCAAAATTCTTACCATTTAAACAATATGCATCATTAGTGATGGCAAGGTAAACATGAATGCCTAGGGCCTTGAGGTACAAAGACATCTTAACCTTCCATATATGGATGTTAAAAATGTCAAACAAGGGTGGTGACATGAAGTCCATGGTGTGTGTACAAAATATTGTGATTAGCCTAAAAATGAGGATCTTTAACTCTAGGTTGTTAGACCCAAATTCAGAGCACTTGGCTCTGATACCAATTGTAGGATCACCTAGAGGGGGTGAATAGGTAATGGCTAATCTAATGGTCACTTAATGTCAAATAATGCGGAAGTAAATACTATTATGACCTAAACAAACTATTGAACTAAACACCACGTATAATACAAGAGCGTTGTCGAATTTCCCGTGAAGGGCTCTGGACAAACTCCTCTAGATTCCCCTAGATAAGGGTTGAGGTGCCGCGTTGGCTCTCTTGATTGAATACAAGTGTTAGCAAAACAACCCAAGCAAGTATAATAATTAAGCACACAAGGTATATCAAGCATATAAATATGAACACAATTTAAGCATGCAAGATATAAACAAGAGATAGAGAGAGCAATCGCAAACACAAGGGATTTGTTTCGAGGTTCGAGCACACTTGCTCTACATCCCCGCCTTTGACACACGAAGGATTTCCACTATAATCGATCCCACCGGATCACTCGGTGTCGCAACACCTACAACTCTCGGATTCCCTAGTCCGTACACACCGCAAGCCCACCGGCTCGCCGAGGCCGCACCTCAAACAAAGAGTTCACACACGAACTCGAAACAACCGCGAACGCACTCATCCGCCTCCTCAAGAAACAAGAATGAACTTTGGTGATCACAACTCTTGATCACCTAAAATCCTCTCACAACAAACTCCCTATAGGGTAGATATAGCAATGGATAGCTTAAGTGTTATGTGAGAAAACAAGGATGAGAATGATGGAGGAAAACTCAAGAAATCTCTTTTTAAACACTCTTGATAAAAACTCCCCTTTTGATTGGAAGTATTAGCTCTCAATTTAGTGGAGAAAACTCTTTTAAAGAAGTGGAAAAAACTGACTCAAAGTCCACTAGAAATCTTGTTGAAAAATAATGCCCAAACCTCCAAATTTATAGGGTTAGAAAAACTAGTCGTTGGGGTCTGACAGAACTGTCGGTCGACCGCCTGGTCGACCGGCCAACGGTCATATTTCAGACCATTGTGCCATCAGTCGACCGGTCGGTCGACCGAGGTCAGGATACAGAGAGCAAGTCTCTCTGTCCGGTCGACCGCCCGGTCGGCCGGGGCCTTTCCAGAGAGCAGAGCTCTCTGGACGGTCGACCGGGTCGGTCGACCGGCCTCCTGCCAGAACTCCCGGTCGACCGGCCTCCTGCCAGAACTGGCGTGCACGTCTGTGCACGTCGGTCGACCATGAAGGTCGGCCGACTTCAAGCTGCGGTCGACCGTCCCGGTCGACCGGCTGAAGCCAGTACAGAAATGAAAAGGGATTTAAAACTTGGTCTTTTTTGGTTGAAGTAAAATCCCATAAAATCACAGAAAATCTACAAAAATAGTTTTACCATTATACTTTGATAAACAAACATGCTTGCACAAAATCAAGGCATGTTACAAATGATTTGGACTATTTTTGTAAGTTGAAAAAATTGGCTCAAATGAAAACAGTATTTTTCCAAACTTGATTTTTCTAAAACTTGTTTTTCCAAAACTTCAGCAAATACAAAAACAAGATATTTAAACTTATTTAAAGCATAGAGTGTATGGATATGATCCACTACACAAACATGGTGAAATATCTATATTTTTGACATTAAGCTCTAAATATGGTTTTGGTTAAAACATAATACTTGAATACCAAAAACCAAAATGATATTTTTCTAAAAGAAAATCTTTTGTAAAAACAAAACTATCAAGAGTGTGTGTGTATATGTACTTGAGCAATCCACCAACTATTCTATCCTATATATTTTATTTAAAAACAAAATCTTATAAAAACAAACCTAGACACAAGTCTTCATCTTCTTGAAGTATTCACTTGAAGCCTTCTCATCTTCTTGACTTGGTTCAAACACGATCCATAGAGCTAGACTTCTCTTGAGTACTTGATGTGGTCTTGATGCACAAGATCTTAAATCAAACCATGCTGGCTCCAAAACTTAACTTCAAATCCTTTGTTGAAGCTATGCACCTACTAAGATCTTGATCATAAATCTGTCACTAATTAAACATAAGATCATTAGTACTATAACTACATGAGTTGATCATCATCAAAACTAGAGTGATGGGCCTTTGGGCCAACAACGTAGGCATGAGCCTCACGTTCTGTATCTGCTGGACCGATAGTTTTTTTAGCTTCTTGCATCTATTGTCGACATGCGCGTCACCTTTGTCAACTTTAGGCAGTCCGCTTACGCTTCATGGATTATTGGGAGCCCCCGGTAACCTAGAGCTGAGGAAGAGGAAGGGCGTGGATAAATTGATCTTCAATGACATTAGCCTCATAGGTCTCGTGGGAGACGTTGACGTGGCCTTGCATGCGATGCAGCCAGAAATGATGCCCTTTATGTAGGCCAACTTTGAGGAAGTTTCCGAAGAGACTTAAGAGCGGATCTCCAAGGAGACCCTGCATTACTGCCTCGCCACCCTAAGGCTCTTGGAATCAGAATAGAGGAACTATTCATACTTTGCCTGGATGAATTCCACGATAAGTGATTCGACTAGTTTTCCCATGAAGGTAATATCACCTTTCGCCACAACTTACTCATCAGTGAAGAAAGTACTCCCCAGCGAAGTCACCATCTCTTATTTCTCAAAAAAAATAAAAAAGTGAAAACTTCTTTATTTGATTGTTAAGAAAATTACAATGGATCAATAATCCGATTATAAAAGAGAGAATAGTGATTGGATCTCCCCTTTGTTTAAATTTGAGTTCTTGATGTAGCGATGGAAAGTGAGTCTTATTTTTCGTTGACGGAGTGAACGTCAAACTCTTCTGGAAATCTTCTCTTCTGATCACAGACAGAGCAGTTCAGCTCCTATCCAAATGGAATCTCAAAGAGACTTTGGTAAAAACTTGTACTCAGCAAGTTAATGAAAGAGTTTACCTCTTTTTCAGGGTTCCTCGGCTAAAAATTCTGATCAAATTCGATCCAATTCGACCAAAAAAAATCTGATGCCGTGATTGACCAAAATTCGACGCGGCGATTGACCAAAAATCTGACCCCTCCTCAATAGAAAACTGAGCTATTTATAGTGGTTTTAGTGGAAAACTGTCCCCGAAACATCCTTCATAAAGGGGGTTAACTTCCCTTATTACGTAGGCAGAAACTGACCTGATAATGAGGGCAGCTGCAACTGAGACACAGGGCTTCTCTGCAGTTGAAATGCGAGCATCGAGCTCTGCGTTTAGCATTGTAATAATGCTGGGATGCGGGTTTCGAGCCTCGCGTTTTGGCATTATAGTGATGCTGGGACGCGGGCTTCGAACCATGCCTCTTGGCATTATAGTGATGCTGGGACGCGGGTTTCGAGCTTTGTGTCTAGGCATGGCATAGATGGTTAGGACGCGGGCTTCAAACCATGCGTCTTGGCATTGCATTGATATTGAGACACAGACTTCAAACTTTACGTCTTGGCACTGCAGTGATATTGAGACGCATACTTCAAACATTGCGTCTTGGCACTGCAATGATGTTGGGATACGGGCTTCGAACTCTGTGTCTAGGCATTGCATAGATGGCTGAGATGCGGGCTTCGACCCCTACATCTTAGCATTGCAGTGATATTGAGACGCATACTTCGAATCTTACATCTTGGCATTGCAATGATGCTGAGACGCGGGCTTCGAGCTCTGCCTCTTGGCATTGCATGGATGGCTTTAATTATCCTTGCGTCCATTATCCTTACGTCTGAAGTATAGATCCTGCTATCTGATGACTTATCTTCAGTGATTTTTAGACAGTCTACAATAGTTATTAGCCAAGAAGGCCAATAGATCTTTAATATGGAAGGCGAGAAGTACTATCTTCCGTCGAGCAGGCGACACTTTTCGCTTTCGTACTTCCAATCAGTTATGGTGCCGTAGAAGATGAAATGGTCTGTGACTCAGTCTACTGTTTCTATTCACATTGGAATTTTGACGCTGAATGGCTATAACTGCTGTAGGTCACCTGGGGCCGTACTCGGTATGCATCCCGGGAGGATAGGACAGGAACTCCCCGTAGGAGAAAACATGGCAATGACCCAGACTCTTCTGAACTAGCTCACTAAGGTTCACGACAACTATCTGGCGAAGGATTTCAGGGCTCCAGGATGGGTACATCCTGTTCAGAAGTCATCATGGAGGGACTTGGTGCTTTATGTCCTAGAATACTTTGAGGCAGAGCTGATGAAAATTAGACTCCATGAAGTAGTTAGAGACACCTGCTATGGGATAGAAATCAGTGTGCCTAATTTCTTTACCATCTTTGATCTGTATTGTCCAGCTTCAGGAACCTTTTTCACCCCTGTCGATGAATTAGGATTGGCGCTGCATGAGATGTGGGAGATATCCAACCTCTCAATAGGTTCGATGTCGTATGAGGAGTATTTCTCCTACAAAATGGAGCTGGAGATGGAGAAGGACGATCTGGAGATGTTCGAAACATATCAGAAATTAATGTGCCATTTTTATATTTGCATGGACATCCATAACACTCATGAGAATGCGAACAGGATAAAGGTCTGGGCAGATTATTTGTTCCCAGTTTTGGATGGTTCCCCGAGGATGTTCAATCCCGATTCCAGATGACGATATCAATCAGAAGATGATATCCAGTGCTCATGAAGATGTTGTCATGGAGGATGATGGGATCTATGAAAGGGTGACAAGTTTTAGAGTTTTCATCATCAAGCGAAACACCTTATGTCTCAAAAAGCCCTCATCGCCGGCTTTCTGTCGGTTTGGTTGAAGAACTGTGTCGTTCCATCTCCTCTGCATGACGGAATCTTATCATGGGTGCTTCTTCCTGCTGTCCAGCTTGCTTGATTAGTCTATAATTTTGAATGATTTGCATCACATTCGCATACTTATTTGAAATAAAAGTCTGCTAATAAAGCTTTGCTTGCTTGATCCTAGGTCCATAGTGTGCAAATGAAGAAGAAGACCCTAAATCACCATTTAAGAAGTGATTAAAGGTCTACCAAGTAGCCATTGACCTTAGAGAGAAGATTTTGTTAGCCCAGGGCATCAAATCCAGAAACTAGAAGATCCACTTGAGAGGGGACAGACAAGACGACACGCTGCCCAAAGCCAGGCACGCGCCACGCTGGCAGGGCCGCGGAAACATGGACTGGGCCACATTTTCGCTGCCGTACGGGCTTTGGGCGCGCCCGGGCTTTGGGCCAAGGGTTGTCCCACTGACCCTCTTTCCCCTGGTGCCTATAAAAACCCCTGGGATCTGAAGAGAAGCAGATCCAGAGTTTAGAGCATTGTTGTTATCTTATTTGTAGGATTGTAGTTGTTATTGTTTCTTTCTTCTTCTAGTTTTAGTTTTAGCCATTAGAGTGAGAGAGAGAGGGGGGAGAGAGAGAAAGTATAAGAGTTGTATATGAAGGGTGACAAGCTAATACAAGTTATTACTTCTCTTTCTTCTTTCCATTTACTTGTGTTTTTCATTTGCTTTTACTTTCTTGTTTTAGTGTAACTCCCTTTCTCTTTACTTCTTTTCTTTTGATGTTTCCTTTACTACTATGTCTAACTAACTCTTTCATTGCATG
Organism: Agave tequilana; assembly: GCA_038442645.1. Classification (NCBI taxonomy): domain Eukaryota; kingdom Viridiplantae; phylum Streptophyta; class Magnoliopsida; order Asparagales; family Asparagaceae; genus Agave; species Agave tequilana. The sequence continues at coordinate 222,522 of JAVJIF010002175.1, read as the reverse complement.
GCTAACTAACTACTAACCTAATAATATCTAACAACTTGATTGATAAACCCAAATGACACAATAGTGTCAAATAAGCCTTGTGCAAAGAAGAGCTATGATATCTTTAGACGAGGGTTCTAACTCGAACTTACATACAAGTATTCGCCTTCTTATATTTTATGCTTAACGGGTTTTTGATGATCTATGGATTGGATACTTTACTTATTTTTGTAAGTTAGAGATTTTCCTTTTAACTTTGCCAATACAATTAGTGCACTTGTGTCTTCCCTTATTCTCGCCATCTATTGGATCTTGATAAGGGAATGTCCAAGTTTTACTGTGTGAAGCTAAGTTAAAGGAAGGACTTTCATTCGGTCCCAGCATGAATAGTTCCTATGCATAAAGATTATACTTGCCTATGACCAATCGTGAGGCTACATCTTCAAGAAGTTAGAGATTAGTGGGAGCACTTAGTAGAAAGTTAGCCATGCATTTTTACCATTGAGAAAATCTGCTTTTACAAACTACCAAATCATTCTAAAATAATTTTCGAAAAAACTAACTTGTTTTCATTTTCGAATTCTTTCTTTGAAACAAAGCATTTTCTCTTTTCTAGAACAAAGAAGCCGCATCAAGTTTTCATCGCTCTCCCTCCTTGTGGATACGACCCGTAGAGCCACTTTGCTACTATGGAAGAATCGCAAAAGCAGTAACATCGACCCACATTCCTTTATCTATTTTTGTGCTTGCTTTTTGCCGATCAAATTTTGGCGCCATTGCCGGGGAGGGAATGACTTTATTATTCAATACTAAAGATTTTTCTTTATTCTTATGTGTAGGATAAGTACCAAGGAGTTCACTATCATGGGAAGCGAAAGTGGTGGCCAAGGACGTTACACGAAGATTCATTTGCCCTCAGAAAATGCGTATAAAAGTAAGTTTCTCCGATTGAAATACTAACGAACTCTTCTACAGGGTTGCCGAAAGCCGCTCAAATTGCTTTCTAAAATTTTTTTAGTTTCCTTGAATGCTTCAACTTATACATGCATAATAAACTCAACAGAAATTCATTTGTTGCTTAATTGAAATTTGGATTAGACTCTTGCATTTAGGGCACGTGTCTATTTCAATTTATTTCAATTTCTATTGAAGAGTGCTGGAGAAAAGGTGAAAAGCACACCTAGAGGGGGGTGAATAGGTGTACTTGCTAATCTATAAACTAAATGCGCTAAATGCGGAGGCTAATGCAAATTTTGCAACACACTTAATACAACCAACAAGTGTAGCCGAATTCCCCGTGAAGGGCTCTGGACTAACTCCTCTTGATTCCCCTTGAATGGGTTGAGGTGCTATGTGAAGCTCTTGTGGTTAAGTATAAGTGAGGCACACACACAATCAAGCCAAGCATATAAGGATGAGCAATATGAAAGATGCAAGGCAATACACAAGCAAATATGATATGTATGATGTGAATGATGCTTTGCACAAAACAAATAGAGAGAGGGTTATAGAGACAATGGATCAAACGCTAACAACAAGATATGTTTCGAGATTCGAGCACCCAGCTCAACATCCCGCCTTCACCGAGAAGGATTTCCAATCCACAATCTTCCACCGAGGGAACCTCTATCGAAGAGGATTTGTTACAACACAAGGAGTACCGAACTCCTCTCTCAAACACTGCCTCACAACCGAGGGGTAGGCCCGTAGCCAATACAACAACCAACACCTCTACCGAAGAGGGTTTACAAACCAAACTCCACCTCTCACTAGAGGGAGCAAACCAATCACCCGATCACCTCTACCAAAGAGGGAGACAAAAAGAACAAGGTGTTTACAACAAGTGGTTCCAAAGATCACAAACTCAATCTCTCTTTTTCCACAAAACAAAGATCCTAATAGAATTGGATAGATGATAGCTCAAGTGTGGAATCAAGGTGTTTTTGGAAACAAGCAATAAAGAAAAACTACTTAGGAAATGTCTTGTAAATGATAGAAAATGAAAACCAATACAATATCCTAAAAACCTAGTTCTCTTTGATTTTCCAAAAACCCAAAACAATAAAGATAAAATCTTTTTAGCACAAAAACTATTTTGAAAACTTATTTAAACACTAGAGAAACACTGAAATTTTCTTCTTGAAAAGCTTATCAAAACAGCCCAAGAGTTGGGGTATTTATAGCCCCAAAACAAAACTAGCCGTTAGGCTGATGTGGCAGCCTGACATGCTTGGCGGTCGGCCGCCCGGTCGACCGCCAACGGTCAAAAATGTGACCATTGGGCAAACCCGGTCGACCGCCCGGTCGACCCAAATATACAGAGAGCAGAGCTCTCAGACCCGGTCGACCCGGACAGTCGACCGAGTTTGTGTCTGCCAGACGTGCACAAGTCTGTGCACGTCGGTCGACCTCACGGGTCGACTGGCCCTTGGTGCAGTAGACCTATACGGTCGACCGACCTGGCCTGTCAGCACAAACCTGGGTCAGAAACACTGGGTAAAAATATTTTATAAAAATCTTTTATCTCTTTTAAAATTCCATAAAACTTATTTTAACATTTTGTATTGAAACACAAACTTGTGATAAAAATTTCAAGACATATATCAACATATTCAACTTATTTTTGTGTCTTGCAAGTTTTATAAAAACCAAAACATGTATTTTTATCAAACTTGAATTTTTCAATACATGAATAGGAAAGTCAAAATAAGTTTGTTTAAAATGTTTAAGCATGTATGTATAACTAGAATACATCTATTATACATATAAACCATGTAAACTTGTTTTGATCAACTATTCATGAAAACCGAAAACCAAACATAAAACGTGTGTGTTTGTGCACTTGAGCATATCAACTATACTAAGCTTTACAAATGGATCTAAACACACTAAACTCTATGATACCTAAGTCTTCTTGACGATCTTCATCTTCAAGTCGACTCGGTCCAAACACCGTGATCCAACGAGCATGGCTATGTATCATCTTGACGCTCGGGCTCGGGAATCACCAATTGAAGGCTTCCAAACTCCTCTTTTTGAAGCAACACCAACTAATATCTTGATCAATGATCTGTAACTAAAATCACAAGATAATTAGTAAACATAACTACATGAGTTAATCATCATCAAAATTAGGGTGGAAGGCCTTTGGGCCAACAATCTCCCCCTTTTTGATGATGACAAAACTCATGGAGTTATATATGCATGGATTAAAGTTAAGCTTCAAAGAAGCTCCCCCTTAACTCATGCATAAACAAATAAACAATAAATATGCAATGAATATTAAACATGAAACATGAAACATGCATATCTATGCATAAACAATAAAAGGTTCTAGATACCAATGAAATGTTTAAAACAAAACATGCTCTAGAAACCAATTACAAAACATGCTCTAGATACAATTAAAATTAAACTAAATTAAACTTAATATATGCAAGACATAAACATGCATATATAAAACTTGTACCAATCATGCATATTAAAAAGATTTTGGTTTATATACGCATATTAAACTCTTAAATAATTCTCCCCCTTTTGTCAATCATCAACAAAGGGGTAAAAATCAAAACAAAACAAAATCTTCTCTCTTTTTAATACAAAGAATCAATCTTCAATAAGGGGTAAAAGTAAAACCAAATCAATAAATTTTTCTCCCCCTTTTTGTTCGAAACAACGAATCAATAAAAATAATATTTTCCCCCTTTTTGTCTAAAACAAAAACAAAACCAAATAGGGGTGACAATCAATTAAGGTACCAATTGAAAATATGTCAAAAAATAGCATCTTGATACCAATTGAAAGGAAATAAACAAAAATATTGATACCAATTTTAAGCAAAACACATGAAAATCTTGATACCAATTGAAATTAAACATAATAAATTTTGAATGTCTAAACAAAAATTTTGATACCACTTGTAAATATTTTTCATTTTGAACATATGATACCAAATTTGAATTTTCAATCATAAAGTATGGGAGTACAAATACCAATTGAAAGACAAAATCAAATTTTCTCCCCCTTTATGAAATACCAACTAAAACAATGCTTAGGCTTGATACCAATTTAAAAATAATCAATTAAAACAAAATTGAAGCTCAAGGTATTGGGTTATGCTAAGCTTGAGTAAAAAAAAATTTGTGATATTTTTGAACACAAATAAAACATATATATGTATTAAAGATAGATACCAATTGAAATTGATATTCTTGGAATTGAAAGCATACATACATACAAAATATATGAGTATATAAGAAAGGTTAAAATTGATACCAATTGAAAGAATTCAATGATACCAATTGAAATAACAATAAGATCAAATGTATATCTCATATAACTATACCTCCCAATCATGATTCAAGTTTTAAATGATTTTCATTTTAAAGCATACAAGAACATGATCTCCCATCCATCATCCCATAGAAGGTAGGGGTTTTCAAAAATAGATTTAAAAATGTAGTATGTTTGAAAGATTCTACCATATGAAGAATACGAACTAGTTAAATGAATAATTTGAAAAACTAGTACGAAATCCTTCAAGCAAGGAATAAAACAAAAAATAATTTTCATAAAACACATGTAAATCACATAGCACTTAAAAAAACACTCAATATTCAATAAAGTTCATACATACTCATGAAAACATACTCATGAGAAATATTTTAAAAATGGTGAGTGTACAAGTAATGTGTGACATGGCATTATGAAATTTCCAATTAAGCTCAAAATTCCTTGAAACAAGAAAACATGAAAATCATCAAAACTATTTAATTTTCAAGGTATATGTATGTCTTATACAAACTAAAGTATACATACATATCCAAACACAACGAGTCCACAAGGATATATGCTTGAAGGCACGTGGCTCAAAAAGGATGTATATGTATAACAATAATTTGGATAAAATGGACATATACATTAAGTTAAACATAAACACACGGATACATGAAAAACTAAATTTTCATTAAAACAAATGTTATTTCAAGGCATATGTATGATTTGTCAACTCAATAAGTATACATACATATCCCTAAACACAATTGAGTCCATATATATAGATTTGCATAAAAGGTAAATGACTCAAGAGGTATACATGTATATCTTAAAGTTTGGCAAAGTGCACATATACATGAAATTAAACAAATAATCTACAAAACAAATCCATAATGGGAATACAAGTTTAAAATGTATGAATCATCAAAACTAGACTATACTAACACATCTAATGAGTTCAAATAAGCATTCAAGGTCAAACATATATAGATTTATTTGTGGCCACTATATGCACAAGTATAAATCCTAGTCTTAATGAAAACTAACATCTAAACAAGTAATCTTAACATGAAGCATCAAAACACGATAAAAATCAACATGATAAAAAAAACATGATTATTATGAATATCCATATGTTATTAGATTTATGATGTACATGATAGCTAATCAAATACGAGAACACAAAATAATAATCCATATTAAACATGGGTGTCTCAAAATAACTAAACATGTATATCACAAGTCTAATAAGCATGGCATTTTCATACTAATCACTAAACAATGAAACATGCTATGAAAGATAAACATGGAAAGCATGTAAACAAAAGGAGTTAGAGATTCGATATCAAAACCAAGAAGGCAACTCTCCTTGTCTCCAAAACATGGTGGTCTTCTCCACTAAACTTCCCTTGAAAGTGATGCATCCAAATAATCTCCTTTAAGTACAGAACGCATCCACTCTAAGGTACGGCTACTCTCACGTCATGTGAGAGCCCACACCTACATTAAACAAAGGAGGGGTGGTCTTTGGTACCCATACTCTTTTGGGTCCATGGGGGTTAGTCCCTTCTCTAACCCAAACAAATTTATTTGCTAAATTTACAACATGTATTCTATCATAGAAAAATTTAGCAAGGTAGCCCTTACGTCCACAATGTGTACAAGTGTACACATGAGCATACATGGTGTGATGGTGTCCGTGAGGAGCATGTGTATGCCGTGGAGGGTGTGCATGCATAAAGGATGGAACTTGTTTCTTTCGAACCAAGGTTTTCAAACGTGAGTGGCTCATGGCATATTGGCTCATAGTGGAGCCCAAACAATCAACCTTCTTCTTAAGCATGGATATATCATTATCAATTAAAGAAGAAGTGTGGCATGCAATAGGTGAAGTGTGTGATACTACCCTAGCATGGCAAACATGAGCATCAATCTTATTTTGTAAAACAATATTTTTCTTTAAACAAGCTTCTAAATCCTTTGAAATAGAATCAATTTTTATTTTCAAGGAATTATTTTCTTTTACAACAAATTCAATTTTTGAAGACAAAACTTTATTTTTCTTCAAAACATTTTCACAATCATTTTATTTTTCAACAAATCATTTTCTTTTAGTGCAAGGTCTAGTTGAGATCTCAATGAATCCCTTTCATTATAGATCTCAACCTTCTCTTGTAAAACACAATCAAGTTTAGAAGACAATTTTTCATTTTCTTTAGTTAAAGCAAAAGTCTTCTTTTTCAACAAATTATATTTTTCAATTAATTTTTCACAAACTATAGATAGTTCTTCATTTAAAGCATGGGGATCAACAAAATCATTTGAAGAACTAGCACAATCATTACTATCTAGTTGAGATTCCGAAAGTACCTCAAGGGAGTCATTCCCTTGGACCGTATAACATTGTTGTGGCTCGGATTCATCTCCACTAGATTCCTCTTCTTGTTGGATAGGCGTTTGAAGCTTGGAGGTGGTGGTTGTTGTCAACTTGTTCCACACTGCAAAAGCGGAATCAAGGTTAGAAACACTCATAAGATATTCTTTAGGTAATGTGCTTCTAATGGCCTCAAGGGCTTGTGCATTGGCCCCTATATGATTGCTATCACTAAGGAAGGATTCCTTGGTAATGGCAAGGTGAACCTTGTAACCTAGGGTTTGTAAATAAATGGACATCTTAGTCTTCCAAACAAGAATGTTGGAAGGGTCAAAACTAGGTGGGGTCATGAAGGCCATGGTAAACTATATGAGTGTGCAAACAAGAAAATGCAAACAATAGATTAGCAAACAAATGGATCTCACTCCTAGGATGTTAAGCCTAAGTATCAGGAGCGTTGGCTCTGATACCAATTGAAAAGCACACCTAGAGGGGGGTGAATAGGTGTACTTGCTAATCTAGAACTAAATGCGCTGAATGCGAAAGCTAATGCAAATTTTGCAACACACTTAATACAACCAACAAGTGTAGCCGAATTCCCCGTGAAGGGCTCTAGACTAACTCCTCTTGATTCCCCTTGAATGGGTTGAGGTGCTATGTGAAGCTCTTGTGGTTAAGTATAAGTGAGGCACACACACAATCAAGCCAAGCATATAAGGATGAGCAATATGAAAGATGCAAGGCAATACACAAGCAAATATGATATGTATGATGTGAATGATGCTTTGCACAAAACAAATAGGGAGAGAGGGTTAGAGAGACAATGGATCAAACGCTAACAACAAGATATGTTTCGAGGTTCGAGCACCCAGCTCTACATCCCCGCCTTCACCGAGAAGGATTTCCAATCCACAATCTCCCACCGAGGGAACCTCTACCGAAGAGGATTTGTTACAACACAAGGAGTACCGAACTCCTCTCTCAAACACCGCCTCACAACCGAGGGGTAGGCCCGTAGCCAATACAACAACCAACACCTCTACCGAAGAGGGTTTACAAACCAAACTCCACCTCTCACTAGAGGGAGCAAACCAATCACCCGATCACCTCTACCAAAGAGGGATACAAAAAGAACAAGGGTGTTTACAACAAGTGGTTCCAAAGACCACAAACTCAATCTCTCTTTTTCCACAAAACAAAGATCCTAATAGAATAGGATAGATGATAGCTCAAGTGTGGAATCAAGGTGTTTTTGTAAACAAGCAACAAAGAAAAACTACTTGGGAAATGTCTTGTAAATGATAGAAAATGAAAACCAATACAATATCCCAAAAACCTAGTTCTCTTTGATTTTCCAAAAACCCAAAACAATAAAGATGAAATCTTTTTAGCAAAAAAACTATTTTGAAAACTTGTTTAAACACTAGAGAAACACTGAAATTTTTCTTCTTGAAAAGCTTATCAAAACAACCCAAGAGTTGGGGTATTTATAGCCCCAAAATAAAGCTAGCCGTTAGGCTGATGTGGCAGCCTGACAGGCTTGGCGGTCAGCCGTCCGGTCGACCGCCAATAGTCAAAAATGTGACCGTTGGGCAAACCCGGTCGACCGCCCGGTCGACCCAAATATACAGAGAGCAGAGCTCTCAGACCCGGTCGACCCGGACAGTCGACCGAGTTTGTGTCTGCCAGACGTGCACAAGTCTGTGCACGTCGGTCGACCTAACGGGTCGACCGGCCCTTGGTGCGGTCGACCCATACGGTCGACCGACCTGGCCTGTCAGCACAAACCTGGGTCAGAAACACTGGGTAAAATATTTTATAAAAATCTTTTGTCTCTTTTAAAATTCCATAAAACTTGTTTTAACATTTTGTATTGAAACACAAACTTGTGATAAAAATTTCAAGACATATATCAACATATTCAACTTATTTTTGTGTCTTGCAAGTTTTATTAAAAACCAAAACATGTATTTTTATCAAACTTGGATTTTTCAATACATGAATAGGAAAGTCAAAATAAGTTTGTTTAAAATGTTTAAGCATGTATGTATAACTAGAATACATCTATTATACATATAAACCATGTAAACTTGTTTTGATCAACTATTCATGAAACCGAAAACCAAACATAAAACGTGTGTGTTTGTGCACTTGAGCATATCAACTATACTAAGCTTTACAAATGGATCTAAACACACTAAACTCTATGATACCTAAGTCTTCTTGACGATCTTCATCTTCAAGTCGACTCGGTCCAAACACCGTGATCCAACGAGCATGGCTATGTATCATCTTGACGCTCGGGCTCGGGAATCACCAAGTGAAGGCTTCCAAACTCCTCTTTTTGAAGCAATCACCAACTAATATCTTGATCAATGATCTGTAACTAAAATCACAAGATAATTAGTAAACATAACTACATGAGTTAATCATCATCAAAACTAGGGTGGAAGGCCTTTGGGCCAACAAAAGATACGTGTGCATTTATATAGAATAGGACCAACATTTTGGAGTGATTTATTGCTTTGAGTGTTACCTTGTTGTGAATAAACTGTACACTTGCACGATTGACATTAGGGCAAAATCCCAAATAAACAAGATAAGGCGGGGATTTCATCACCCTTCCTTAGCCCAAAAATCGTCTCCAAGTGCACTCACATAACCCAAGCCTTAACTAAAAACTGATAGATATTGGCCCTAGGGACATCTCTGACTCATTAAGAGATTAACCGAGCGTGAAATTTGTAAGAACTATACTCCTACAAAATCTGTGTCTAAGACTGTGGATTGAGAGGCAAAGCCTCAAAAACTCCGTGGTTTGGCGTAATTAAGGCCCGTGGCTCACGCCCGGATACCCCCCACTGAGTTTTACCCTTTCTTGGCCGATTAGTTTGTAGTCGAGTTTCTGCAACAACCTCCCCTGGAGAATCGACCAGTTAGGAGTCGTCTAGGTCCAAGTACCTGAGACTAAGGCTCTATGGTTGTTTTTCTTTCTTTGGTTTGTTTTTTATTCTTTTTCTATTGTTTGTTATTTTTACGTTGTTTATGGTGTGCTGCATGCAAGATGGATTAGAGATCCTATAACTTCCAGATTAACCAGAAACACTTCTCTACCCTTGCATTCAGAATCAGTGATTGCGTCACTTCAGCACAGGTTTTACCCGATCAGAATCTCATTGTCATCTTGTATAAAACTGTCTGAGGCAAATGGAAATAATATTGAATTAAAGTCTCAATTCATCAACACTCTCCCAAAGTTTTATGATTTAGAATCAGAGGACGCATACTTTTTTGTTAGGGAATTTGAAGAAGTGTGCCCCATGATGCGTATTCCCCAGCTAGGAGACGATGCCGTTAGGTTACGTTTTATCCCCTTTCCCTAAAGGGCCTGGCTAAAAAATGGTTGTACAGTTTGGCGGCAAATTCAGTTAAAACGTGGGACGATTTCATCAAGGCCTTCTTGAAGAAATTCTACCCAATTCATAAAACTGCTCTCATTAGAAAGAATATCATGCAGTTCATGCAAGAACCGGGCGAACCATTTTGGAGATACTTTGAGAGATTTAAAGACCTCCTAGCTCAGTGTCCTCATCATGGTGTGGAGAAATAGTGTCACTACCAGATTCTCTATGATGGTTTAAATTATCAGACGAAAATCCTGTTAGAAACCATGTGTCAGGGAGAGTTCTTGCAAAAGAATGAGAATTAGGGTTGGGATTTATTTGAGGATTTAGCTGAGAAAACCCTGCAATAGGAGCCAACCTTGAAAAAGCTAAGGAATTCATAATCTATAGCTTCAAGAGGAGGGCTTCTATCTCTAAAATCATCCATAGCTGCAGAACCTAAGATTGCAACCCTAACGAGAAGAATAGAGGCTCCAGAAACAAAAGAGCCAGCTAATGTTAACCAGATCAACCCACCACCAATTCACAATCCGGGTTGTTCATACTGTCAGGTACCGAGCTATGTCTTTGAAGAGTGTCCTATTTTTCATACCTAGCAAGTGCCACAGGAACACCTGAACGCGGCCTACTCACGGCCGCCTCATAATCTCTACTCGCAAATATACAATCTCGATTGGAGGAATCACCTAAATTTCTCTTGGGCCCAGAACAATTCTCCCAGGCCTAATTTCTCCAATAATTTTCACCATCCCCCTCCTCCACCAAATTTTCCCAGTCAAGCCCCATCTTCCTCCTCCCAAAGTTCACCAATGGAAAAGAAATTCAGTAAATTGGAGGAGAGCATGGAAGCCATTATGAAGTCCCAGGCCACTTTCATGCAAAATCAGGGACAAATGCTGAACAACCATTCACAAGCCATATCTAGATTGGAAATATAGATGAGCTAATTAGCTAGCTCTCTAAGTGAAAGATCAAAGGGTACTTTACCTAGTCAACCTCTAGTTAATCCAAAAAATTCCAATCAAGTATATGAAATTCAGGATCCGTCGATCAACCAATGCAATGTTGTTCACACACTTCGATCTAGAAAGAAGGTGGACAACCAGGTCTACCAATAGAAAAGATGCTAGAGATGTTTAACTAGGTCAAACTGAATGTGCCTCTTCTTGATGCTATCCAACAAGTCCCAGCTTATGCCAAATTTCTTAAGGATATGTGTACAAAGAAGAGAAAGACAAATGTGCCCAAGAAAGTATTCTTTGAAACCAATATAAGCAAAATTCTGTCTTGTCCCATTCCAGTGAAATACAAGGATCCCAACCATAATTTTCTGCAGCATAGGACTAACAGAAATTAGCAGAGCACCACTTAACCTGGGAGCAAGTATCAACTTGCTACCTCTCGCAGTATACCAGCAACTTGGGTTGGGCGAGCTGAGTCCAATTCGAGTCACCATTCAGTTAGCTGACCGATCGGTGAAAATCCCAAAGGAGAAATCACAGATGTCCTTATCCGGGTTGGAGATTTCATCTACCATGTTGACTTCATTGTGCTTGAGATCCAACCTATGTCAAATTCGCGGTCTCAAACTCCGATCATCTTAAGACGCCCATTCCTTGATATAGCCAATGTCATAATTAACTATAGGAATGGGTCCATGCGATTGACCTTTGGAGACATGACGAAGGAAGTCTATGTCTTCAATCTTGGAAGACAACCCAGGGATATCAATGATCAGACTTTTGAGGTCAATTCTATTGAAAATTTGACCAGTGAGCATAAGGAAAACATGAAGATAGAAACCGAGACAGAGTTTGATCTGGAGTCCAGGATTTTAATCTAGACCAAATCGTAGATTCGGCAGTGGACTGGGCGTTAAGCCCAAGTGTACCTTATCACAGGGTTGAAAGTCTAGATATTACCTCCAATGAATCAACACCTTCCCTAGAGCTAAAAGCCTTACCTGAACACCTCAAGTATGCCTACCTGGGCGGAAGAGAAACCCTACCAGTCATCATAGCATCCCACCTGACTGAGCAACAAGAGGGCAGCTTAATGTCTATTCTAGAGAGATATAGGGAAGTCATTGGATAGACAATGAAGGATATCAAAGGGATAAGTCTAGCCATAGTTCAACATATAATCCATTTAACCGATGAAGTGACTCCCAAGAGGAACCCACAACGCAGGCTTAACCCACTTATGTAAGAGGCAGTAAGAGCGAAAATTTTAAAACTATTAGACAATGGGATCATTTATCCCATTTTTGATAGCCAATGGGTTAGCCCTGTTCATGCGGTCCCGAAGTAAGCTGGCTTTACGGTGGTTGAAAATGAGTAAAAAGAGTTGGTACAAACAAGACTACCTACTCATGTCCAGCTAAGGATTTGATTGTATCCCAAATACTCATCTAGAAAGTTGAATGCAGCCACCCATAAAGACCATTTCCCGCTACCCTTCATCGACCAAATGCTCGAACGCTTAGCTGGACATGAGTACTATTGCTTCCTAGATGAGTATTTGGGATACAATCAAATCCCCATTGCTGCAGAAGGCCAGGAAAAGACCACGTTCACCTGCCCGTTCGGAACCTTCGCTTATCGACGCATGCCCTTTAGATTGTGCAATACTCCTGCAACATTCCAACGGTGCATGCTCGGTCTATTCTCTGACATGGTAGAACGTTTTCTTGAGATTTTCATGGATGACTTCTCTATCTACGGAGATTCATTTGAACAATGTCTTTATCATCTTGAATTGGTTCTGCAAAAATGCAAAGAAAAGAATCTAACTCTGAACTAGGAGAAATGTCACTTCATTGTGAGATAGGGGATTGTCCTAGGCCATGAGATTTCTAGGAGAGGCATTGAAGTGGACAAGGTATAAGTAAAAGTGATTGCTAAGCTTCCACCACCCAAAAGCATCAAGGATATTAGATCCTTTTTAGGGCATGCTGGGTTCTACTGACGATTCATTAAGGATTTTAGCAAGATCGCTAGGCCCTTAACCAACCTGCTCGCAAAGGACGTGCCCTTTGATTTTAACAATGAATGCTTTAAGTCATGGGAGAAGCTTAAGCAAGAACTTATTTCTGCGCCTATCATTTCTGCTCCTGATTGGACACAACCATTTAAAATCATGTGCGATGCCTCTGATTTTGCTATTGGCGCTGTTCTAGACAGCGCATCGACAATAGGCAGCACGTGATTTATTACTCGAGTAGGACTTTGAATGACGCCCAATAGAATTATACAAGACTGAGAAGGAATTCTTGGCCATTGTCTTTGCGTTAGAAAAGTTCCGGCCCTACTTGTTAGGCTCAAAGACGGTGATTTTCACAGATCACTCGGCACTAAAATACCTCATGACCAAGAAGGAAGCAAAAGCCCGACTGATTTGATGGATCCGTTTGCTTCAAGAATTTGACCTGAAAATTCAGGATAAACGAGGTATAGAAAATGTGGTCGCTGATCATCTACAATGAATTTCGAACGCACCTACATACAAGCTCCGATCAACAAGGATTTCCTAGACGAGCGCATCTTGGCCATTTTTCAGGAACCCTGGTACGCGGACATAGTCAATTACCTGGCCACTGGACAAATACCCACTGACTAGACAAAGCAAGACCAGTGTCGTTTCTTTGCCCAAATAAGGTACTTCTTTTGGGAAGAGCTATATCTTTTTAAGTATTGTCCCGATCAGATTATTCGACAATGCATACCAGAGGAAGAACAGAGCAGTGTGCTAAGCTTTTGTCATGAATTTTCATGCGGAGGACACTTCGGTCCCCGCAAGACCGCAGAGAAACTTTTACAGAGTGGGTTTTTCTGGCCCACTTTGTTCAAAAATTCATTCCACTTTTGTAAGACATGTGCAAATTGTCAGAAGATTGGAAAAATTTCGAGAAGAGACATATGCCCCTGAACCCGATCCTGGAAGTTGAAATTTTTGATGTGTGGGGCATCGACTTCATGGGACCATTCCCTAATTCCTTCTATAGCCAGTTCATTTTGGTTGCTATCGATTACGTCTCTAAATGGGTAGAAGTTGTGCCAACAAAGACCAATGACAACAAAGTGGTTGTCAAATTTCTTAAAGAAAATACCTTCTCCCGATTTGGCACCCCAGAGCGATAATTAGTGATAATGGATCGCATTTCTGCAATAGAGTTTTTGAAGCTCTAATGTGAAAATATTCCATTAATCATAAGTTATCTACTCTATATCATCCCTAAACTAATGGGCAGGTCGAAGTCACCAATCGAAAGATCAAACTCATTTTTGAAACGACTGTCGGACAAAACCAAAAGGATTGGTCGCTCAAACTCAACGATGCATTGTGGGCTTACTGCACTGCTTTTAAGATAGTCCTTGGGATGTCTCCTTCTAAAATCATATTCGAAAAAGCCTGTCATCTGCCAGTAGAGTTAGAATACCGTGCCCTATGGGCCATTAAGAAACTCAATTTTGATTTGAGTAAGGCCGGTGAGCTAAGGAGACTGCAGATCTCAGAATTAGAGGAGATACGGAATGAACCCTATGAGAATGCTCGAATTACCAAAAGCAGGACTAAAATTTTTCATAATCGGATCACACACCGGAAGAACTTTACCCCGGGTGACAAGGTTCTGCTGTACAACTCTAGGCTTCATATTTTCGCGGGGAAGCTGAAGACTCGTTGGTCTAGACCGTTCATTGTGCAAACCATTTTCCCACACGGTGCTGTGATTATTGTCGATTGTACGAACAACATAGAATTCAAAGTGAATGGGCAAAGACTGAAGCCCTTTTTGACCACTGAGCCTGCATCACAGGCTGATAGTGTGCTGACTCTTTTTGCCCCATTATACACCTAACCACAGGCATCCACACCGCAACTATAAAAACATAAAAATAAATAAATAAATAAAAATAAAAAAATTTTACTTATTGTTTATATGCTTACCCCTTCTAAATATTTTTTGACATTTCTTTCGCCTATTCGCACTTGGCCGGCCCGAGTTGACGAAGGCGGTAACATCATTTCTTCACCCTATTTATTGCATTTGCATTTACATGTCATTTATTGAGGACAATGCATAAGATAGGTGTGGGGGGTGTGCTAACACTTTCACTTTTCTTTTTCTTTTTATTTTGAAAAAAATAATAAAAATAAAATAAAAAGTAAAAAATAATATATATATATATATATAAAATCTCAAGAATGAAAACAGAATATTCATACTCTTTATAAAAATACCAAAAGGTTGTAAGAATTAAGGAAACCTTATTAAGAAATCTTTATTTTAACCTAAACAAAAATAAAATATTTGTTTGACTAAGAGTTGGGAGGGATAAAGAAAATAACTTATACCTTTTATTTAGCCTTAATAGAATATGCATAAACCACACACACATGCTTGGGATTTAGAGACACAATTTTGAAAAAAAATGCTGGATAATTGTGCCCCAAGAAGCATGATTACTCATGCAAAAAAAATAATTTAATAATAATAATTATATGTAATATGTAAGTAAATCTTGATTTCGTGGCCTACTCTACTTGAATATTTGACCTGAGGGGCGTTTTTCCACCTGGTGCCCTAAAACCATCTGATTTGGGAGTCATTGGTTTGATATGTGTTACATAAGTGAAGTTGATATTTAAAGTTGAGTTGAAAAATCCCAAGCACATCACACTTACACATTATGCATATCTATCTAAAGCAAAATAACATAATGAGTTAGAAGTACAAGGTCCTTTCTAAATTTAAAGAAAAATCATAATTTCTTCTTTTATAACGGCTAAAGTATAGGAGGACTTATGAAGGTTGAATCTAATTCTTACCTCATTCGGTGATTTTTACTTAGATAATTGAAAGTTCTTTTTGTTGAAAGAGATTTGCTAACAACTAAATATTTTTCTTCACTTACTAGATTTTGTGGGTGCAATCCGCTGAAAACCTTCAGGAGACAACACTCCTCCTCTAGGGAAAACTTAGAGGTTTAAAGGCTTGTTGCACATGCTCAGTGCAATCGCATCACCTACGAAAGTGGTGTAATAATTTTCTTATTTTTGTTTTGCTCGTGACCAGAAAAAAGATAAGTGTGGGGGTGTGATTAGTTGCATGATTTGTATCACATTCGCATACTTATTTGATATAAAATTTTGCTAATAAAGCTTTGCTTGCTTGATCCTAGGTCCATGGTGTGCAAATGAAGAAGAAGACCCTAAATCACCATTTAAGGGGCGATTAAAGGCCTACCAAGTAGCCACTGACCTTAGAGGGGAGATTTTGTCAGTCCAGGGCATAAAACCCAGAAACCAGAAGATCCACCTGATAAGGGACAGACAAGATGACACGCTACCCGAAGCAGGGCGCGCACCACCCTAGTAGGGCCGCAGAAAAGTGGCCCGCGACCATACGGGCGCTCCTGGGCTTTAGGCCAGGGGTTGTCCCCCTAGCCCTCTTTCCCCTGGTGCCTATAAAACCCCCCGGGGTCTAAAGAGAAGCAGATCTAGAGTTTAGAGCATTGTTATTATCTTATTTTTAGGATTGAAGTTGTTATTGTTTCTTTCTTCTTCTAGTTTTAGTTTTAGCCATTAGAGTGAAAGAGAGAGTGTGTAAGAGTTGTATTTAAAGGGTGACAAGCTAATACAAGTAATTACTTTTCTTTCTTCTTTCTATTTACTTGTGTTTTCCATTTGCTTTTACTTTCTTGTTTTAGTGTAACTCCCTTTGTCTTTACTTCTTATCTTTTGTTGTTTCCTTTACTACAATGTCTAAATAACTCTTTCATTGCATGGCTAACAACTACTAACCCACTAATCTCTAACAACTTGATTGATAAGTCTAAATGACTCAATAGTGACCAATAAGCCTTGTGCAACACGAGCTCTGATATCTTAAGACGAGGGTTCTAACTCTAACTTACATACAAGTATTCGTCTTCTTATATTTCATGCTTAACGGGTTTTTGATGATCTATGGATTGGATACTTTACTTATTTTTGTAAGCTAGAGATTTTTTTTAACTTTGCTGATACCATTAGTGCACTTGTGTCTTCCCTTATTCTCGCCTCTAATTGGATCTTGATAAGGGAATGTCAAAGTTTTGCCGTGTTTACTAAGTAAAGGAAGGACTTTTAGTCGGTCCCAAAGTGAATAGTTCCTATGCATAAAGATTATACTTGCTTATGATCCATCCTAAGGTTACATTTTCAAGAAGTTAGAGATTAATAGGAGCACTTAGTAGAAGTTAGCTATGCGTTTTTACCATTGAGAAAATTTACTTTTACAAACTACCAAATCATTCTAAAACAATTTTTGAAACCAACTTGTTTTCATTTTTGAATTCTTTCTTTGAAGCAAAGAACTTTCTCTTTTCTTGAACAAAGAAGTCGCATCAAGCTTTCATCGCTCTCCCTCCTTGTGGATTCGACCCGTAGGGCCACTTTGCTACTACGGAAGAATCGTAAAAGCAATAACATCGACCCATATTTCTTTACCTATTTTTGTGCTTGTTTTTTGCCGATCATTGCTCATGGCAAATCTCTTGAGCTGTTTCCTACCATGTTCTGCGGTATCCAACGTGGACTTCGGGCACTGACGAAAGCTTTCTGTAGATCTCTGGCTTCCAAGAGGGAAAAGGGGCAAGTACTTCCTCGTGCTGGACCGTGCTCTAGGGTGGAAATGCCATACACATCTAATGACATAGTTCGCATTGCACTGTCCCACCATTATCCAACCCAGAGAAGATTACCGGAAGGCGTGCGCTTTGCACATCTTCGTCGCTTTGAAGGGTCACAATGACTACGAACCTACATAGCTGGAGTGAGAAAATTGGTACACCATTATGATGCGTACAGCCTCTACAGATGCTTCCCTTCCATTTTTGGTGCTGGATATGGTGAAGAATTCCAAGATATGGGGGACAAAAGATCTTCGCTTGAGCAGGGCGTATTCAAGGGGCTGGTCAGTAGTCAGCCATCTCACTTGGTGTACCAGTGTGGAGATATCTGTTATCTGGAGCCGTACGTCCCTAGCCGCTTCGCTCGTCAGTTTGGATATAACCAGCTTTATATTGGTAATCCTAATCCCCATCTGGCATTTATAGAGAGTTTGATAGATGGAGCCAGAGCCTAGAGACACTTCATTATTGGCTGCACCGAGGCCCGATGTTGCATGCCATATTTAACTCCTAATGTATTGACAGCGTTAGGGTTTTGTCAATCGTATCGGACCTCCAACTGTAATCCTTCAGAATTCAACATCAACTCAACTAGTACTAAGCTTATCTTCAGGCGGTTGAAGTAGAAGGCAGCAAAATAAGCTCCGAGGATGCGAGTTAGGGTGCCAGGTCTCTTGGAATTCTTGGTCATGGCTGGAAGTGAAGCTTCAGATGCTGAGAGTCCATGATTTGAGAAAGTTGGTGGAGGAGAAGCCGCTCCAGAAGCTACTAGTAGAGCCGGTAAAGCTCCACTTGAAGAAGAGGAAGAAGAAGAAGACTGTGACACGCACTTCAAGTGGAAGCGGAAGAAGCTAGAGCCAAAAGAACCTGCTCCTAAGAACCCACACCGGAAGGAGCCTCGTAAGAATCAGTTTGTGAAGAAGGCTCACCGAAATGCTCAAAAAGCTTCTACTGTTGTGGCGTGTAAGTCGGTAGCGAAAGTCCCGCCTCCTTTAATCATCTAGTTTGCCTAGTCAGAAAAAGAGTCTGAAGGTGCCTGCTCAGGTTCCCGGTAAGCTTGATTTCCTTCACATCATTTTCCTTCATCCTTTTTTTTTACTTATGTGATTAATTGATTTGTTTCTTAATCTCATATATAGGCAAGGAAATTCTGGGTGGAGGGGAGGAGAAACTCGACGACCTCTTCACCTATAAGAAGGGAGGCGAAGTGACCTATTTCATCTCCGAAGGCCTTTGGCGTCAAGAGCTAGATGTGGGGCCTTCTGATGGAGCCGCCACCATTTGGAGAAGGGTGAGGTTGCAACTCAGGGATATGAATATGAAGACATGAAGATTCTGGAAACCCCTGAAGAAAGACAACTGATTACTGAGCCACCTGCCGAAGAACCAGCTACTAGGGAGGCTCTTGCCAAAACTACTGTTGCTGGGAGTATGGTGCCTCCTGAAGTTGCTTCATGGGACATGCCAAGTAGCAAGGTGGATTTTCCTACCATCGAGGTGTCTTCGGCTGAAACTATTGCTGCTGGGGTCACCTCCCACATGGAGACTGTTCCTGCTGTGACAGACAGCATAGGGTGACTACTGCTGCCACCTCAGCTCCTCTAGGTAATGACCGTAAGAATTCAGCCGTTAATTTTATTCATATTTCATGCTAACAAGTCTTCTTTGTTAAAGAATAAGAAAAAGATAAAAGAAAAGAAATTCAGAAGTCATAGGTGAAGAAGGCGATAAAACGACGATGCGAAAACAAAAGAGAAATAGTTTTGAAATCAAAAAGAAGATGAAACAAAGTTGAACAAAGAAGTTGGAAAACTAATGATAGAAAAATGATAAAAAGGTTTTGAAAATTATTTTTAAAACAAAATAAAAAGAAGAAGGAAAACTATAAAAGAAAACTCATGGGTACTAACTACTAATTGCTCTACTAACCATGCTATCTTAGTGATAGTTGTCTCACATGGATCCTTGGCCATCACTAGTCCTTAGCTTCAAGAGACGATATAAAGTATGGCTCATAAGATTGTTCTTCTATATTCAAATAACACATCCATACCACACAACAAGTTGCAGGTTATATTAAATCATCAAAACCGGTTAGAGGTGAGCATGAAATAAAGAAGACATTACAAGTTAGTAAGTTAGTGGGTTAGATGTTAGAAATGTTAGAATGTTAGAATCCATCATCATAAGCCATCAATGGCTCTTGCAAGAGTAAGGCCTTGTAGATACTATTAGATTCATGTGGATTATCAAGTAAGCGGTTAGATGGTTAGTGGCTAGTAGTTGATTGCCATGAGAAGAAAAAAATTAGCTAAGCATCATGTAGAAGATGGAGAAGATTATAATGGAGAAAAAAGGAGACACCTTTATATAGAGTGTCACCATTATTACATTAATATCTCTCTCTCTCTGAATTTACTCAGCCCTACTACAAGATCTAAAACAAAATGAAAATATAAAGGAAAAAAAGAAAAGAAGAATACCTACACTAACCTACACTAAAAGATAGAAAACCTAGCCTATTTCTCCTTCTGCCTTCGATTTGGGTCTCTGCAGGGGTATTTATAGGTAAAAGGAGCTTCTAGATGATAAGACGAGACCACGCGCTGAAAATGACTCGTGGCTCGCCAATATTGCAGCGGAAACGCGACCATAGCTGCGTTTGGCCACGTTTCCGCGGCAAAAGCAGGGACTTAGGCCCCGGGTTTTGGCGAGCGACTTCGCCTTGCTTCAGGGACCTTCCAGATATTCTTGGATTCGGTTATTTGCGTCCAGATATTTGTCAGATACTCGCCAACATCTAAATTCAATGTATCTTCTAGAAACTCTCTAACTTGGTCTCCAAGAAATTCGGATTTAATTAACCAAAAATGGTTTTAATTAAGCTCTTATTACTCCTTTACCCCTAGACTCTTGATTATCTGCAAAATAGACTAAAACACGATTTAGGAATAATATTTTATTCACAAATTGGTATAGAAATGTGATATTGTAGAATAATTAGCTAGTCATGTTAGAGGTCAGAGAAGAAACCATAGAAAGAAAGGAAAAAGCTTTCATATATTGTCATTCTCTAATACATAAATCTCTCTCTCTCCCCCCTAAATCATACTCTGCCCTAATATATGATCTACAATAAAAGTAAATACAAAAGAGAAGAAGAAAAAAACTACACTACTATACAGTAAAGAAGAGAAAACCCTATCCTACAGCTCTCTAACGTTGTTTCTAGCCCTCAAATGTTGTATTTATAGGCAAACGAACCTTCTAGATGATGAGACGAAGCCACACGTCAAAGATCGCCGTGTGAGCACACTCCCTTGTCAAGGATCCACGGCAAATGCCATGTTTCGCTGCAATACTAGGGATCTAGCTCCCTGATTTTGCCTTGTTGCTTCGTCCAGCTGCAAGAAGTTTTTGTATTTATCTGAACTTGGGTATTTTGGTCTCGTATTTCTCCAGATTCATCCCCAATTTGTGGATCTAATTATCTTCTAGAAGCTCTCTGGCTTGGTCTCCAAGAAATGGATTTAATTACCTGAAATTGAGTTTAATTAGGCTCTTATTCTCATTTTGAGTTTAATTAGGCTCTTATTCTCATTTTGCCCTTATACTCTTGATTATTTGTAAAATAAACCAAAACACGGTTTAGAAGCAATATTTTATTCATAATGAAGTAAGAAAATGCGATATGATGATGCAGAATTGTAGACTAATCAGAAACCCGAAAGAGAAAAAACCACGGGAAGGGAGATGTTCCACTTTAATTCGAAAAAATTATAAGCAGAAAACTAGAAGGCTCTGTGTGATTACAGTGTTTTTTTTTTCCGACCCCCTCTCATTAGAGAGGACGAGATAATTATATCCGCCTGAACTGTTTTCATGGGTTCGGATATTTCGGATCTGCGTAACAGCGCAATTTGTACATTACGATTTTTTGGTAAATGCTTAGATTGTGTCGCTTGATTGCTGGAATCGCCATGCCGGGTTATTCACCACCATTCATGACTGCTCACATTGATATATGAGTGTTACAACGTTTAGAACGTGGGAATGATATGGCCATGAAGTCGAATCCATAGATCTTGGGAATAGTACGGTCGTGCTGTAAATAGCGCGGGAATGGAGGGTTCTGAAAGGCCTTCACGTCGGCGTCTTGGACAACTCCGGGGTCTCCGTTCGGAGTCTTGAGCAACTCCGTGATATACCTTGTACTGTGGTTGAAGTCCAAGAAGTGGTGCGGCTCCGATTAAGTGGCTAATCTAGGTAGACGATGTCTGACCGGTTTTGTGTTCACGCAGGCCTGAGTCCCTGTTCTTGGGTCCATGTCGTGCTTGCTGGCGAGTTGGGCCTACCTGATAGTAAGCGATGATCTCTATATAAGACACGTGTCACAATCTCTCATGGGGCCGAGATTCGACCACTACACATAGCTTTTTAGTCTTGCCTATATGTCTATCTCATTTGATGAGATTTTAACATCCAACAACCCAGCCGCTTGTCATATTCTAAAATCGCATGCATGCACGCCACATGACCCATAAACGTCCAACAAGAAACAATCATAGTAGGTAGGTGTCAAATGTCGAACACAACCAGCAAGACAACAACATCTCATTTACAATGGCTTCAATGTGTATATTCGAATACGTGGAAGAGAAGTTTCCATATATTTTATCAATACTACTAAATAATAAAAATTGCCTTGCACACCTTTGTCTCTTTTAAAATTGAGAATTAGCACAAGAAAGAGACTAATATTAATTTTTACTGGTAAGAACCATGATGCTGATTGATGCCAAGTTAAACCAAATTGTGAATTTGAATCTCCTCAATGTTGCAGTAAAAGAGATTTTCAAATTCAAGAGAAATGTATGTTTATAGACGATGCCATGCCTTGGATTCATGATGTATAGAAACTGCTATCAGTTTGTTTATCATTAAGAGACTAAATAAACGTGCATGATAAAAATCTTTCTTTTTTGAGTTCGTTTTCTTGATGGGAGCTTCTTTTTTTAGTAAAAATCCCCTTACAATTAGCGTTACACGCAGTAAGAACACTTGACTAATCTTTAAGATCGCGAGGATCTTGAGATCCAGTGGAGCCTAAGTAAGTTTCAAGTTGGACCTTTGGCTCGGTGCAATCAATTCAAGACTAAGAGCAAAAGCTTAAGCTTTTAGATTTTCTTTTTTATCCGTACATGAGGTGAAGAGGCTTCATATTGTTAGATAATAATATCTGGATAAACGGAGAATAAGAAGGTCCTGCATTAAATCAGAATTGTGATATGATCACTGGCTTTAAAACAAAATTGCCTTCTTATAATGCATCGGTCTCAGACAATTTATTCTCAAGATACAACAGATTTTTTTTTGAATATTGCGAGCACTGCAAATTATCAAAACTCTTGAATTCAATTTAAGAATACACTGTTGTTTGTAGATCAGAGTAAAAGAATCCTGTGAGAACGTGTAAAAAAAAAAAAATTCATTTTTATTTTTTCTATATTTTCCTTCTATGAGAGCACTTTATTCATAGGCTTTACACACACGGCCATTGGAGCCCACCGGACAGAAACTGTACAAATAGTTGCAACTCTGGATGAAACTTATAACTCTAATTAGTTATGTGTAGTTATGAAACCATTAAAAAAAAGCTAAAATAGTTGTTGGTCCACTAGTGCATGCATCAGGGAGAGAGAGGAACACATCCTATTAATCATGCAACCAAATATTTCATGTATGCATGAAATATAATAATTAGGAGTTAGTACTTTTCAAATCCTTTGTCCCTTCACAATGAAAAATTTTATTTTGTTAAAATATCAAACAATCCCCTACCATTTAAAAAAAGCATATATTGACTCGATTAGAGGAATAATTTTTACACAAACAGAAGCATACTATACTTTCGATGATCAGTGTCTTTAGGATTTGAACTTACATCTAGTTGACATGATTTCAACCATGAAAATCCTAAGTAGCCGAAGCTTTAAATTTGAACACTTATGCACGGTTTTTATGAGGTCTAACAACATAGTATGAATCTCTTATTAAGTTCTATCGAGATTTCTCTTTACGCTCATGTGATAATATCTTGTTCTCATGAGTGATTTAGAGAACAAGCCCTTCTAATTCTTATAGATTGCAGCCTCACGATCACACTCATATAGGTGATCTCGAAGGATACCCGCTATACCCTGGCTTAGAAGGCCTTGATCTCATTCGGATATTTGTCTTCCTTAATACCAGCAGGCAAACACTAGTTTTAGGAAAGGACTGTTAACTTTTATTTAAGTGCTCAGCTTAATCACCCAATTAGCTTCTTTTACCCATCGAACCTTAATCCTGTGATCTCCATTCAATGAGGTTGGATGGCTGCTAAAGATAATTTATGATATAGGCTTTAGTCCCATCCTAATAGAGGATTTAATGACTTGTCCTCTTGACAATCCTTTTGTAAGATGATCATTTAAATTTTTCTGACCTAATATAACTTAAAGTTATTGTCCCGGTCATATTTAGCTTTCTAAGAATCTTATATTTCAATTCAAATGTCTTGATGACTTTGAATTATGATTTTTACTTTTCATTTTAGCTAGAGTTGTTGATTATCACAGTATATGAGTATAACACTCATTGATTTTTCTACAACAGGTAGCTCGGATAAAAATCTCTTAAGCCATTCTTTTTTTGTCTTAGCTAACTCTAGAAAAACCCGTTCAGACTCCATAGTATACCTAGTGATTAAGGTCTGCTTTGAGGACCTCCATGAAACTGCGACACCACCAAGTGTGAGCACATATCCACTTGTGGCCATTGTATCTTCAGAATCAGAGGTTCAGTTTGTATCATTGTACCCTTCGAGTACAGTTGGATCTCCAGTATAAACTATATTAGAATGCATGAATCCTTTAAGATACCTTAGCAATCTATTGATTGCATTTGAATGAGAATGATCAGAAGTACTCGTGTATCTGCTTAATCTATCCACATCATAGGGAATATCTGGCCTACTATAATTGGCTAGATATATTAAATTTCCTATGATCTGAGAATATCTTAATTGCAATACACTTTCTCCACAATTTTTCTTCAATTTGATACTGGGGTCAAAAGGAGTACTTACAGGTTTGCATTCTAAATAAACAATATATTTTTATGTAATGAGATTGGGTTATTTGTATGCCTTCATTAGCTCTGATAAGTTTAACTCCCAAAATCACAATTGCTATCTTCATATCTTTCATCTCAAAATTATTTTTCAGAATATTCTTTGCTTCAATTATTCTGTCTATGTTATTCCAAAAAATGAAAATATTATCCAAATATAGACACATAAGAATAAATGAATTATCAAAGAATTTTCAATGAACACATATTTCTGAATCATAAATATTAAAACCATTTGAAATAATGATGTTATCAAAATTTTCATGTCATTGCTTTAGGGCTTATTTTAATTCATAAAAAGATTTAACCAACTTACATACTTTATTTTTATGTCTAAGAGTTACAAATACCTCAGGTTGGTTCATATAAATCTCTTCTTCTTAAGTAAGAAATACCGTCTTAACATCCATTTGATGGAACTCAAGATTATAGGAAGCATCTAAAGCAATAAGTATACAAATAGTACTCAATCTAGACACGGGAGAGTATATATCAAAATAATCCAAACCTTCTTTTTGTTCGAAGCCTTTAACGACTAATCTAGATTTATATTTATCTGTGAATCCATCATGATTTGGCTTGTTTTTGAAGATCTATTTACAACCAATTAGTTTAATACCAATAGGTAAATTTACTAAAACTCATTCTCCATGAGCCATAATAGAGTCAATTTTACTCTTTACAGTTTCCTTTCAAAATGGAGCATCATTACTTTCCATCGCAGTACTAAAGGTTAATGGATTCTCCTCGATATTGTAAGTAACAAAATCATTATCAAAGTCCTTTTAATCCTTTGTCTTAATACTAGTATCTTTAATTTTTTTTCTGTTTCTTTCTTATCTTTTTTCTATTCTAAGAAAAAAAAAGTTATTAATCCAAAAGAATATGCCAGTGCTTATACTTCCTTAATCCTCTAGAGCATCCAACACACAACAAAAATAAAATATAGTAAAATAGAAGAAATAATAGAAATAAAAGAAAAGAAAAATTAACTAGAAAAGATATACTATTTAAAAGTCAAGTGTTTAACAATAAAAGTCAATTATATATTTAGAATAATTTAAGGACTATTATATAGTAGGAAAGTAGATTATATTTTACTTAAAAAGTAATGGAGATTAATTCTTAATGCATTTAAAATGTATTCAATAATTTAAAAGTTTTGACATATTATTAGTTTTTGGACTAAGATCTTGAATTTTTAATTTAAAGATATAAAAGTTATAACTATCCTTTTTTTATCTAATCAGATTTTAATAAATTTAATAACAGTATATTTTATGAATTCGATGTCCACGTATCTTTGAGAACACATATTTGAAGCTTTCAAATTAGATTTCAAATATTTAATGTTTTTCTGAGTACATCTGATATAATTAAAGTCATCTATATTTCATTACCCCCAAGCTAAAATAATATCGTGCATCTGCACTGTCTCTAGCAAGTTGTTTTCATAACAGCTGCCGGGGAGCATTTGAATTGGTGTATGAAAGTGTGCCCCTAGAGTTTAAAGTTTTGGGTAGGCCACTGATTATGAGACTCCTCCCATCTTTACATTGCATACCTAAACATAAAGAGAAAGTTATCAGATATGTGCGTGAAATCGTCAGCTAGACTTTAGTCATTCACTTGAACAGTTACCTCTCTTCTTACTTGCACAAATGATTCAACTGTTAACCCTTCTTGTCTTATGGTCAAAATTTTCACCAATGTGACCAAGTTTTAACCATCAAAATTGCTAACCACTAATTTAACAAGAGAGCATGTTGCTTAAAAATCAATGTAAAGTAAATTAGTTTTCCAAAACAAAATCCCCCTATTTTCGTTAATCTGAAAAGTTCTTTGATAACTTTTGAAACTCTTGGTGTTCCTTAATAGGTCTCCTACTATGAGTTCTCCATGCATTATTATTTTGAACTGTGTTAATGCAGACTCTGAAACTCTATGACCTACTTGTACAAATTGTCTAATACTTTCACATCCAACAACTGCGATCTATAACTGAATCTCAACCGTCAAATTTAGAAAGAAAGACACGTGCTTCACACGCAATCAAAACTAGCTAGTATGCTAAACTTGTGGGAACAATCTACCTATCAATTTCCTAATTTATTTCATATCTTATTAGAATTTTCCACCTTAGCTTTTCAGTTTTGCTTATGTACGATATCTCATTTATGAGATTTTAACATCAAACAACCCAAATCTTGTCATATTCTAGAGTCGCATGCATGCACGCCACGTGACCCATAAACGTCCAACAAGAAACAACCATAGTTGGCAGGTGTCAAATGCCAACATAACCAGCAAGACATGATGCTGAGTGATGTTCAGGTTTAACTAAATTGTGAATTTGAATCTCCTCAATGGCCTGTTTGTTTCCCAAATGAGAGAGGAAGAGAGAAGAAGGAAAAGAGGAAAAGAAAGAGAAGTTGAATAGGGGAAGACTTCTTCCCTTCTTCTTTAATCTATGTTCGATTGAGAGAAGAAGAAAAGAAGAAGAACAACAACAACAACTAAGCCATTTGTCCTAATTATTTTGGGGTAGGCTACATGAACCAAAAGAGAATTACACCGGATCGGTACATGGATCAGCTTTCTACACTCATTCCTATAGAGCAATATGTCTTCACTAAGACCTTTAGCCTTTTTATCTTATCGTATTACCTTCATCCAGACAAACCCCCTCATTCTCTCTCTCCTCTCCCCAGTCTTGATCTGCGTTCTCCTCGACTCTCACGCCGATTAGGCGCCACGTGGATGCTTAGCTGGAGGAAGAGCTTTTCTTCCTCCAGCAAACAAACATGAGCCTCCTCTCTTCCTCCAAAAAAAAAAAAAAACAAAACAAACAAAACAAACAGGGCCAATCTTGCAATAAAAGAGATTTTCAAATTCAATAGAAAGGTATGTGTTTATAGACGATGCCACTTGGATTAATTCATGATGTATAAAAACTACTACGAGTTTGTATATCATTAAGAGACGTGAATTGTAAACGTGCATGATAAATCTTCTTTTTAGAGTTCGTTCTCTTGATGGGAGCTTCTGTTTTTTTTTTTTTTTAAAATAGAAATCCTCTAACAATTAGTCTGCGTGTCAAGCTGGACCTCTGGCTCGGTGCAATCAATCTAAAACTAAATGCTTAAGCTTTTAGATTATTTTTTATGTCCGTGCACAAGGTGAAGAGATTTCGTATATGCGCTGAATTATCTGAAACTATCATAAATCATTTAGATTTTGCTCGATATTCTCGACTTTATTTTGCTTTCAAAACTACCATGTACTCTTTTGTGTATTAGCTCCGATAGTCATGTCACGTGCCTAGCACGTGACACTTTTATGACAAAAATAGCCCTGCATAAATAATTAATTATATATGTATAAGTTTTGATTGAGGAAATTATTAAAAGATTATAAATAAATATTAAAATTAAAAAAAATCATTTTGAAAAAAGAAGATGAATTTATTTTAAGCAAACTCTTGTAGTTATTTCATTTGACACGGAATTTTTTTGAAAAAAAAAAATTTTAAAGAAATAATTATGTTTAAAAGAATGGCATCTAGGACAACTTATTTGTGTCACACTGTCTTTAACGGTGTTAGGGAGCTTTCGGAAGGAAAAAGAAAAGAAGTTAAGGATGATTCGAGCAAAACCCTAATAATTAACTCATGATGGTTTTGAAAAAATTAACTTATATATGCATGCTGACCAACGTCTTTACTATATCCATCCAACTTGCAAGGTTGCAAACAAAATAAAATCTATCTACACATGCACCTTTTCTAATTCCTGTGGTTAGGGATGGTTAACCGGACGAATCAGGTTGATTCATCTTGTTTGTCGATTCGTCTTGTCTGTCAGGCGAATTCGAAACTGAGACGCGTTGGACCCGTCTTGTAACGGGTCAAATGAGACAAATCGAAAATACGGAGAATGAATCGGGTCCCTTGACCCGATTCGCTATCCGGATTCGCACGAGATAGATTGAACCCGTCTTGTATTAATTTATTTTTTATGAGTAAAAAAAAATTAAAAAATTAATATAGGATTAGTGACTAATTTTCTCCTCTCACAAGTCACTAAAGGGGGGTTTAAAAAACTTTTTTTTTTTTTTGGTTGGGACTAAATTTATCCTGACCCGATTCGTCTCGTGACGACACGGGACGGGTCGACCCGTATTGACCCGTATAATGTACAGGTCGAATACGGATCGACCCGTATTCATACGATGAGACTCTAACGAGTGGTACAATACGATTCGGTGCTAGCCGAATTAGGTCAACCAGCACCCATAGCCATCCCTACCTGTGGTACCAATTTCTGTTTGCTACGAAATGTCAACCTTATTTAGTCCTTTTACAGACTGGTTATTACTTCTTTTCTTTTTCATTCTTTATAGAAAAAGAGAGAATTAAGAAGTTAATATTTTGTTAACTGAAATTCAAGTTACATCAATAAATATTATATACCTAGCTTGAGCATTTAATTTGATTCAATTTTCAAGCAAATGCTACACATAAATGCCAAAAAAGAAAACATATTGGTATTTTTTCTAAACTGTTTTTAATTAGTTTCTCAATTCAGAAAATTGTGGAAAAAAATATGCTTCCACAATTTTCTTTTCTTCTCTCGGTCCTTCAAGGAAAAAAAAATTAGGCAAATTCCTTCTTTTTAGTACAATCGTGAAGTTTCTCATTGGATCTACATAAATTTTTTGAATGATTAAAAAAAATTTGAATAATGCACCTAAGTAGACGAAATGAGCTTTCTTCTCTGTTTTTCCCTTTTAAAGAGAAAAGATGGAATAATTTTACAATAATGCTTCCTTTCACTGGCATCATCGAACTTTTTGAAGCAAAAATAGAAATTTTGAGATACAGCCACGCAAATGTAGAGCACTTGTTTATCAAATTTGTTATACGACTCTAAGCATGTTGTGACAGTGGCCTAAACATGTTGTGACCAATAATGGTTAGAATCTTATGCACTTGTGGTGGATTTTTCGCCACAAATAATTGGATAGTCGATCATCATCACAAGTAAGAAATGAGATTGGTTTGTGCACGCAGAACACAGAAAATAGAGACACGTGATTTTACATGAAAACCCATAATCAGGAAAAATCACGACGAGGAGGAGGAACTTCACTATAATTCTCAAGTTACAGGATTACAAGAATCTAGAGAGTGTCTCAGATAGAAGTCCAAATAGAATAAGGATCAGAATTCAAAGTCCAAAAGTCCTCAGAGTCTCCAAAAGAATATGCTTTTTCGTTGGAGGAGGAGGTCTTCTTATACTTCACTGAGCTGCAGGCATAGAGGCAGACGTTACGGGCAAGATTTTCATAATTGCATGATTTGCACATGTCAACTTATTGTAAAACGGCCGCAATCAGTGTTGCTGGTTTGTTGGGATTGCATGCAAGAAAATTCGCCACTTTCCATAACTGTCCGTACTGAGTGGTGTTACGCGTTATGAACGTGGAGGATAATATGACTGTGTAACTGTCGGCAGAGATCAGGAGTGATTTGTTATTGGAGCTGCTTGGTTCAAAGTTGAAATCTTTGGAATGGAGAGAGCCATGGAACAGAGAAGATTTTGAGGAGGTCGAGTACGACATAGACTGCGGAGGAAATCTCTGATGTATCTCAAAGAGTTGAAAGATGAAGGACACGTAGACTTGGTCAGATTTTGACCACTACAGATGCCCCAGCTCTTTTGATTGTCAGAGCCTGCAGACAGAAAGTTGGAAGAGCTGAGTTGATAAGAGACTTTTTAATGCCTTAAGTTCGTCTTAATGTTCATGCGCGGATGAGGATCTAGATTATAAATGTGAATCTTTAGGATTTAATTGTAGGTTGTACAGCTGGATGCCAGATGTCGCATCGATCAACTAGATCTCTCAGGGATCGGATCCTATGTTTCTTTAAATCCATGAGTCATAATAACTAGGATGTGGGTTTCATATTTTAGCAGCGATAGTTGATCTTCAGCTGATTCAGTTGACTGAAAATCTCGGGACATAGATCGGCTTTGTGGTAATTGAAAATTTGAATTAGAGGTGCTTCGACTTTTCTTCCATCTATAAATATAGTGGAACTCTTGAATAGAAATCACTTCTACTATCTTCTTTAAAGAATCTTACTTCAAAATTCCTCTTCTCTACTGGGTCACCACGTCTTCTTTTTCTTCTTCATTAGTTGGAGGAAAAAAGAGAGGATGAAGGTGGAGGAAATGGTGGTCAGGCTCCCGCATGCCATACGAGAGTATGGTTGGTGTGCCACATTAGTCATCGTGATGAACATGTTATGACACATTATGGTGCTGTCGTCGAGGGTGGTAGGGAGGACTCCTGTTCCTACTAGAGCCGATGATCTATTTTCCAGTCGCCCGATTTTTAGGGGATGAGATTCGTCTTTTGGGTTCTGAACTTCTTTCCTTATAGGATGTACGAGGAAAGAGAAGACGGTGCTCATCAGCTGGGTATACTGGTGAGTTTCTTCTTATGGTGGGGCACGAATCACTCCCGCAGAACACCTTGAAGGGGATGTGATACCATCTCCTTCTTATGTGTCTTCGAGGTTTCATTCTGATTAGACATCACTGCCTTATGTGTTTTGCTGGAGTCCATCTGGAGCCTGGGGTGTTGTAGTGGCTTCGGAGGGCTTCTTAGGATTCCTGTCACTTTCCCTGAGATGCACAGAGGATGGTGGTTCTAGTTTAGCTTCCTTAGAGGTTTGTTCCAAGTGAAAAGGAGAAGATCTTTCATTAAAGGAATCTTTATTTTTGCGAAGAAACCTCCTGGAGCTTCTTTCAGAGACTTTGGATAGTGATGTGAGCAATGAGGTTGTTCCTTTCGATGGACATTCCCGAGAGGACGTATAATTAGAGTTCAGAAGTTTGATTAGACATAGGGGCAGGATGGCGGGATCGGATCAGGATCATCTGTATTTCTTTTTATAAAGTATAAACACATAAGTGTGATGAAACTTTGTATTATTCTTATTAGATGTAATCAAATATGTATTAAAAGGAATGTATTTAGAATGGAAAGATTTTTCAGAATAAAACACATGTATATTTCTTTAGAACAAAAATGATTGTATGAATCTTGCCTGGCCTGCTTTATCGTTATCTTTTTAGAATCGGAATGATCACGCCTCTTCGAAGTGCTGATCTCTATTACGGTATGATTGGTCTGTCTTGAGAGTGATTTGGTAAGCCTGCAGTGTTGTTTTTGAATGCGATTAGTCCCATCAGTGGTACTTACAAACTTTTGACCTCCAAATGAGAGAAATCCATGTAGCGGAGTTGGATTCATGGTTGCTTACGAGTGGAGAAGTCCCATCAATGGAGCTATGGTCATGGGACTCTGAAAGGGATTCATGCAGCAGAGTAGGGACTCCGAGCGGGGGTGGAAACCACAATGGAGGAAGCACGTAGGCTAGAGTCTGTATTGCCATCTCCGAGTAGGGGAATTCCATCAGCGAGAGGTGCAGACTTTCGGGGGAGGAAGGAAGATGCAGACACAAGCATGCAATGGAACATCTTATATAAATATTGGATGCAGCATAATAAAAGTAATGAAAGGCTAATACAAATTTGACAGAAACTATGTATACTCAGCTTCAAATCATATGAAACAAGTACGTCGAGGGGATAATCCAAACAAGCGAACCCTCATGTAAATACCATATGATTTATGTATTTATAGGATGAACATACATAATCCATAAAAAATAAACAAATTGGGTAACAAAACTACATATACTCAGCTTCTAATAACACGAAACTAGTACGTCGAGGGGATAATGGAAACAAGAAAACTCTGATGTATATACTGTATGTCTTGTGTAATTATAGGCTAAACATACATAATTCATGTTATCTTGGGATGAGCAATTCATGTTATCATATGTAAAAATTGTGTTAAGATAATACCTGAATGATCGTACGTTCTCGAAATGTTTGATTTTTTTAGCCTCTAATTATACGAAACTAGTATGCCAAGGGGATAATCCAAATAAGGAAGCCCTTCTGTATATACTATGCATTTCATGCAATTATAGGCTCTTCAGAATGTTTACCTACAAAATTGGAAAGGGTTTAAAGTAGGGTGCGACCCATCGATAGATTGGATGTGTCTATACTGAGCAGGGGTTAAGACCTACAATAGAGTGATGATCCAGACCACTGAGTAGGAGGAATCCAACAGCAGAGTTAGGCCTCCGAGTGGGGGGAATCCCAGCAGCGGAGTTAGGTTGCTTCCATGTAGGGGTTTAACCCATCAGCGGAGCTGTGAACTTGGTAAAGACCTAAAGTGGGGGTACAACTCATCGACAAATTGGATACATCTACTTTGAATAGGGGCAAGGCCCACAACATAGTGACGATCCATCTTGGACCTAGCAGAGGGAAACTATCAGGGTTCATCCACCCGTGTGTTCAGATGAAGGGAGCCCATAGGCTAGCATTTGTGTTCCGAGTGGGGTGTGACCCATTAGCGGAACATCAAAAGGGGCTCTGAGAGGGGGAGAATCTCTGCAGTAGTGTAGGGACTCCGAACGAGGGTAGGACCCACATCAGAGGGTTTCGACTCCTGTAGGATAACCGAGAGGGGATCCATGGCGGTTGCTCTCGTTGCTATCCCCGAGCGAGGTTAACCCCACAACGAAATGTGCAAGCATTGAACTCTGAGTGGAAAATCTCATCAGCAGAGTTGGGTTCGTAGTTATTTCCAAGTGAGGGTAAGACCCATCAGTGGAGCCGCGAACCTCGATGAGACTCTGAGTGAAGGGAATCCTAGCAGCAGAGTAGGCTGAAATGGTTAGAAGAAAAATATAATTTTATTTGGTAATAAAATAAAATATATGAAAATTAAAGTTTAGGAGAGATCAGGATGGTAGTACTACCCTGTTAGAGGAGATAGGATCTGATCACTTGATTGCTTTGTATTGAGTGATCACGTCCTATAGTTGGGTACGAGGTGGAGCGCTCAGCTGTCTGAATTCGGATGCTGCTTCTTGTATGAGTACATATTCCTTGAGGAAGCCCTGGCGGATGAGCTTCTCCAAGTACCTTCAGAGGCTCCGGCAATGGATGGTCTTGTATCCCTTATCATTGTGGTAGGAGCAGTACTCTTCTGCTTCAGAAAGTTAGGGATCGTATTGGATGGGTCTCGAACGCCTGACCCTGGGTTGATCCTTGATGGTTATGGTGGAGATTTTTCCCTGCGAACAATCGGACAATCGATCCACACTATAATAGAGATAGGAAAATGGAGGCTGTGTGAATAAAAGTGATACTCAACACAGAAAAAGAAGAGACACAAGATTTTTTATGTGAAAACCTAAATCGGGAAAACAATCACGGGAAAAGGAGAAGATTCCACTATAATTCTCAGTTAGAAGAATTACATAGAATTTGTTGGTATGTTTTTGAGCTGGGATCAATTAGAAGAGAAAAGCCTCCTCCTGCTTGAAGGAGAAGGTCTATCTATACTCAGTTGTCGGCATGGAGACGGATGACGTGTTGGCCAGATCTTTATAACTGCATGATTTGCACATATTATTTGTTGTAACGACCATGATTATTGGTGTTGAACTGTTGGGATTGCATGCAGAAAATCTCATTATTGTCCATAACTACCCGAGCTGGGAAGCTTTACACATTATGAACGTGAAAGAGAAAAGAGAGGTGTAACTACAGGCGGACATCTCAGTGGTTATTGCTGAGAACTTCTGAAAAATTGAGAGTATTGGACTGTAATGGCTCAGGACGGATAAAGTCTTCGGAGCTGAAGGTTACTCCAGGATGACTTGAAATAGCGTAGCTTTCGAGGTGGAAGAATTTTAGTAAGAAAGTTGATTTTGGTGTGGTCTGAAATGATTTTGGGAAGATGTGTAGTGATGGAGGTCTCGGGACAGACTGAGAGCTATGGATGTTTCTGGAGGAGGCTTATAATTGCATGGACACGTGTCATCACCTTGATAGGGGTCAGTTTTTTATCACTACAGATGCCTCCTGCTCTTTCGCTTACCAGAGCCTACGGGAGGGAAGTTGAAAGAGCGAAGTTGATAGAGATCCTTAAATTTTTTGACTTCTTCTTGATGTCTGTGAGCAAGGGAATATTTGGATTATAAATGTGAATCTTCTGTATTGACTTGGAGATTACGTAGCTAGCTGACAGTTGGCATGTCAATTGATTAGATTGCTTGAAATCTGTAACCTTCCTTCAAATCCTGGCACCGTATAACCAGGTATATGGTTCCATGCTCAGGCGATAGTGGTTGATCTGTTTCTAATTCGGTCGATCGAAAATTATGTGTTTTGGATCGATTTTTTTTGGGATTAGGAATTCGAAGTGGAGACGATTTGCTTCTCCTCCATCTATAAATAGACTGGAGTCTTTCGCTGGAAATCATATCTGTTTTCTTCTTTTCGGGTTTCATGAAAATAATGTTTACATAATTGATATGTTGAATCTACATTGCAATGCTGCTTATTTAAATATTTTTAATGAAGATTCTTGTTTATGGCATAAAAGACTAAGTCATATTTCGTTTGACCATCTAACCCGAATTAATTCTAAGAAATCGATGAAGGGTACTCTTGTTTGAAGTTTGAAAAGGACCGTATATGTGATGCATGCCAACTTGAAAAATAATCCAAGTCCTCTTTCAAAGCAATCAAGGATATCATGACATCTAGACCATTAGAGGTAATTCACATGGATTTGTTTGGTCCAACTAAAACCAAAAGTCTTAATTGTAACCATTTTGTCTTGTTTTTGTTGATGATTTCTCAAGATGTACATAGGTTTTCTTTTTAGAAATTAAAGATGAAGCTTTTTTGCATTTTATATTTTTAGAAAAAGAGTTGAAAAAAAGATTTTATGCATAAGAAGTGATAAAGTTGGCGAATTCATCAACCATTCCTTTATCACCTATTGTGGAAAAAATAAAATTAAATATTAGTTGTCTTGACCTAGAACTTCACAACAAAATGGAGTCATT
Source organism: Agave tequilana (assembly GCA_038442645.1). Lineage (NCBI taxonomy): Eukaryota > Viridiplantae > Streptophyta > Magnoliopsida > Asparagales > Asparagaceae > Agave > Agave tequilana. Next base: position 186,627 of record JAVJIF010002175.1, on the reverse strand, counting down.
GAAAGAAAGAATCATACTCTTCAAGAAATGGCTAGACAATGATTAGTGAATATGATCTCCCTTAATATCTATGGGCCGAGGCTGTAAGCACTTCATGTTACATATCCAATAGAGTTTATTTTTGCAAAAACATTTCTAAAACCCCTTTTGAAATCTATTATTTGAGAAAAACCAAATGTTTCATATTTCATAGTTTTTTGTTGTAAAAGTTTTGTATTGGACATTAAGGACAATTTAGATAAATTTGATGCCAAGTCTTATAAAGCTATATTTGTTGGATATTCACACACTAGTAAGGCCTATAGAATTTTTAATAGGTCAACTTTGACTATTAAAGAGCCTATACATGTCAAGTTTGAGAAATATAATGCTCTTGTGAAGAATATTGTAGAAATTGATTCTTTAGGTGAAGATATGGAGAAAATATCATTGAAGGACTCACCAATGAAAGAAGGCAAACCAAAAGATGATGAACATGGTGAAGTTCAAAAAGTTGAAGTGGAGTCAACTCAACCATTTTCAAAAAATTAGAGATATGCTACAAACTATCTCAAGGAGCTCATCATAGGTGGGGTTTCCAAAGGGGTAACTACTCGCTCCAAACTACTCGCTCCAAACTCCATGATATTTGTGGTCATTATGTATTCACTTCTCATATTGAGCCCAAGAATATTCACGAAGCCGAGGGTGACTCATATTGATTGCTCGCAATGCGAGAAGAGCTTAATCAAATTGAGCACAATAAAGACATCTTGTTCCTAGGCCCCATGATAGGCCAACTATTTGCACTAAATAGATTTTTCGGAATAAGTTGGATGAGTCAGGAAATATTATTAGGAATAAAGTTAGGTTTGTGGCCAAGGTTACACCCCAACTGAAAGTATAAATTTTGAGAAAACTTTTGCACTTGTAGCACGGCTTGAAGCCATACAGATGACACTTGCCTTTACTTTTTTCAAATATTTCAACCTTTTCCAGATGGATGTTAAAAGTGTATTTTTGAATGGTTTTATTGAAGAAGAGGTGTATGTTGAACAATCCCTCGGGTTTGTTAATCCTGCACATCTAGATTTTATTTTAAACTTGAGAAGGCTTTATATCGTTTAAAATAAGCTTCAAGAGTTTGGTATGAAAGAGTTTCAAGTTTTCTTGTTTTAAATAATTTTGTTAAAGCTAAAGTTGACACTACCTTATTTACAAAGCATGTAGAAAATGATATCCTAATTGTGCAAATATATGTTCATGATATCATTTTTGGATCCACTAATGAAAAGTTTTGTAAGGATTTTAAATCATGCATGAAGAAAGAGTTCAAAATGAATATGATAAGAGAGTTTAACTACTTTCTTAGACTCCAAATCAAGCAAAAAAGCGATGAAATCTTTATCAACCAAGCCAAATACACGAGAGAACTTATCAAAAAGTTTGAGCTTGAAGATGCAAGATTAGCAAGGCACCCATGGCTACCATAACTAAGCTTGACAAGAATGAACAAGGTTAAAACGTTGACATTAAACTCATCATGTCATGATTGGTAGCTTGCTTTATTTGACAGCTAGTAGGCCGGACATTATTTTTAGTGTGTGTCTATGTGTTAGATTCCAATCTTATCCCAAAGAGTCTCACTTAATTACTATAAAACGAATTATTAGATATCTTAAGGGTACTATTGGAATGGGCTTGTGGTATCTGAAGACCGAATAATTCTCAATGACGAGTTTTTCGGATGCTGGCTATGCCGGTTGTAGAGTGGATAGTAAGAGCACTAATGAAACTTGTCAATTTTTAGAAAATTACCTTGTTACATAGTCTTCAAAAAATAAAATTTTGTAGCCCTCACAACTGCCAAAGTGGAGTATATTGCGGCCGAAGCTTGTTATGCTCAAGTCCTTTGGATGAACATACTCTCTTTGATTCTGATTTGCATTATGATTATATCAAAATATTTTGGGATAATAGTAGCACCATTCATATGAGTAAGAATGCAAATCAATATACTAAGACCAAGCTTATAGAGATTCGATATCAGTTGCTTAGAGATTACCATGAGAAAGGAGACATTAAAATTAATTATGTTTCTACCGATTTTCAGTTAACAGATATTTTTACTAAATCACTTGATTATAATAAATTTTCATTCATTTGTGGTGAGTTGAATGTTTGCATTATGGATTCTTGAAATTTTTCATTGGTGTCTCTCAAAATTGGTTTCCTTGTTTGTTCACTTAGTTTCCTTCTTACATTAATACTTGTATTTGTTTAAAATTTGATCTCTTGTTTTACTCCTTTTTGATGTATGACAAAAAAGGAGAGAAGTATTCTAAAAAGGGGAGAAGAATTACAAAAGGTTATATGTATAGTTATCTATTGATGTTTTTATGGAGCTTGAATGTTTTTATGCTGCTTGTAGAATTTTTTATATATGTATATGTAAAATTGTTTTTGAAAAATTAGCATATTTTGGTACAATAAGCTTTTATCATATATATTAACTTACTCAATATTTGTATGCAATATTTTGATCTATTATTCATTGCATAATATTTGGTGGAAGGAAGCATGGAAGGAGGATGGAATATTTATACATATTGATTCATCATTGAACACTTTATTATATATGCACATGACTTAATTATTCAATTGGTATATTATTTAGTCATGATTCATTGATTTTGATAAATAAACATAATTTTAGGGAGAGCTTTCCAATCTTCTTATATTTATTTTAATTTCAATAACTCATATGTTTTGTCATCATAAAAAAGAGAAAAAATTGTTGGCCCAAGGGTACTCACTCTCCAATTTTTATTTTAATGATTACAAACTACATGAAGTTATTCGGTACTAATCAAGCTCAAGTGTTTCAGCACTTTTTTCAAGGTTCAAGAGGACACAAAGTATTTCTTCCTCAAATAAAAATTTTTGAAGTCTCAAGTTTACTCAAGGATGGGATTCAAGATAGGACAATCAAGATTGATGTTTTGAAGAAGCCCACTTAAATATTGCTTGAAGATATATTAAACCTATATTAAAAAAATAGTTTATTAAAGTAGAATGTAGAATTGATGTTCAAGAAGTCACACACAAAAATATAAGTTTTCATATCTAGCTTTCTTGTTTTGATATTTTATAAAGTTTGCTATTTGATACATGTCTCATATTTTTCTAAATTTATATATTATGTTTCTATCACATATCTCATAGCCTATATATTGCCAAAACACTTCTTAAATTAATACAAAATATTTAAAAAGGAGTTTGATTTCAAAAATATTATGAAAAATATTTTTTAGTCTTGGTCGGTGGACCGACCAATTGACCGGACCTCGTGGTTGTTATTGGGTGACTGCCCTGCATATTATGCACGTTGTTGGATGACTAACCGGTCGACAGGAAAACCTAGCGGTCGACTGGATGGTCAACTAACTATCACACCCAAGTCTCTATTTGGATCAGATGACCGGGCAGTCGACCGATGCCTAATGACTAGTTCAAAGTTTTTAACTACCGGTCGACTGGCCGATCGACCGATGTCTGGGAAAACTATAGTAACGGCTAATTTTCAAAATCTGGGACTTTTAACTTGTTCTCCAACGGGTATTTTTGCCCCTTTTGGACTTGATCTCCTTCCTAATGACCTGATAGGCTCTTCTAACAGTGTTTATCACATGCCTATATATATAGTTCAATGGGAGAGGATTAAACAATCAAGAGTTTGAAAAAAATTTTGAAAAATCAAGTTTATTTGAAAGAGAAAATTTCTAAGTTTCAAGTTTCAAGTCCTCTCATTTTCAAATTAATTTCTACTAGTTTTCAGCTTTTAAATTCATTTATTTCAATTGAATTTTCTCTCTCATAAACTTCTTGAGCTTCACTCTTCATTCTATATTATAGAAAGTTATAAAAGAGAATTTTTGTGATCTTTGTGGTCATCAAAAGCTTGTTAACCTTATTGGCTTTGTGCTACCTCTTGTGTACAACATTGAGAATTGGAGTTGCGTACTCCGGTCTTGTGAGACCATTGTAGTTCCTTTGTGGAAAGATCCTTAGTGGATAGTGAAATCCTTCACACGATAAAGGCGGAGACGTAGAGCTTTGTGCTTGAACATAAAAAAAAATCTCTTTTTTGAGATTGCCTTTTTCTCTTACTCTTACTCTATTGGTATTACTTGCACTTGTGTTATTATTTCTCTTGCATTTGCTATTCATTACTTGCATCATATTCATCATTCTTACTTGTCAATTTCACTCATCTCAATATGAATACAACACCTCAACTTCTAATCTAGAGGAATATATAGGATAAGTTCTAGAGCCCTTCACGGTGAATCTGGCTTCACTTCTTGTTTTGAGTTAACCATTTGCATCATTCATTTTAAATTCTGCATTGTTTGCCATTAGATTAGCATTACATCTATTCACCCCTTTATGTGTACTTTTAGAGCCCACGAGCCCGATCGAGGCTGCAACTTTCAACAACTCAATTATAAAGAATGAACACTGGTGATCAATACTCGATCATAAACAAAATTCTTTCACAACCTCACTTATAGAATAGATAAAAATGAGAGCACAAGTGTAGGCGAAAGAAAATATAAATTGAGAATTGAAAAGTACTACTAAATTTTGCAAGAGATTTTAGATTTGAATACTTGAAATTTTTTTTGAAAGCTTGCCCTTAAAACTTGTTAAAACGCTTAAAAACGCTCTCTAGACACTCCTATTTATAGGAGAATCCTAGAGACCAATTTTCAGTTAATTCTAGTAATTAAAACATATTAGAATTTATTAGAATTAACAAATAGCCGTTGGGAATGAACATGGGCATGTTTGAATAGAAAACTAGCTATTATAAGGCAAAATAGGCAAGTTTTGATTACTAGCTATCGACAACTATGTTGGACTGTCGACGAGCCAAGTAGCTGGCACACAAGAAAACTTCATACACATTTTTGAAGGTTAAAACATTAGAGTTTGAAAATAAATATAAATGAAGAATTTGTAGATATTTAAGTTATCTTTCTAATAAAATAAAAATCATATGAATCTGATTTTAGTTTTGAAAGATATGATTAAACTACTGAAGAGTGTTAAACTAAATTTATGAAAACTATTTTCAGCCCTTTACATTTGAATATGAAAAAGAATCAAGGTATTGTAGCCCTTTAAGTTTGCTTTGTAATATAACTTGAATCACATCAAACAGAAATCAGAATAAAAAGTTATGGTCAAAATAGACAGCAGCTATTGATAAGCCGAGCTCACTTGATCTCTGTGAAATGCTGTGACAGCTATGAAGCAGTTGTCGACAATCCTGCTGCACAGTCAGTTTTTAAAACTAATTTTTAAAGTTTTAAATGTTATAATTTGAAAATAATTATATAAGAAGATGTTGTAGCCCTTTAAGTTTAACTCTGTAATGCAATAAAATCATATGAATCAAATATTGGGTTAGAAAGTTATGATCAAAATACTGAAATGGTATCTTATAGAAAATTATAAAAACTTTGTTTATAAGAAATAAATTTTGATAAAAATAAAACTAAACTAATTTCTTTGATATAAATCATATAAATACAATATTGAGTTTAAAACACAACTAATAGAATCTTTTACAAATCAATATTTTTAAACTCAATTTCTTGAAAATTAAAACGCAAAATCATGTTTAATAAAACTCACTAAACTAACATAAAAAAAGAACTTATGTGTGCGAGCTTGAGCAATCAATTCTACACTATTCTTTACAAAACTTCTAAACACTTATAAATTCTATAAACAAATCTTCATCTCTTGATCTTGATCTTCTACTATATCTTGATTTGTTCTAAATGCTTGATTCACCTTGAGCTTGACTCCTCCTTGAGTGTTAAATGTGTCTTTTGTACTTAAGCTCTTGAATCAACCCATATTAACTTCAAAACTCGACTTTGAGTCTTTTGTTGAAGCTAAACACCAATTTATGATCTTGATTAAACCTGAAACTTATATAACACAAAATCATTAGTAACTATAACTACATTAGTTAATCATCATCAAAACTAGAGTGATGGATCCTTGGGCCAATAGGAGTAGGGGCTGTCCTGGGCGGTTATTGGGGAGGACGTGACTTCATGACAATTATGCTTGTCTTCGAGTCTTCATTTTGATCGGACACCGCCGCTTCACTGTTGGAGGCTCCTTCATTGCGGCGAGCAACAAGAGGGGTGTATGAGGGGTGTTTTCATGGAACGTCACCGATTAAGCACTCCTTTCAAAGCTCTGACCTCTTCTTCAGAATAAAGGGTTGGTGGTGTGATATCATCACTGGCTTGTGTGTCTTGGAGGTTACATCCTGATCGGGCATTGCCGCCTCACTGTCTTGCCATAGTTTGTCTAGAGCTCAGGGCGTTGTAATGGCTTCAGAGGGCATTCTGGAAGTTCATCGCACTCTTCTTACGAACATGAGGTGGGTGGTAGCATCAGTCTGACTTTCTTGGAGGCGTGTTCTAGATGGAGAGGAGAATATCTTTTATCTAGATGGTCTCTCACATTCATGAAGGAACCTCTCAAAGCTTCTTCCAAGTATTCTGAGCAGCGGTGTGAGTAATGAGACTGTGCCATTTTGCAGATGTTCTCTGGAGGACAAGCCCTTGGAGTTTGAAGGTGGGACTAGATGTAGGGACAGGATGAAAGTATTGGATTGGGATTATCTGTATTTCTTTTCAAAAAAGTGTAAACACAAATCTATAATGAAGTTTTTTATTACTCTTGTTAGATCTCTTTTGTTTAGATCTTATCTAGATTTCATTACCGTTGGTCTTGTTCAGAATCGATCATGTCTCCTCGGAGTATTGGTCTTTAATTTTGGGATGTTTGATTTGGCATGTGGACGGTTTGGTAAGATTGCGATGTTGTTCCCGAGTGGGGGTAGTCCTATCAGTAATACCTGCAAACTTTTATCCTCCGAGTGGAAAAATTCCAGCAGTGAGATTGGATTCACATATGCTTCTTAATGGGGTTTGACCCATCAACGGAGTTATGAACTTAGGACTTTGAGAGGGAAAAATCCCTGCAGCAGAGTCGGGCCTCCGAGTGGGAAAATCCCAGCAGCGGAGTCAGTCAGTGGCTTGGCATTTATGTTTCACGTCGGTAGAGGAAAACTACCAGGAATACTAACGTCCGTTGACCTATAACGGAGGGATGATTTACACACAAGAATGCAATTACACAAATTAAATGTTAGATGTAGGATTATAAGTTAGTGTAAGGCATAAATTAAATAGATTGGGCTAACAAGACTACATATGTTCAACTTCTAATTACACGAAACTAGTACGTCGAGGGATAATCCAAACAAGAAAACCCTCATGTATATACCATGTGTCTCGTACGGTTATAGGCTAAACATACCCCCTCATGTCATCTTGAGATGTGTAACACATGCAAAATCATAAAAGTGATGTTCGGATTATACCTGGGCGACTATGCCTTTCTGATATTTTTGATGTCTCCAATCTCTAATCACATGAAACTAGTATATTGAGGGGATAATTCAAACAAGAAAACCCTTATGTATATATCATATGTTTCATGCAATAAAGGCTCTCCGGAATGCTTACTTGCAAATTGGAAAGAGGTCTGAAGTGGGGGTATCACCCATCAACAGATTGGATGCGTCGACTCTGAGTAAGAGAAATCTCATCATCGAAGTTGTGATTCAGACCTCTGAGTGGAGAGATTCCATCAGCAGAGCTGTGACCTCAATAGGAACTTGAAGTGGAGGTGTAACCCATCGACAAGTTGGATGCGTCTACTCTGAATTTGAAAAATTCTAGCAGCAGAGTAGCAATTCAAATAGACCCGACAGAGGGAAACTTCTCGGTGGTTCATCCTCTAGTGAGTCGGATAAGGGGAGCCTATATGCTAGTGTTTGTGTTTTCTAGTGGGAGAAATTTATCAGTGGAACATCAAGGGGCTCTAAGAGAGAAAAATACCTTTAGCAGATTAGGTACTCCGAGTGGGAAATATCCACAGCATAGGATTTCAATTCTCGTAGGCTAATCGAGAAAGGGCTCATAGGCAAGTATGCGTTGTCGTCTCCTAGTTGGGAAAATCCCATCAGTAGAGTGTACAGACAGAGTCTTCTGAGTGAGGAAAATCCCATTAGCAGATGGACCGACTCCAGTGGGGAAATCCCAGTAGCGGAGTAATTCTGAGTAGGAAAAATCTCATTAGCAGAACGTCTAGCTTGGAAGGACTACAATAGTTATGAGCAAAAATATCATTTTTCTTCAATATTGGAATGGAATACATAAAACTGAAATACAGGAAGTGGTAGGGATAAGAATACTGCCCTATCTTTTGAAAATGCGAAATCACTCAATTACTTTGTATTGGATGATTAAGTGTTGTGGCTAGGCAGTAGGTGTAGTGTTGAGTTGTCTGGGTCCGGAGAGTGCTTCAAAAGTAAGGATGTACTCTTTGAGAAAGCCCTGCTAGATGAGCTCTTCCAGGTACTTGCAAAGAGCCCAACAGTGAATGGTCATATGTCCCTTATTGTCATGATAGGAGCAATATTCTTCGGCTCCAGAAAGTGTGGGATGAAATACACCTAGAGGGGGGTGAATAGGTGTGTTGCTAATCAAATGCAAGTTTAAAAATTACTTATGATGAATGATGCAAACCGGTCGCTCAAAACAAGAATTGAAGCTGAATTCTCCGTGAAGGGCTTTAGAACTCTCCTCTTTCTAGATTATGAGTTAAAGTGCATAATTACCTCCCTGTTGAGATATGTAAAGACCAATAATGAAAGTAATGAATGAATGCAATATTAGTATGCAAGATGAACAACTACACAAGTATGAATAAGCAATAGAGAGCAAGACATAAGAAATCACAAATACAAAGAATTTATTTCGAGGTCGAGCCACTGCTCTAGGTCCCCGCTTTCACCACTATGAAGGATTTCACTATCCACTAAGGGATCTTCCATAAAAAAACCTAACAATAAGCAATTATAATTAGTCTACACAAGATCGGAGTACATAACTCTATCACTCAACCCTCTACACAAGAGGTAGCATAAGTCAATTGATGTTACAAAGCTCTTGGTGATCACTCGAGATCGCAAACACTCTTTTACAACTTCGTATAGAGTAGAATAAGAAATGAAGCTTAAAAAGTTAAGTGAGCGTAGAAATTCAGTTAGAAAGAATTTAAGAGCTTTAAACCAACTGAAAATAGCTTTGGAAAGATTGAACTTGAAGATTGGAAGCTAGAAAAACTTTTTCTTTTGAAAGAAACTTGAGTTTTTATAAAAACTTGTAAGTATTTTTAAAACCAAACCCAATGACCCATATATATAGACAATAGATAAATACTATTAGTTATAGTCGTTGGCTCAAAACTAAAATAGAGTTGTTGGCTCCGGTCGACTGAAAAACTGTTCAAAACAGAGAAACTCATTGGGTCGGTTGACCAGATGGTCGACCGACCCAAACAGAGACTAAGCCTCAGCTAGTTGGTCGACCCCTGGTCGACAAGGGTTAGCGGTCGACTGGTCGGTCGACCGATAACATGCACAAATGTGCACATCCCCTTGGCCATAAGCTCGGTCGACCATTTTGGCCTGACATATGCACCGGTCGACCGTTCGGTCGACCGACTTAGCCTGAAATACTTTTTCAGAATATATTGAAGTGTAAACTTATTTTTGAAATATATAGTATTAGTTTATAAGTAATATAGCACTGTATAGGTAATGGAATGCATGTTCTAAACTTGATATAAAATTTTAGAAAAATTATGAGACATTTATCAAAACCAAACATGCAAAACACCAATACTATCAAAACTTGTATTTTTAAAATCATGTATTTTTGTGTGTATAACTTCTTGAGCATCAAATCTATATTTTACACTTTGACAAACTATTTTCTTACAAGGCTCTAGGTGACTACAAGTGTCTTCAAGCAGGCTTCTCCAATAGCGACGTCGAGTACATTGAGCTTCAATCTCGTATTGAATACCCTTCAGTCTTCAACACCTTTCTTTAGAGGAAAAAAACTCCTTGAATTCTTTAGAACTCTGAAACATACTTAAACACTTGAACTTGATTAGTACTAAATAACCACATATGTTTTGTTATCATCAAAACTATAAACTGGTGATTGTAACCTTGGGCCAACATGGGATCGTATTGGATTAGTCTTGGGCACCTAAACTATGGCTGGTCTTTGATGGTGTTGAAGACCTCGTTGATGGGGAGTCTCAACAAAGTGAAATGTTGTTCCATCTGGAAAGTTCAGAGTGCGCTTAGAGAGAGGATTGGGAGTGCTTGTCTTTTGAAGGCACGTTGCTCCCAGTTCTGATCTTGGTTATGAGCGAAGGCTTCGTGCGGAGACTTCGACTTTCCTCTGTTGTTACTATATTTCGTGATACGATTGGAGGAAGTCTTCATTGTCTCCTCTAGCTGGATATAGGGTTGAGCTCGTGACATGACTGAGCTCGTGACATGACATGACCTTGCTCATTCGGGAAACACCGTGCTTGAGGAGGTGCTTGTACAGGGGTGAGAAACCTACAACCCACTAATGAATGCGAGTTCAGAGACGTTCTCATCGCAGTTGGAGACTTTGGCAAGTTGATTTTAGAAGAAGGCGATGTATGATTTGAGTTGTCACTCTGCCTCATTTTGACAGAGAAAAGGTGATGGTTGTTCTTTTTGGCCTCCTAACAAGAGGCATACTGAGTGAAGAATTCTTCGGTTACCATCCTCAAAGTTACGGAGAAAGCGAGTGGTAGAGAGTAGAACCAATTTGATGCACACCTTTCAGACTGGAGGGGATGATGAGGCACAACAGTGGATCATTATGGGAAAAACTATCAACTTGTCCCGAAAATGCCTGATGTGCTGGATTGAGTCGCTCACTCCAGAGTAGTAGTTGAAGGTTGGGGTTAAAAAACTTGCTTGAAAACTCGCAACCAGAATTTCTTCAGTAAGGGGGAGTCAGAGATTTTGGCAGTTAAAAGGGTTGGGTGCCTTTGCAGCTTGGCTTTCGCAATCCATCTTTGGATCAGCTTGTTAAGAGCTTGGAGGTCGGGAGACCCATCGACTTCAGGCTCGCTATCCAACTGCATGGTTGGCTAGTTGTTTTGGAGGGCAATGGTTTGAGCTTGGATTTGGTTATTGAGTTGCCTAAATATCTCCTTCTCATGGATGTCATTCTCGCGGTCGAGTGCTACCTACTCCGGATCGTGATCAGACTGGGCTTATTATTTTTTCATCTGCTCTTTCATATCAGCGAACATCTAAAGGAACTAGTTTTCATATTGTTTTGATGGTTGAAAACTAGTGGTTGCCTCCTGAGCCGAGCAGGAACCAGTGTCCTGGTTGGTATGCGGCTAATTGATGGCTAGTGGGGGGACCGTATCTCCAGTAGTATTGATGGCCTTGTCTTTGGATGTTGCGCCATTAAGAGTGACAATTTGCTTTTTTGGAGCCATCGACATTGTGAAAGAGGCTTTTTGCCTACGCTCAGCTCTCAACAAAAGCACCAATTTGTGGTATGAATCGACCATCTGATGGTTTGTGGTGAAAAATCTTCACCATAATGGTCTTGAAGACTTCGTTGATGGGGAGTCTGAGTGGAGTGAATTGCTCGCTCAGAGTGAACTTTATGAGAGAATGGGGAGCGCTTGTCTTTTGTAGGAAGGTTACCCTCAGTTCTGATCTTAAGCATGGGAGGAGACTTCGTGCGAAGGCTTTGACTTTCCTCCATCATCACCATGTTTCATGGAGTGGTTGGAGAAAATCCTCATTGCTTTCTTTAACTGGATATAGGTTTGATCTCCGGATAAAACCTCGCTCATCCTAGTAACATTATGCTTCAGGAGATGTTTATAAAGGGAGTGAGAGGCTCGCAGCCCGCTGATGAATGCGAGTGCAGATATGTGCTCATCGCAATTGGGGATATGGGCCAGTTAGCTTTAAAAATAGCCGATGTAAGATTTGAGGCTATAACTTTATCTCATTGTGATGGGAAGAAAATGATGGTTGTTCCTCTTAACTTTCTGGCGAGATTCATAGTGGATGAGAAACGCTTCAGAGACCTCCTCAAAGTTGTGGAGAGAACATGGAGGCAGGGAGTAGAACAAATTTGAGGCCACACCTTTCAGGCAGGAAGGAAAGTGAGACACATGAGCGGATCATTGCGAAAATAAACTATCATTTTGTCGCAGAAATAAACTATCATTTTGTTTTAGAAATAGTAATAGTTTAAGGTTGGAGTCGAGAATTTTCTCGGGAACTCGCATTCTGGGACTTCTTTGGAGAGCGAGAATCAGAGATTTTGGCAGTGAAAGGTGTTGATTGGTTGTTGAGTTGTAACTTAGCCTCTTTGATCCATTTTTGGATCAACTCGTCGAGGGTCTTGATGTCAAGAAATTCTGACTCCATATTCGTTTTTCAACTATGTCAATGTTTGAGTGTTCTGGAGGGCAACGATTTGGGCTTGGAGTGTTCGTTAAGTTGCCTCAATACCTCTTGTTCACAGATGGCATTATTGCGATCAAAAGCCACTGCTCCTGATCACGATCTGACTGGACTTGTTGCTCTTTCATCTGTTCCTTCAGTCAGCGAGCATCTGAAACAGCTGGTTTTTATACTGCGGCAGGGGAGCTTGGACGTTGGTGGCTACCCCTGGAGGCGAGGAGGAAGTAGTGTCTTTGGTAGTACGTGGATGATTTTGGCTGGCGGGAGGACCGTGCCCCCAATGATACTGATGACCTTGTAATTTGACGTGGTGCCATTGAGGGTGACAGTTTACATTCTTGGGCCGTCGACGTTGTGGAAGAGACCTTTGAAAAGGTTTTTTTAGAAAGATTTTGGGTTAGATGGGAGCGAGAGGGAGATTTTATGTGTGAACTCAAAAATCTCAATTAAAGCACCAATTTATGGTGGTAATTTTTCGTCACAAGTGATTAGACGATCGATCCTTACCACAAGCGAGAAATGAGATGGAGCTGTGCATATAAATAAAGCACAACACAAAAAAGAGGAACATACAAAATTTTACGTGGAAACCCTTAATCGGGAAAATCCATCGAGAGGAGGAGGAGGAGGAGCTTCACTATAATTCTCAGGTTATATGAATTACAGGAATTTAGAGTGTCTCAGATTGGAGTCTGAAATAAATAAGGATTAGAATTAGAGTCCAAGAGTTCTTAGAGTCTTCAAAAGAAGATCATTTTTCATTGGAGAAGAGGTCTTCTTATACTTGACTGAGCTATAGGCGTGGAGGTAGACGGTTTCTGGTGAGATCTTCGCACGACTTGCACATGTCAACTTCTTGTAACGGCCGCAATCAGTGGTGATGTTTGCAGGGATTACATGCAGAGAAATCTCCCACTGTCTATAACTACCCGTGTTGAGTGGCGTTACACGTTATGAACAATGAGGATAATAAAGTTGCATAACTGTTGATGGATATCATGAGTGATTTGTTACTGGAGCTGCCTGGTTCAGAGTCAAAATCTTTGGAACGGAGCGAGCCTCGGAATGGAGAAGATTTTGAGGAGGTTTGGCACGACATGGACTTCGAAGAAAAGCCTTGATATACCTCAAGGAGTTGAAAGGTGAGGGACATGTGTCATTATTTTATACGGGATCAGATTTTGACCACTACAGCACTATATGGAATAAAGCCCCGAGCCTTACATTATAAATCAAACACATAAAATTACAACAACATTTGAAGAAAATATAGAAGTTACACGTTCGACTTAGCTCAGCGCCTTCATCCACGAAGAGATCATTAGGGAATATATTGTTATAATCATGGAGTGTAAGAAGCAATCACACATCCGTAACTTTCTTACCTCAATGTAAACTTTAACATTGTGTACTCATTTGACTATATATTAAATCCATAAATTGATGAAGATAACACTTTGATCAATGAGAAACACTCGCCTGTTGATAATGACACCTTTTCCCTTAATCTTCAGAAAGGTATCTTGATTCTCTCGACTTAATTTAGTGTCCTCTCTATTGACAAGAGAGTAAACATATCTTTTTCTCTAATAATTAATTTCATGTCTAATAATTAATTTCATTGATTGTAACTCTTGCTAATTATTCCAACAAGCAAATTCCTCAAGAGTTTGGTGATGTCTTTTCAAGGACAAATTAAGAAGAAACTAAGTTTTTTTTTGGCACTTTGCCCTTTACTTCTTGAGGTGGTAAAGACTAACTCTTACACCAACTGTAGATTATTGTAAGAATAAATGATTTACACTTGTTGGGGTTTAAATCTTACTTTAATACCTTAATTTCTAGCAAAAAAAGGCCTAAAATGAACCACTACTAGGATTTGAAGGGAGAGAGAGGGTTCCATGGTGGATTTGGATCCTCTCATTTGTGCTAAAATTAGAGACTAGTTCAAGTCGATAATTTGAATCTTGCATTAGTTTTTGGATGATTATAATTGTATAAAGTAGTTATGAGTACAATTCACACAATTATTTATTAGGATCACGTACGATTAAGATTGTCAACCGTTTTCTAATTTTATCGCAAATGAGAGCAAATGAGAGGATCATATGACGGGTCTCTTTCGGGTTCACTTTCTCGTCAGAGTAGATTACAATAAACATTAATGAACATTATGATGAAAATATCTTTTGTCGGATATTAAATTAAAAATTAAGTGTAGCCAACTCAGAGATAAATGAAGACACCTCAACATATTGGATCTGCCTCATTTTAGGTCATGCAAGCAATGCTCATTTGTATAGCACAAACCTTGTCCTCATTTTAACCCTGTAATTTGTCATTCTCACTGTTTTACATATATAACCCGCAAAATTTCCTTCTGTTAAAAAGTACCTCAAAAAATTCTTAATATTGTCAATTTACTTTTAAATCTTCGAGATCTTAAGAGTTTATCATTCTTTTAGAATAACTAGCTATTAGTTTTGTGCACTAAGTGCACTTTGCTTAGATGTATTATTTTAAATCGCAATTGTTTTATTTTATCTTTATTGTTATCATGTGTTATTTTGATTTTGTTTATTCGTCTAGAATTGAAATAAGTACAGTGACATATATCATAAAAATTATTAAAATAATTATCAAATACTAATAAGTCACTAATCTCACAAAAATAAAGTTAGTGATTGAATGAGTAGAGCATTAATGACTTATTTGTCTCATCAAAGAACTTTGTGTGATACAAATTATGTAGAAAAGACTTACTACAATCCTATTTTTTGCATCACTTAAGGACAACATATCTTATGAATGTAATTCTAAAACCATCCTTTTCAAAAAAAAAAAAAAAAAAAAAAGACCCCCAAATCATCTCCTTCGTCCACAAATTTTGTTGTTCTTAAAGATAAAATTTCTAAAAGTTTTTAAATTTTTCATTCTTTCCATCCTCCTTTACAATTTTTTAAAATTTCTCTAAATTTCTCTTCTCCAAAGAGAATTTTCTAAATTTCTCCACATGGGTGTTATTTTCATTCTCTTTTCTAAATTCTGAAGAAAATATTTTTCGAAGAAAAAATTCTATAATATTCAATTTGATCTTCTTTCTCCTCTTTCACGTATATAAAATTTGTCTTTTTATTCAAAAATTATTTATAAGCGTGTCAAAAAATCATGAAAAGTGTAAAAGTTCCCAAATTTCGGTCCTTCTTCTCATTTCTCCTCTCAAGTCTCAAAGTTCTAAAAGTTTATAAAGATATGTGGTTCCATCTGATAGGCCAACATCCAATATTTATCAATTCTAACAGTAGATTACTAACATAGTTAAATCATATATTAATTATATAGATGTGAGCAAGATCTATAACATGCTAGGACAAAAACCCTACGATAAAGTATATGATATATACTAGCATGCATTTGTAGTAATCAAATAAGTAGAATATTCATATAGTATGTAAAGATCATTATGCACTCTCAATGAGATCTCAAACTCCACCCCCCCCCCCCCCCTGCAATGAAAACACCTTTTCTTTGCTTTTAGATTCCTTCATCGCTTGCTCGTTGTTGTCACATTCTATCTACTACTGATATTTGGAAGAAATGTTTCAATGGATCGTTTTTGCACTAGATCACCCACAACAATGTTCTTCCTCTGAAGATGATGTAACTAAGAAAAACCTACATTCTTCCTTATCTTCTCCTAAAGATAAAGAGAAATATCACACATAAGAACTCTCTTATTTTCTTCTCACAAATATTTGGAGGAATTATATGAAAGCATGGATAAGCTTTATGGACAAGCATTAATTGCATGTGATGTGAGTCAGGTAATGTTGGATCCTCATCTAAGAGAGTTTAACCTGATAACAACTAACATATATAATTTGAATTAAATCATATAAAAAAAATGAACAAGAAGAGAAGTGAAGGAGAAAGGAGAAAGGGACATAAGGTAAAACACTCTTATTTCATTCAAAATCTTATTTGAGAGGTAAATTTGTTAAGTTTAGTATATCGGGCACGTGCTATGCACGTTAAAATAAGATAAATAATTAATAGTGAAATATATATTATACTGATTAGTATTATCAAATAATTATTTTTAATATAAATATGTATTATACATGGGGATTTCATTACAGCCCCCTATGTCAAATTGTAATTAGAAAAAAAAAACTCACCTTCATATTTTTATTCACTTCAGCCACCTCCTTTCTTAAACCAATCAGGTGCACCCAAGTGTCAAGCGCAGAAGCGCTCCTCAGTGGCAAAAGAGGCAAATGACCTGTAGTAATCGCTTTGAAAAAGTAGATCACTTCAATAATGTGGACTGTTGTACCCTATTTCTGAGCAATGTGACCATGATCGCAGTCCTCACAAAATATCCTATTTCTTAGTACCGCAATCATGATCACAGTCCTCACAAAAATGCTATGTTACTGAGTCTATATAGGACACGATCATGATTGCAGTCCTCTTTATGAGGACTGGGACCATGATCGTAGTCCTCAAAAAAAATGATTTATTTTTTAGTCTTTATAGGACTACGACAATCCTCATTACTAGTGAAAGTACACCTAGAAGGGGGTGAATAGGTGTAGTGCTAATCTAATGGTCAATAATACGGAAATGTAACAATTATAAAATGAATGATACAAATAGTCAACTCAAATTAAGAATAGAAGTTGGATTCCTTATGAAAGACTTTAGAACTTCTCCTCTATATTCCTATAGACAATGAGTTGAGGTGCTCAATTGCCTTCTTGATTGAGAGTGTGAAACCCGATAAGTAAAAAAGATGCTAGCAATGAATAGCAAGTGAAAATAAAAGTAAACATGAGTGTAAGCAATAGCAAGTAGAGTAGAGCAAGAGAGAAAGCAATCACAAATACAAGAGAATTGTTTCGAGGTTCAAACATAAAACTCTAAGTCCCCGCCTTCACCGCGTGAAGGATTTCACTATCCAATAAGGATCTTTCCATAAAGGAGCTTCCACAAAGAAACTACAATGATCTACATAAAACTGGAGTACACAACTCCAAACTCGCAATTCTTTACAAAAGAAGTAGCACAAAGCCAATGAGGTTTACAAGCTCTTGGTGACCACAAAGATTACAGTCCCTCTTTTACAACTTTCTACAGCATATAATGAGAAGTAAAGCTCAAGAAGTTTGTGAGAGAGAAAATTCAGGCGAAATTAATGAACTTAAGAGCTGAAAACTAGCAGAAATTGGTTTGAAAATGATAGCACTTGAAGTAAGAAAACTAGAAAAATTTTCTTTTTGAATAAACTTGATTTTTTGAAATATTTTCAAAAGTCAAGACTTTCTGTTGTTTAATCCTCTCCAAGTGAACTATATATACAGGCAAGTGATAAACATTATTAAAATAGTTTATCAGGTCATTAAGAAAGAGATTAGGTCTAAAAATGAAAAAAATATCAATTGGGAATAAGTTAAAAATCTCAGAATTTAAAATTAAACGTTACTGTAGCACTGTTAGAACTTCGGTCGATCGGCCGGTCGTCAGAAAGTTCAAATTTTTGAACTAGCCGTTGATGATGATCGACCACCCGGTCGATCGATCTCCAACCGAGACCAAATTGGTACCGGTCGATCAACCGCCCGGTTGATCGATCTCTAACCGAGACCAAACTGGTGCCAGTCAGTCAACCGCCCGGTCGACTGCTAGGTTTGCTGGTTGACTGGTCGGTCGCCCGACAAACATGCCCGGCTGCACAGGCTGATGGCCACATATGGCCCCGAGGTCCCTCGACTGGCCGGTCGACCGACTAATCCTAAAACATAAATTTAAGTAGTTTTTTAGAATTAAACTCATTTTCCAAAATTTTGTAATCGTTTGAAAAATGACTTGGCAATACATAGGCTATGGGATACATAATAGAAACAGGATATATAAATTTAGAAAAAATAAGGGACATGTATCAAACATCAAACCTTGTAAAATACCAAAACGAAAAAAATTAGATGTGAAAATTTATATTTTGAAAACTTGTATTTTTGTATGTGACTTTTTAAGCACCAATTCTACATTCTATATTTTAAACATTCTATTTTCTTATGTACGATTTATATATCTTCAAGAGGACTTCTCCAAATGCAAATCTTGATCGTCCAAATTCGAATCCTTCCCTTGAGTGATCTTGAGACAAGAATGCCTTCTTTTTAAGGAAGAACACACCAAAATGTCCTTTAAACCTGAAATACTTAAAAACACTTAGACTTGATTAGTATCGAATAACTTAATGTGATTTGTAATCATCAAAACAAAACGAGAGATGTACCCTAGGGCCAACAATCTCTCCTTTTTGATGATGACAAAACACATGAGTTATTTAGGATAAACAAATATAGGAAGCATGAAAAGCTCCCCCTAAAGTGATGCTTATCTATCAAGTTTCATTGTACATGACTACTGATATAGCAATGTCAAAACAAGTCATATGCATATGGGTATAGATTTAAAATATGGAATACTTACGCATAAACGAACCAACATCCATTCATGTCTCAAACTACCAAAATAATATGCAATACAAAGACTAACAAAGCATAAAAACATGAATTAGCGGTAATCATAAATTTCTAAATTTCATAAAGCCTTCATTAAATTCTTAATAATTAATGAAATAACTCATAAAATCTTGTCTCCCTTTTTGTCATATATCAAAAAGGGATACAAAAACCAATTTACCAATTGAAAGTAAGCAATTGAAAGTAAAATATCAAATAGATATTTAAAAGATACCAAATAGATATTAAATAATCATATGGAATACAAAAAAAATTAAATAAGAGTCATGAATCTATAATGCAAATATTTAATTCACCACAAATGAAAAAAATCTATTAAAATCAAGTGGTTTAGTAAAAATGTTCGCTAATTGAAAATCGGTAAAAGTATAGTTAATCTCAATATCTCGTTTCTCATAATGATCTCTAAAAAAGTGATATCTAATCTCTATGTGCTTGGTATTACTATGTTGATTTGCATTCTTGGTCATATGAATGGTACTAGTATTATCATAAAATATTTTGATATGGTTAAAGGGCAAATCATAATTAAGGAGAGTATGTTTCATCCAAAGAACTTGCGCACAACAAGCTCTGGCCGCAACATACTCCGTTTCAGCGGTTGAGAGGGCTGCGAAATTTTATTTCTTGAAAGACCATGAAATAAGACAATTTTTATGAAATTGACAAGTTTCACTTGTGTTCTTCCTATTCACTTTACAATCGGCATAGTCGGCATCCGAATAACTTGTCATTGAAAATTATTCAGTTTTTGGATACACCAATCTATTCCACTAGTGCCTTAAGATATCTAATAATGCGTTTTACGGCAATCAAGTGAGACCCTTTAGGACAAAATTGAAATATAGCACATGACACAGACTAAACATAATATCTGGCCTACTTGCCATCAAGTAAAGCAAACTACTAATCATACTAGTATAGAGTTTAATGTCAACATTTTTATATTCATCCTTGTCAAGCTTAGTTATGGTATCCATGGGAGTCTTACTAATCTTTTTCAAGCTCAAATTTCTTGATAAGTTCTCTTGTATACTTGGCTTGATTGATGAAGATTTTATCACCCATTTGCTTGATCTAGAGTCCAAGAAAATAGTTGAGCTCTCCCAACATACTCATTTCAAACTCTTTTTTCATGCATGATTCAACATTCTTATAAAGTTTTTCATTAGTAGATTCAAAAAGGATAACATCAACATATATTTGTACTATCAAGATATCATTATCTACATGTTTTGTAAAAAAGGTAGTGTCAACTTTATCTTTAATAAAACCATTTAAAACAAGAAAGTTAGTCAATCTTTCATACCAATCTCTTGGAACTTGTTTTAAATCATATAAAACTTTATCAAGTTTAAAAACAAATTCCAGATGTGTACGATCAATAAACCCGGGGTTGTTCAACATTCATCTCCTCCTCAATGAAATCATTCAAAAATGCACTTTTAACATCCATTGAAAAAGTTTAAAATCTTTGAATGAAGCAAGCAAGTGTCATCTATATGGCTTCAAGCCGTGCTACGGGTGCAAAGATTTTCTCAAAATCGATTCCTTTGATTTGGGTGTGGCCACTAACGTAGTTTTATTCCTAATAATATTTTTCAACTCATCCATTTTATTCTTAAAAACCCATTTAGTACCAATAGTTGGTCAATCATGGGGCCTACGAATAAGATGTTAAACTCAATTGCCTCAAATTGATTAAACTCTTCTTGCATGGCAAGCAACCAATATGAGTCACCCTCGGCTTCGAGGATATTTTTAGGCTCAATATTGGAGAAGAATGCAAAATGGCCATATAAATCATGAAGTTTGGAGAGAGTAGTTACCCCTTTGGATACATCACCAATGATGAGGTCCTCAGGATGATTTGTAGCGTATCTCTAATCTTTTGAAAGTGTGTTGAGTTGGCTCCACTTCAATGTTATGATATTCGCCAGTAGTGTCATCCTTTTTCTTGTCATCCTTTTCTTGAGCTGGTAAGTCTTTCATGAAAATCTTTTCAAAGTGTTCTCCTAAAGAATCAATCTCTGCAATATTCTTTGTAAAAGAGTTAGATTCCTCAAACTTCACATGCATAGACTCTTCAATAGTCAAAGTTGACTTATTGAAGACCTTACATACTTTACTAGTGTCAAAATAACCAATAAAGATAGCTTCAAAAGATTTTGTATCAAATTTACTTAAGTTACCTTTGGTGTTTAAAACAAAACATTTGCAATCAAAAACTTTGAAATAGGAAACATTTGGTTTTCTCAAATAGTGAATCTCAAAGCGAGTTTTATTTGAATTGTAATAAAAAAATTCTATTTTCAATGTAACATGAAGTGTTTACGACCTCAGCCTATAGATATTGAGAGTCTATATTTACTAATCATTGTCCACCTACTTCTTGAAGAGTACAATTTTTTTCTTTCAACGACTCTATTTTATTGTAGAGTTCTAAGATAAGATAATTCATATTTAATTCTATTTTATTCACAATAAGTTATAAAAGAATGGTTGATGAACTCATCACCTCTATCACTCTTTATGAATAAAATCAGAAGAAAAAAATTTCAAACCTTTTTCTAAAAACATGAAAATGCGAAAAAGGTTCATCTTTATGTTCTAAAAAGAAAATCCATATAAATCTTGAGAAATTATCAACTAAAATAGAAACAAAACAGTTACTAATAAGACTTTTGATTTTAGTTGGACCAAACAAATCTATATGTATCAATTCTAGAGATCAAGATGTCATGATATCTTTGATTGATTTGAAAGAGGACTTAATTTGTTTCTCAAGTTGGCACGCATCACAAATGCGGTCTTTTTCAAATTATAAACTAGGAATACTTTTTACCGATTCTTTAGAATTAATTCGGGATAGATGGTCAAACAAAATATGACCTAGTCTCCTATGTCATAACCAAGAACCTTCATTAAAAGCATTCAAATAAGTGGCATTGCATTTAAATTTAACATGTCAATCATATTAACATTATTTTTATGAAAATCGAAAAGAATACAAGTATTAGAATTTTGTCTAAAATATCACAAGTAGAGTCAACAAAAATAATCCTTAAGCATTTGTCACATAATTGACTATTGTTTAATAGATTTTGTTTAAGTCTATCTACTAATACATCATCTCGATTTAAGGAGATGAGACAATCTTGATATTACCTATACCAATGATTTTACCATTTGAATCATTCCCAAAAGTGACGGTGCCACCCTCATGATACCTTAATAGGATTGCAAAGTTGTTGATATCCTAAGTCATGTGTCCTGAGCAACCACTATCAAGGTACCACCGCTCCCTACGTCTTAAAGCCTTGGTACGTACCTATATCATGTAAAGTAGTAGTTGGTTTTGGTACCCAAACTTTCTTGGGTCCTAAAATGTTAGTTTTTCGAACCCAAATATAACTATTCGATGCATTCAATTTGTCATAACAAAACTTAGCCAAATGACCTTGGCGGTCACAATAGGTGCATATATATGCCATGATATATAAAAATGTATGATGTGTGTGGGCATGATGAGCATGTGCATGAGTGACATGATAAGTATGTGATTAGGTTTGTGTGTGAGCATGATTGTTGGAGTGTTGTTGACACTTTAAAAAAGACAAGATCCTGACTGGCCTGAACAATGTCTAAACTTATTGACATTTATAAAAGACAAGTGACAGATAAGCTGACGACCAGTTCTGTACTTGTTGACATTCACAAAAGACAAGTGACAGACAAGCTGACGACCAGTTCTATACTTGTTGACATTTACAAAAGACAAGTGACAGATAAGCTGGCAACTAGTTTTCACTCATCTCCAAGGGACAAAGAAGCAACTTGGACTCTACTGATCGCGTGAAGCAAACAGTGAGTTCCAAATTGTCTCTAAACAGACCTCAGCAAGTCTAAGATGCTAGCACTTAGCATCACATGAGCCCAAAGGAATAGCCTCGCCTGAGAGGCTAAGATCACCTAACTTCGCCTTGAAGCCATTCACAGCTCCGTCAGGAAGCTAACTTATAGCTTCGCCTGAAGTGCTCAGTTAACTCCGCAGAGAGTTAGCTTCGCTTGAAGCCACACGCAACCGCGCAGAAGGATGTTTGGTAGCTTCGCCACAGATGTTATCTAGCTCCGCTGAAGAGCTTTCTTCTGACTTCGCCACATGCGCCTTCCAGCTTCGCTGCGAGCTCGACGCGGCAGCTCCGCTGCGGGTCTATTATGGTCAACCTTTGACCAATTAAATCTCCAGATGAGATCAAATCTATTCAGATCAAGATCAAATCTAATCAAGATCAAATCTGAGATCAAATTTGATAGTAGATTGCCATAATCTCTTGACTCTACTAAAATGAGTAAGAGGATCAGGAAAATCTTCCAATATATGGAAAGGATCAAAACAGATCAGAAGGATCAACCGACCTGCTACTTCTAGCTTCGCAGAAGCTGATTCTAGCCTCGCAGCAAGGCTACTTTCCATATTTAAACAGATTTGATTCAATCTGTTTCCATATTTTCAAGGGACAATTATACCCTGCTCTCCCTATAAATAGCCCACCAAATGCACAAGGAGAAAGGACTCTAGCCCAGGCAAAGGACTCTCGACCAGGCAAAGGACTCGGGACCAGGCAAAGGACCTCCAGAGGCAGACTTCTTGAGAGGACCACCACGCGCTCCAGAGACGGCACGGACTTCTTCACGACTGCACAAGGAGCGCATAGAGAGACTAAACAGAGATCTATTCTCTTACTTCCAAGAATTCAGAGACTTTAGAGAACTGCTTCTCTAATCAGGGTGTTGATACCCTAATACCTTCCTTCCTCTCAAGGAATCTCCGGAACCAGGCGAGAAGGAATTCCTAAGTGAAGGCGGTTTTAAAAGCAACAAGAGGGTTCTACCAACCGTCTGTTCTCTGATCCCCCGAACCAGGCGAGATTGGAATCTCATCGATCGCATCATCAAAGGGACAAAGTGGTCGCGCGCTGACCAGACTCCTATCGGCACACTTCTCCAGAATCTCCGAGGAGATCTACTTGTAATCTTTTTAGAATACTTGTAATTTAGCTCCTCGACCTTTTTTTTGTAAGTTTTTCCCTTTGCAAATCAATGGAAAATAAGATGGCGACTCCGCTGGGGATTGATTTCTCCACTGTTGAGAATCAAGTGTCGCAATGCGACGAACAGACCTTCGGGTCTATCTCTGAATTCAAGGAAGCCAATGTGGCCAGAGCCCCTCTGGCTAAATCTTCAAGGCAAGTCTCTGCGAAGACAGATAAGGCTCCCTGCGAGCCTACTGCGGTACTCTGGCACAACAAGGAAGCAGGCCCGCAGTGCAAGCCTATCACTTTCGAGAACCTGATCGTTCACTTCGACCAAGAAAAATTTGAAGAAGTCCTCTCTGGGGGTGGTCTAATGCTTCATGCACGGAAGATAGAAAGGTCTCCATGGCCAACGTTTCAGAACAGAAACCAGAAGCAGAATTCTGCCAACACCCTTCAGCCTCGCGCATGGCTAGTCAGGTTCCCTGCGAACCTATGTCTCCCTTGTCAAAGCAGATGTGGAGGCCAAAGCAGAAGGCTTTGTATAAAGCCTCAGGCGTAGCTACGCCACAAGCGCGTCTCTCTTGCGAAGAAAAAGGCAAGATGCCTGCCTGCTCCAACAAGGCTGTTAGCCACGAAGTCACAACGGCGACCATACCTTCGCCCAATTCCAGAGCAATAACGACTCGCGCTAGCCTCGTTCTCATGAGCGAAGCTACTGTACCACAGGGTACGCATGAGGTTCTTAGCTGCGAAGCTGGAACCAAAGCACCACAGCGTGCTTCGTTCCCCAGTCCTTCAAGTATTAAGCTCGCTCTTCGCAGCGGAGCTAAGGGATTGTCCCTAAGTGTTGATAGCATTGCTTATGCAGCTTCAGCGCCCATGGGCGTTTCCAAAGCTTCTAGCCGCAAATCAAGAGCCAAAGCACTATCTAAGGCTAACCGCCTTCGCAGTAGCATAACGGATAAAGCACCACAGCGTGCTTCGCCTCCTAGTTCATCAAGCGCTAATCTCGTGCCTCATAGCGGAGCTAAGGGATTATCCCTAAGTGTTGACAGCGTTGCTTATGCAGCTTCAGCACCCAAGGGCATTCCCAAGGTTCTTAGCCACGAAGCTAGAGCTGAAGCACTATTTAGTGCAAATTCCCTCTGCGGTGATAAAAGGAGTAGGATATCGTCCTATGCGCGATTCAACAGAGCCTCTGCGCTGGATCATTTAGGCCCAACTGGGTCTGACTTGCGGGAATTCTTGACAAACAAACGGAAGTCAGAATCTTTCCAAACTTCTTTCTCCTGTTGTCAACAAGTGGGATGTCAGTTGGTGACAGTCCACTCAGTCCATTGCCGGCTAGGACCAATCCTTGCCGCTCCTCCAGGTCGACGGTCAGTTTTTGATCGACTGATAGCGCAAGCCCCGATGAAACATCGCAAAAGGAGCATATCGCGAGATCTACCCTCTGCATCCGTTAACATGACCGGAAGAGGACGAGAACTGCGCAGGGGCAGATAAGCATCCCACGACACTCCCTACAGTTCTCCAGATCCAAATTATAGCCTAGGCTTGGGCGAAGTCTTGGTACATGAAGAAGGTGTCTTCCGAAACACCAGATCTAGGGTTGCAATACCCTACAGTTATGAACAACCATCTTCTTCAACTACAATAGCCTCACCAGAACCAAGGAGAGGATCAGTCCTATGGTCTGATGAAGAAGATGAAGATAATGGGTATGCCTCTTCGGCGACAGTCAGCTCAGTGCGAACAGACAGAGTATCAGTCAATATGGCTGACAATGGTAATGATGACCTTCGTCGACGCTTGGAAGCTCAGGAGCAAACTTCTAAGACCCAGCAAGAAGCTTTGGACAACATTTAACAGATGCTCGCTCAACTCCTCAATAACTGGAATAATAATGATCCGGGAGCAATCACGACGAGGAAGAACATCTTAGCAATGAACAGCCGAAGACGGAGAAGTCCAAGGAGGGCTCTTCTTTGGACGCTGAAGTCCTTAAGGGCATCCAAGCTCAAATTGCATCCCTAGCTCAGAGGGATGAATTAAAGAAAGTAGGGGCAGTCCGTCCTTACCCTTGGAGTGAGATTCAGTACCATACCCACCAAAGTTTAAACCACCAACATTACATACGTACGATGGTAAGAGCTCGCCAAACCAGCACATCTACTATTTTCGGTCTCAGACAGGTAATGTTATAGACAATGATGCTATCATGGCTAGGCTGTTCATCGGCACTTTAAAGGGGGTAGCATTTGACTGGTTCCGAAGTCTCCCTCCGGGCTCTGTCAATTCCTGGATCGACCTAAAACCCGATTCCTTTCTCGTTTCTATGAGGATGATACCGAGGTAACTATGGACAAGCTCCTCTCCACCGTGCAGAAGACGGGCGAATATGTCTGAGACTACATTGAGCAGTTCAGGAACTTATCTTTGATGTGCCCAGCAGGGATGCCATTACCCATGCTCTTACAGACATGCAGGCACAACTTCTTAGACCAAGTAGAGGTTCGCATGGGTGTTGTCAAAGCCTATACCTGGAAGGAACTGGTCGAGCAAGCTGAGATAGCCGAAAAGTCGGCTAAAAAGTTCGAACCATCCACCCCTAAAAGCAAATGGGGTATGAACAATAAAGGACGTGGCGACATGGCGCAGTCTTCTCAAGCCAAAGGGAAAGAGACTATGTCCGTTGAATTGTCAGGGGACGTGCAGTCGAAGGCCAAGAAGACCGGCTTCAATAATCAGGAGTCTAAGTTTCCTCCGAAACAGTACTACTTCAAGGACGATCAGGTGGTCACAATATTTCACAAAGAGAATAAAATGAAGCTACCGGAGGTCGACGTCCCAATGAAATAGGACGCAAGAATGATCCTAAATACTATCTCTTCCACAAGATGATTCACCATCTTACCGACAAGTGCTTTGTCCTCAAGGATAAAATTCAAGCCTTGATCGACGCCGGGGTCCTGACACTAAAGTCAGAGCAGAAGAAAGTCACTGCCAATATGGTGACCCTCGAGTTCGGCAAAACCCCAAAGGTCACAGTTCCTGACGAGACTTATCCAATCCCTGCGCCGCGACTGGAAGTCACACATCCTCAAGATAATAAGGGTCTATTTCCCTTGACACTAGAGATAGGGAAAGTCATGTGGATACACCCAGACCTTGTCCAAGATGAACAATGGGATTCAAAGAGGCCCAAATCAAAAGGCAAATCTTGCAATGTCATCTCCATCCTGCCAGACGATGACAATTTCACATCAGCTTCTCTCAGTGATTCTGAAGGAGAAAAGCACGCTTGCACGACGCAGGCCGATGTGCCTCAGCCGACGGGTACTCAATCTAGAAAATCATACTTAAAGCAGTATGAGAAAGCTATTGACGAGACACAACAGCAAACGACATCAGTACAAGTACCAGCATCTGCTTCGATTCCGACCAAGGGAAAGGAGAAGCCTAAGGAAGTCCGATTCGACCATGTCCTGAAGAAGCCTTCAGGCCAAGGGCTTGGCATGCCCTTTCGTTTTGACATATTGGCCCAGCTGTCCAATATCCTGGCTCGTATTACAATACACGAGCTCCTTCGTCTCTCAAAAGAGACAAGAGAAGCGCTTAGAGATGTGCTTGCTGATTTAGAATCATTCCTGACGTATATGCCAGAGACCCCTAAAGATGACGCTCAGTCTTCTTGCCCTGAATGCCATCATGTGCAATCAAAGGTACCTGTTATTACCTTTACAGCAGAGGATATGTTGGTAGATGTTCTTCCATGGAGCATCACGAATAGGCCCTAAGGGCAGGATCATTGCCGGCGTGGGGGTTGTGTTTATCTCCCCACAGAATCATGTCCTTCCTAGAGCATTTTCTCTGATGGAATCATGCTCCAACAATGTAGCGGAATATAATGCTCTACTTATTGGCGTTCAGCTCGCCCACGGAATGGGCGTACGCTACCTCGAAGCTTACGGCGATTCAAAACTGATCATCAATCAGGTTAAAGGCGAATATGAGGTCCGTCACGAGGATTTGGTGCCTTATTATCACACAGTCATTGAATTGGCTAATCTGTTTGATGGTTTCTACATCGGGCACGTGTCTCGATCCCAGAATACTAAGGCAGATGCTCTTGCTGCGTTAGCAACAATGCTAGCCCTGCCAGTCGACACCGAGTATCACCATACAGTGGCGACTCGACACCTTGTCTGCTCTAAACATATGTTAAGAACCAGAGAGGTCTATAATATCTCGACGGAGCTGGAGCCGAGAGATTGGCGATTTCCTCTCATCGACTATGCTTTACATGGTCTGCTGCCAGACGATCCTAAAGAAGCGGCATCTATCAGACGGAGGTCTCTCCGTTTCTACTACGATCCAACTCTGAAGACACTTTACCGTTGTTCATATGATGGTGTCCTCCTCCGTTGCCTTTCCAATTCAGAGGCACAGGAAGTGCTTAAAGAAGCACACGACAGCATATGTGGAGCTCATCAGCCAGGTCCAAAATTTAAAGACAGGTTGCATAGGCTTGGATATTATTGGCCAACCATGATAGCAGATGCCATCCAATATACACAAAGGTGTAAAGCATGTCAAATTCATGCGGACTTCATACACCAGCCTCCGGAATTGCTCCACCCAACTGTTGCTTCATGGCCATTTGAAGCACGGGGCATCGATGTCGTAGGGCCAATCAGCCCCTCCTCAACAAAGGGTCACCAGTTTATCCTGGCAATAACCGATTACTTTTCAAAATGGGCAGAAGCTATACCACTGGTTGAAGTCAAAACCTCCAACATGGTTAATTTCATCAAAACACCATGTCATTCATCGGTTTGGTGTCCCTAGGTGGATCATCCATGATAACGGTCCCCAATTCATAAGCTAAGTATTCTATCGATTCTGCGATAAATACCGAATACAGAATGTGGCTTCAACTGCCTATAATCCCGCCGCTAATGGTTTGGCGGAAGCATTCAACAAGACGATCATCAAGTTACTCAAAAAGTTCGTCTCCTCAAATAAGCGAGATTGGGACGAAAAGCTTGGTGAATGCCTTTGGGCTTACTGAACCAAGGTTCGAACCCCGACAGGTAATACGCCTTTTTCCCTGGTGTACGGGTGTGAAGCAGTCATACCGTTGGAAATTCAGATGCTGTCACTACGAGTCGCTTTAATGACTAAGATGACATCAGAAGACAATGATCGATTGCGTCTTCAAGAGCTAGAAACCCTAGATGAGAAGCGGTTACAAGCTCAGCAGCACATCGAGTTGTATCAAGCTCGAATCTCAAAAGCCTTCAACAAGAAGGTCAAACAAAAGTCTTCCAGAAAGGAGATTTGGTTTTACCCGTCAGACGACCGATGATCATGACGCACAAAACTAAAGGCAAATTTCAGCCTAAATGGGAAGGACCATTTGTAATAAAATAATCTATTCAAACGGAGCATATCGTCTTATGACTTTAGATGGTGATTTACTCATGATGTCGATCAATGGCAAGTTCTTAAAGAAGTATTATCCTTGATTAAGGATCCTTCTCATGATCAAGTTAACACTACACCTCTGATCAAGACCTTCAAATTCAAGTACACACAAAGAGAGCCTCTCTCTTCCTCCAAACGAGATCATACAACCATAAACCAGTAGGAACCTGGTCATACACTGGTTGTCTCAAAGGAGAATCAAGGTTACACATACGCTAACCAAATAATCCAACACCTTTAACGGTTAAGGACAGAGGAAAATGTTGGCCTTTAAGCCCAACATAAGTCCTCGACAACTCATCATGCTGAGGGAATAGCATGGCTAGCCCGACTCAAACAGTAATTGGTAAAGGCAAATCAAACCCGTTGACAGCTGAGGATTTGCTAAAAATCCTAAAGGACTTGTTCCCATTTGATTTCCTCTCCAGAATCACTTACAAATTCTCATCCATGGAATGGTAAGACCACATATAAAGATCTTTCCATCCATTTCGCTGTTACGTTAACACTAAACCTATGACAGTGATTTCCTCGCTTCTCCCCATGAGAACGAGACCCTTTTCATGCTATGTTTAACAGTATAACCTCTGGCATCCATTTCGCTGTTACGTTAACACTAAACCTATGACAGTGATTTCCTCACTTCTCCCGTGAGAACGAGACCCTTTTCATGCTATGTTTACAGTATAACCTCTGGCATCCATTCGCTGTTATGTTAACACTAAACCTATGACAGTGATTTCCTCGCTTCTCCCCGTGAGAACGAGACCCTTTTCATGCTATGTTTAACAGTATAACCTCTGGCATCCATTCGCTGTTACGTTAACACTAACCTATGACAGTGATTTCTTGTTTCTCCCCGTGAGAATGAGACCTCTTTCATGCTATGTTTAATAGTATAACCTCTGGCATCTATTTCGCTGTTATGTTAACATTAAACCTATGACAGTGATTTCCTCGTGAGAACGAGACCCTTTCATGCTATATTTAACAGTATAACCTCTGGCATCCATTTCGTTGTTATGTTAACACTAAACCTATGACAGTGATTTCCTCGTTTCTCCCCGTGAAAACGAGACCTTTTCCAAATCCCATCAAAACTTCGAGCTTGGTGGCTTCTCAATCAGTTATGTCATTGCGACCTCTGAACCGGCAGATAGCCAAGTCTCACCTTTCAGTCTGACAAGGACTACTTCGAGCTTGGTGGCTTCTCAATCGGTTACGTCATTGCGACCTCTGAACCGACAGATAACCAAGTCTCACCTTTCAGTCCGACAAAGACTACTTTGAGCTTGGTGGCTTCTCAATCGGTTATGTCATTGCGACCTCTGAACCGACAGATAGCCAAGTCTCACCTTTCAGTCCGACACGAACTACTTCGAGGTTGGTGGCTTCTTAATCGGTTATGTCATTGCGATTTCTGAACCAACAGATAGCCAAGTCTCACCTTTCAGTCCGACAAGGACTACTTCGAGCTTGGTGGCTTTTTAATCGGTTATGTCATTGCGACCTCTGAACTGACAGATAGCCAAGTCTCACCTTTCTGTCCAACAAGGACTACTTCGAGCTTGGTGACTTCTTAATCGGCTATGTCATTGTGACCTCTGAACCAGCAGATAGCCAAGTCTCACCTTTCTGTCCGACAAGGACTACTTCGAGCTTGGTGGCTTCTCAATCGGTTATGTCGTTGCGACCTCTAAACTGACAGATAACTAAGTCTCACCTTTTAGTCTGACACGGACTACTTCGAGCTTGGTGGCTTCTCAATCAGTTATCTCATTGCGACCTCTGAACTGGGAGATAGCCAAGACTCATCTTTTAGTCCAGTAAGGACTATTTCTTTGTCATCATACGACAAAATTTGGAGCTTGGCGGCTTCTTAATCGGTTACGTCATTGCGACCTCTGAACTGACAGATAGCCAAGTTTCATCTTTTAGTCCGGTAAGGACTATTTTCTCAATGGCTACAATATAACTTGAAAGCGACAATTCAGAAAAAAAAACAAGTCGAAAATACAACAAGGGAGTCAAAATGAAATCACTTTTCATTGATTCTAAAAAGAGGGATACATGAAGGCACATATTACAAGCTATGATGGTGCTTCATAAGATTTGATCCGTCCTTCAAGAATGGCCAGCCTTGTCTTCCTATCATCAGCAGCCCTGATAAGCGCCTGCGACCTCAGCTCAGCCTCATTAAAGCTCACCGTCTGGGCCAAGCGAGCTTCAACTTCAACCAGGTTGCCCTCTGAGCTAGCTCTTGCTGCAAGAGTTCGTCATTTTGAGCCTTAAGCTGCTCAAGCCGGGCAGTCTCTTCAAGACGCACTGGTTCAGCCTTGGATAAAAGGAGATTCGCCTTCCTGATCATCTCCTTGGCCTTTTCAATTTTATCTTCAGCATTAAGAAGAGCACTGCTAGAAGCATCTATTGCGTCCCCGAGCTCTACCTTCCTTATCTCCAAGGATTTCAAGTCAGAAGAAATGGCCTTAGCGGCTTCCTGAGCGGCAAGATGAGCTTCATGCATCTGAGCGACAAGGTGCGCAAGCTGCTCATTAACTGAAGACTCCAGGTCTGAATGGCTAAGATGGCGCCATTCGTCTACATCCCTCTCAAGTTGGTCCACCAGAAGTTCCAGTGCAGCGGCCTGGTCATCCCCTCCAAAGTCTCGGATACTCTCAATGCTTCGGGAGAGGACCATCTTTAAAGCGGAAATGAGGTAGTCGAGCCTTTCAAAATCAAAGCGATGGATCGCTTCAAGCTTTTATAAAAGCTGTCGACTAACTCGGCCACAAATTCATTTTCGGCCTCACTACTACTCCCGGCAAACGAGCAGCCCCTGAAGACTGAGTCTCCACTGGTTTTATCGACACTACTGTGGAAGGAATAGTAGAAGCACTGGCTGCAGCAACATGAGAGGTCGTCAGTGATCTTGGAGGGGTCCTCATTGAAACCAGTACACTAGCCACAACGAGGTCGGACTAGTGATTATTTTCGAGAGAGCGAGCTCAACCACCAGTGTTGGAGAAGTAGGACTGGTAATAACCCTCAGCTCCGCACCTGGCAAGATAGATGGCGCTGGCAAAATTGATGGCATCTCACTCACCGATATAGTTGGAAGTGAGATTGGTTTCGTGACTACCGTCCCCTCAATTTCAGTTTCTCTAGCTGGTTCAGGCTGATAAGAGGGCAGGTCGCCATACAAAGCATCCAACTCAGTAGAATCCGTCGCGGTCGAAGTGCTTACTTCACCCTGGATCCCTCAAGAAGACGGGTGCTCTCTTAAAGTCGATGCACCCAAAGTCGGAACACCTGCAACAAGATTTTGTTTAGGCAGGGCATAACAAATAGCAAGAGTCAAAAGGTCAAAACAATACCAAAAGATAATGTCGCCTCAATCGTCTTGACGGCTGCATCAGTCCCTACAGGCTCCATAGGAAAAATTTGGCGGAATCAACACGAATGGCCGGCCCACCTTCGCTTGCCGAACCCTCCGTGGTCCACCCAAAGGAGCTAGAAGCTTCAGGACTTCCTTTCGAAGTCCCAGCGCCCGAAAGACCTACATCAGCCGCATCATCTCCGGATTCTTCTGAGACGGCGAATAGCCAGCCTCATCGCCCTCCTTATAAGTAAACAAGGGATCATAATGCTCCCCTTGTTCTCTGACAGCTTCAGCTCTCGGGCTTCTCACCGCCTCAATTCCTGCATCACAAAGCAAATAATGAGCTGTCCGGAACACATAAGAAGTATATTACAAGGACGAAGCTGATCTTACCCACGTCCGGAGCGGCTTTACCAGTAATTGGTTTAGGAACCGACAATTCAGTTACTAATGGGATAGGAGGAGGAGCCAAAGAAGAAGATCCGCCCTCTGCAACAACCGTAGGAGCGTAGCGACGAGGCTTCTTCACTACCCTCTTCCTACGAGATCCACTCTCCCGCTTTCGTTTGAAGTGGACGTCGGGATCTTCTTCCTCCACTTCTTCAACATCGGCATGTTCTACGGGGGCCGTCCCCACCACGCCAGAAGCAGCTGCTGGAGTGTCAGCACCTGTATTCGCTTCGAAACGAGGACTTCCTGCATCTGAGGCTTCACTGTCATCAATGGCAATGAACTCCCCTAGACCTGGGACGCGAACCCTTTTACCCTCGCTCTTCTCAGTGACCTTCCGCTTCAGCCACTGAGAAATTAACTTCACACCAGAAGAATTAATAGAGAATCTGGTGGGTGTGGAGTTTGAGGTCGTATACCACTGGCAGAATCCCAGGTCATCAGAAGGTTCGGAGTCCTTAGCGGCATGCACAGCCGCGCTTCGGTACAGCAAGCGATAAAGAACAGCCAGGCACGGGCTCCATCGATGAGGCTACCCATGAAGGCCAGATTGCTATTTGGATTGCACACATACAGTTGGTCATATCCAAACTGACGAGCAAACCGACTTGGAACATAATGCTCCAGGTAGCAGGTGTCCCCGCTTCTGTATAACAAATGTGAGGGCCGAATGCTGACCAACCACTCAAAAATTCCCCGGCTCAATGACGTCTGCCCTTCCCCCACGTCCTTGAACTCTTCACCATAGCCCGCATCTCAAATATAGGGGAAGTAGCAGAAAAGGTTATAGACGTCATAGTGGCACAGCAACTTACGGACCGCAGCCACGTAAGTCTTCAGCCATGAACATCCCTCGAATCGACGGAGAAGCGCCATTCGAACACCTTCTGGGGGGTCCTCTCCGGCTACGATCATGGAAGGACAGTGAAGGGCAAACCACGCCATCAAATAAGTATACGGTAGACCTATTCTGGGGTTTGGTCCGTCACAGGACAAAATAGTCCCCTTTCCCCGCTTCGCCGTTGGTGGCCTACAGAAAGCCTCTGTCAATGCGTGAAGGCCTCTCTGAATACAACACACCATGGCTGGAAGGAGTCCAAGAGAACGACCATGGACTAGATGAACGGCAGGTAACAAGACAGTCAGATGAATGACGTCGCTAGATGAAGACGGCACCATACATCTCTTCAACCAGACTGTCAAGAAACCAGCCAGAAGTGCCTTCTGGGATGTGGGCCGACGAGCCTGATGGTGGAAACTTCGAAGAATATCACCTTTTTCATAGGGGCCATCATCTTCTTTTAGAATTAGATCCCCTTGAGAATTCTCTTGCATCCGGCGAAAGATGTCTTCATCAGCAACTCCACAATGAGCCGCTTCAGGAGTATTTTCCATGTCAGGGAACAAATAATCTCCCCAGCTTTTCAAGCTGCATGAAGCTCCCTTACTCTGCTTCCATGCATACTGGAGCAAATGTACAAGTGGCACATCAACTCCCGGTAGGTCTCAAATAAGGAGGGCTCCTGCTTCTCTAGAAGTGCCAATTCCGCCTCGCACGGAAAATTTCTTCGTATGGGAGAGACCCCAAAGGCAGAGCAGAGACTTCCCACATCTCGTGCAGAGCCATGCCCAATTCACCAACAGGAGTGAAGAAGGTCCCTGTAGCCGGGCAGTACAACTCAAAGATGGCATAGAAGTTCGCTACGCTCATCTGAATGCCATAACAGGTCGCCCTGACGGCCTCATAAAGATTCAACCTCTCCAGATCCTCCTCGAAATGAGCAAGGACATATAGAGTCAAATCCCTCCACCATGCCTTCGGAGGGTGAATCCACCCTGGAGTCCTGAAATCAGTGGCTGGATAGTTACCACGAACCTTAAAGAATTGATTTCCGAAAGTCTGAGCACCGCAGGATTTTCTTCCACTGGAATGTCTGGGAGTACATTCCTAGGGTGGAGACCCATTATGCAGCGAGAAAGCCCCGCTCTTGTGTAACCGGGAGACGGAATTATCAACTTCCCTACGTGAACGGATTCAGTAGTCTGACTCACTTGCCACTACATCTTCTGAGCCCTCGTCATGCATTGAAAGAAAGACAAGGGAAAATGTCACTTGCTAGACTGGAGATAGAACTTCTCGTCATCTAATTGGAAAATCTATTCCCCCTCTCCGGCTAGCAGCTAGCGATCATGGTCTGGCGCCGTATCTCCAAA
The DNA here is from genome assembly GCA_038442645.1 of Agave tequilana. NCBI lineage: Eukaryota > Viridiplantae > Streptophyta > Magnoliopsida > Asparagales > Asparagaceae > Agave > Agave tequilana. The sequence goes on along the minus strand of JAVJIF010002175.1, from coordinate 151,029 downwards.
CATGAAGCTGGGCTTCCAATAGATTCTTCGGTCAGAATCTTCAAGGGGAGCAGTAGTTAAGATGCTCCTCATGGCGCGCTGATCCCCACCATGAATAAGTGTATCCCGGCAGCAGAGCTTCGCTCGCTGAACAGCGAAGCTTGCCCTTGAAACTGCAAGCTGACATTGCCATCTAGCCCCCTGGCTGTGCCAAAGAAACTATTCAGAGGACCAGAGTATAGTGCACTGCAAGAGCAAAGAAAAACTATGATTATTTCATCAGCCAAACAAAGGCTAAAATGAGAATGCAACTTTTATTAAGGCATAGCCTCGCTCTCCGAGCGAAGCTGGCCTAATAATATCTTCGCCCCAAAGCTTATCTTCGCAGCTGCAGCGTAACTCCGCACTCCACACGAAGGCAGGATGCAGGAAAATGTCAAAGTGTTAGCTTCGCTCTGGAAGCTTAACAAAATGCGGCAAAGCCCCAGGGGCTAGCTTCGTCAGAAAGGTGTTATTTCTTAAAGGCTATTTTAAGGGCATTAAGGTCCTTTTCAGTTACACTTCGAAGGACAACTTCGCATCCTGTCATTCATCAGGATATGAACCGCCTAAGGGATAGCTTCGCCTGGAAGCTTAAAGAAGGACTCTTCAGTTCTTGGATTCCCAATCAAGAAATCTAGAGAAATTCAGGGAATCGAATTTCCTAAGATTAACAGATCATATTGATCATTCTGGACTTCATCGAAAGACAGCCAGAAATCGATTTTAAGAGAGAGATGAAAATCTCTAATCAAAGGGAAAAGATCCCTACCTGCAATAGGTCGTTCGATGACTAAAGGAGGAGAAGGACCCTCCATCGTAGAGGTTGCGACCTCTTTTCCTGCTCGTCTCTTGGGAGCCATTGAAGAACAGAGGAGGTTCTTGGATTCTCAAGTAAAGAAGAAAGAAGAAGAAAAGAGTCAGGTGCTCTGGAAATTTCAAAGAGAAGTGATGACCTTCTCTCTCTGCCCAATCTGGCTTTTATAGGCTGATGATCGCCTAAAATGACGCCTCGAAAAGAGCACAGGCTGTCGTTTCAAATTAATTTGAAATGGCGCCTAAAGCGCCTTCCCGAGAAGCGCTGCTTTAGCCCCACTAAGGGCTAGCTCCGCCACGAGTCAAGTGCGGACTTAGCACGACGTATCGATAACTTCGCAGAAAAACATGCCTTAGCTCTGCTAAAAGCACAGCTCGAGCTTCGCAGAGAATTCATGCTAGCTTCGCTGGAAGCTCGTTCCTAATTCAGATGGGATCCTGTCTTTAACTTTGCATGAAGTTTAACTCCGCCAGTCCACTGCAAATGATCTCAAATGGAAAAGGAGGAGAAGCAAATCAGATAAGCAGAAACTGAACTTTTATTGATTCAAAAGGAAAGGTACATTGATACTACTACATCAAGGTTGTGTTTCGTACAATAGAATCATTTGCTCAAAAGGCATAAGTGGTCCTATCTACTTCCAAGCCTAACCAACTGGACACGAAAGGCCTTCCTCCTACACAAGGTCGTAATCTTTCGCATAATGGCAGACTTTGCCATCAAGGAGCTAGATCGTCTTTGATGAAAATTGGCAAATGACCGATTGCCACCAGAAGGCTGGATCTTCTTTGATGAAATTGGCATTGGAGGATCCGAGACCTTACAGGTGATGTCCGCTTTCCCGAAGTGAATCATCTCGGATAAGCGGCTACCAGCCTCGCCTCGAAGTGGATCATCTCGGATAAGCGACTGCCAACCTCTTCTGAGAACACACATCAGCTGCCCCAGTTTGTTCCTCCTACTTAGGATTAAAGTTTCAACCGGAAAAGCAAGAGGCAACTTTCTGGTCTCCTTCATCAAGACAAAAGAATGGCGAACATAGCTCACTGCAATGCAAACTGAAACAAGTTAGCAGTAAGTCAAAGGAAGTCACAAAAGTGAAACGCTAAGTCAAGTTCTTTGGGGCGAAGCAATTTATATCCGATTCAGTTGCAGCAGAGGATAGCCTCGCTTGCACAGTGATGATGGGCTAGCTCAGCTAAGCCAAGTCCTAGCCTCGCCTATACGGCTAAGCCAAACTGATCCTGAGGGACGCAGTCTTAGCCCCACCTATATGGCAAGACTGGTTCGACCTTGAAGAGGCTAAGTCCCAATTTTTGCCTAAATGGCGAACTTAGCAAGCAAGCATGCAATGATCTTTCTTTGTTCAAAAAATAGCTTCGCCGGGAAGCTGGAAAAAAGGACTGAAACCCTTCTCTGTAGATCAATCAGATACAAAATGAAGAGCAAGGGAAATCAATCCCTGAGGCAGCTGTTAAAGCTAAATTAAGGGAGATAAACTCCCTAAAAGTTATCAGTTCATTGGTAAAGTCTCTGGATGACCGAGACTCACCGGTTCTTGGTTGGATAATGACCAGAGTGGGCATCCCCACTAGTTCAGAGATCTGAGTATCTCTCTCTAATAATCAAGAGAAGATATGAGCAGACCGCTTCTCTTCAGAGGACCTCAAGTGCCCTATTTATAGGCCTCATGGCATGAGCGCACCGTTGCCACTTCAAGCATGGAAGCGCGAGCGGATTTAAGGCATTTATTGAGCCTTGAGAAAGGGAACGGTTTTCCTTGAAACCGTGCAAGGAAGAAATGATCTCCCTCATTAATAGGCATTTATTGAGCCTTTAGAAAGGGAACGGTTTCCCTTGGAAATGCGCAATGATCTCCCTCGATTAATACAAGAGAGGTTATTCTAACCTCGAAAGAGGAGCAATCCTTCTCGTAACTGGCCGAAAGTAGTTGGCCTCGAGAAAGGGAAGATGTTCCAAAGCGAACCTATTCCGGAAGGCTCGGACGCGGAGCCACCCAGACGCAAAGCTACCAGAATCGCGAATCTACACAATTCTTCGGCGAATCTATCCCAAAGCAGGATTAAAAGTGAAGCTGAACTCAACCACCATAGCGACGTTCGTATTTCACATACCACCGATCAATGCAATTCAAAGTATTTTGAAGTCTGAGCCATTGCAGACCTTCGAAAACTTTGAAGGGGGTCTTGTTGACACTTTAAAAAAGACAAGATCCTGACTGGCTTGAACAATGTCTAAACTTGTTAACATTTACAAAAGACAAGTGATAGACAAGCTGACGACCAGTTCTGTACTTGTTGACATTTACAAAAGACAAGTGACAGACAAGCTGACGACCAGTTCTGTACTTGTTGACATTTACAAAAGACAAGTGACAGATAAGCTGGCAACCAGTTTTCATTCATCCCCAAGGGACAAAGAAGCAACTTGGACTTTACTGATCCAGTGAAGCAGACAGTGAGCTCCAGATAGTCTCTAAACAGACCTCAGCAGGTCTAAGATGCTAGCACTTAGCATCACATGAGCCCAAAGGAATAGCCTCGCCTGAGAGGCTAAGATCACCTAACTTCGCCTTGAAGCCATTCACAGCTCCGTCAGGAAGCTAACTTATAGCTTCGCCTGAAGTGCTCAGTTAATTCCGCAGAGAGTTAGCTTCGCTTGAAGCCACACGCAACCGCCCAGAAGGATGTTCGGTAGCTTCGCCACAAATGTTATCTAGCTCCGCTGAAGAGCTTTCTTCTGACTCTGCCACATGCGCCTTCTAGCTCGGCTGCGAGCTCGACGCGGCAGCTCCGCTGCGGGTCTATTATGGTCAACCTTTGACCAATTAAATCTCCAGATGAGATCAAATCTATTCAGATCAAGATCAAATCTAATCAAGATCAAATCTGAGATCAAATTTTGCAGTAGATTGCCATAATCTCTTGACTCTCCTAAAACGAGTAAGAGGATCAGGGAAAATCTTCCAATATATGGAAAGAATCAAAACAGATCAGGAGGATCAACCAACCTGCTACTTCTAAGTTCACAGAAGCTGATTCTAGCCTCACAGTAAGGCTACTTTTCAGATTTAAACAGATTTGATTCAATCTGTTTCCATATTTTCAAGGGACAATTATACCCCTGCTCTCCCTATAAATAGCCCACCAAATGCACAAGGAGAAAGGACTCTAGACCAGGCAAAGGACTCTCGACTAGGCAAAGGACTCGGGACCAGGCAAAGGACCTCCAGAGGCAGACTTCTTGAGAGGACCACCACGCGCTCCAGAGACGGCAGGACTTCTTCACGACTGCACAAGGAGCGCATAGAGAGACTAAACAGAGATATATTCTCTTACTTCCAAGAATTCAGAGACTTTAGAGAACTGCTTCTCTAATCAGGGTGCTGATACCCTAATACCTTCCTTCCTCTTAAGGAATCTCCGGAACCAGGCGAGAAGGAATTCCTAAGTGGAGGCGGTTTTGAAAAGAAAGAAGAGGGTTCTACCAACCTTCTGTTCTCCGATCCCCCGAACCAGGCGAGATGGGAATCTCATCGCTCGCATTGTCAAAGGGACAAAGTAGTCGCGCGCTGACCAGACTCCTATCGGCACACTTCTCTAGAATCTCCGAGGAGATCTACTTGTAATCTTTTTAGAATGCTTATAATTTAGCTCTTCGACCCTTTTTTTTTTGTAAGTTTTTCTCTTTGCAAATCAATGAAAAACAAGTGTGAAACAAGTTGAGTGTGTAATTTTTTATGAGTTTGCCTCTTTGAAAACATGGATTCTAATCTAGCTTTGTCAAATTCATATTTTTTAAAAATATTTCTCAAAGTATTGATTTTATTTTTTCAAAGTGAAATCTCATTTTCATCAATGATAAAAAATTTAGCTTTGCAAGAGATTTTGTGTTCATCAAAATCTTTTGTGTTTTTTCAAGAGTGAATAACAAAATTTCTTTTTCTTTTGAAATGACGACTAATTTATTTTGAAGAAGTTCATTTTATTTTTCATTTTCAAATACTTTTTTTTTTTAAGAAAATCATAGTTGTTGGAATATTTTTAAAAAACTTCACATTATTCATCCATAGATAATTCACAATCATCAAGACAAGATTCGGATGTTACCTTGAGTGTGTTCTCATTTATCGTGAAACACACATTAGTCGTGTGCACCCCTTCTTCGGAGTCGCTCTCTGAATTCCGTGTTGCCTTCAAGACTTTCTTTTTGTAGAGCTTCTTAGAGGTAAAAGGTTTGCTCTTAGTATCCGAGCAATCAGCAATGACATGTCTTGGCTTCCGGCTTGTAGCAAACTATTTTCTTTTTCTCCTTCCCTTGCCATCTTCTTCGATTGTAAAATTTAGCTTTGTTATACATTCTTCTAACATTCTTCATAAGAAAATTATCTTCATCATCATCTTGGTCATCATCTTCATCATCAGAGATGGTAGGTCTAAATCTGAAAGCAAAAGTCTTTTTCTTTTGGGGTGCTTTGTCCTCTCTACCGTTTCTTTCCATCTCATAGGTTTTCAGATTCCCAATGAGACTAATGAGATTCATCTCCTCTTTGTCATTAAGCTCTTTCAAAGTTATAGACTTGACCTTCCAAGATGGTAGAAGTGCATGAATCACCTTCCTCTCCTTTTGGTCATTATCAATCTCATCACCTAAAAAAGCAAGACTATTTGTAATTTTAGTGAACCTGATAATTATGTCATCAATAGATTCATCTGCAATCATGAAAAAATTCTAATATTGGGAACGTAAGAGATCAATCTTAGCTCTCTTGAATTGTGAAATCTCTTCGTATGTGACAATCAAGTGTGACCAAATCTCGAATGAGAATTGAAACGAATTACCCTAAACAAATCATCATCATTCAAGGCTTGAAGAAATGCATAGTGAGCCTTTATATTTGCATCAATTTTCTTGTTGGCAATTTGGTACCAAGTGTCTTAATTCGGGTAAACTAAATGATTTGGTCACCACCTTTATAACCCAGCTTCCTAGAGATTGCAAGAAAATAGTCATCTTTACTTTTCCATATAGGAAAGTTAAAGCCATTAAACTCGGGTGGAGTCTTAATGCCTTCAGCCATGTGGATTAGTGTTAAATCAAGCAAATGGCGCAATAGAGTGAGTGAATAGCAAAAGATCTCTCTAAGGTGGTTAAACCAAAAACTAAAGTTCAAAATCTCTGATACCAATTGGAAGTACATCTAGATGAGGGTGAATAGATGTAGTGTTTATCTAATGGACAATAATGCAAAAATGCAACAATTATAAATGAATGATGCAAACGGTCAACTCATATCAAGAAGTAAAGTCAGATCCCCTATGAAAGGCTCTAAAACTTCTCCTCTATATTCCTCTAAATAATGAGCTGAGGTGCTGAATTGCCTTCTTGATTGAGAGAGAGCAAACTAACAAGTAAAAAAGATGCTAATAATGAATAACAAGTTGAATGAAAGTAAAGTACGAGTGTAAGCAATAGCAAGTAGAGTAGAATAAGAGAGCAAATGCAAGCACAAGAGATTTGTTTTGAGATTTAAGTACAAAGCTGTACGTCCCCGCCTTCGTCGTGTGAAGAATTTTTTCACTATCCACTAAGGATCTTTTTACAAAAAGGCTTCCACAAAGAAACTACAATGGTCAACATAAGACTGGAGTATACAACTCTAACTCTCAATTTTTCACAAAAGAGGTGGCATAAAGCCAATGAGCTTTACAAGCTCTTGGTGATCACAAAGATCACAACACTCTCTTTTACAACTTCCTGTAGTATATAATGAGAAGTGAAGCTCAAGAAGTTTGTAAGAGAGATAATTCAGTTGAAATAAATGAATTTAAGAGCTAAAAACTTGCAAAAATTAGTTTGAAATGAGAGCACTTGAAGTAAGAAAACTAGAAAACTTTCTCTTTTGAATAAACTTAATTTTTAAAATATTTCCCAAAATCAAAAAATTTTCTTATGTTTAATCCTCTCCAAGTGAACTATATTTATAGGCAAGTGATAAACACTGTTAAAATAGTTTATCAGGTCATTAGAAAAGAGATTAGATACAAAAAAGAAAAAATATTCGTTAGAGAATAAGTTAAAAATCACAGAATTTAAAAACTGGTCTTTACTGTAGCACAGTCAGAACTTCGATCGATCGGCTAGTCGACCGGTAGTTCAAATTTTTGAACTAACCATTGACTCCAGTTGAGACGAAATTGGTGACAGTCGGGCGAATGCCCTGTCAACCGTTAGGTTTGCCGGTCGACCAGTCGGTCACCTGAGAAACATGCATGGCATGCACAGGCTGAAGGCCACATAGGCCCCCGAGGTCGAAGCCTAGAACATAAATTCAGGTAGTTTTTTGAAGTTAAATTCATTTTAAAATATTTTATAATTGTTTGAAAAATGATTTGACAATACATAGTCTATGGGTTACATGATAGAAACAGGATATATAAATTTAAAAAAAAATATGAAACATGTATCAAACATCAAACCCTGTAAAATCCCAAAAAAGAAAAACTATATGTGAAAATTTTTATTTTGAAAACTTGTATTTTTGTGCGTGACTTCTTGAGCATCAATTCTATATTCTATACTTTAAACATTTTATTTTCTTTCATACGATCTATTTCATATGATCTATATGTTTTCAAGCAGTCTTCAAGAGAACTTCTCCAAATGCAAATCTTTATCATCCAAATTCGAATTCTTTTCTTGAGTGATCTTGAGACAAGAATATCTTTCTTTTGAGGAAGAACACACAAAAATGTCCTTTGAACTTGAAATACTTAAAAACACTTAACTTGATTAGTACTGAATAACTTCATGTGGTTTGTAATCATCAAAATAAAATCGGAGAGTGTACCATTGGGCCAACAATGTAACACCCCACTCTCGAAATATATACTTAGTTGCGTATTCAGATTTTTTAATCGTATTTTTTGATTTACTTTCTATATTTGTTTTGTATTATGAATTATTTATGTGATCTTTTTGCATTGGATCCAGATTCGTGGACTCGGAGTCAGCCCTAGTCTGAAGTAGGGACCCGATCCTAGTGTATTACTCGATTTAGTCTTTTCAGTAGTCAGATTTGACTGATTTTAGTTTCAAATATCATTTTTGAATATTCTAGATTTTCTATGATTTTCCGAAATTTTTTCTGAATTAAATTGAAAATCTTCAAAACCGGTATCGACCAGTGTTGCTGATCGATTCTCAGATTTTTAATTTACAAACGGAGTTGAATTTCTAGAAACAGTTTTTACATTATTTCTTAAAATCATATTTTCTATTTAAATACTTTTTCAGAGATTTTCTGAATTTATCAAAATTTCACGGGATTTGGTGTTGGCCAGTATCGCTAGTTGATTCCAGGATTTTTAGTTTACAATTAGAATTAAATTTCTGAATTTTATTTTCACGTTGATTCTTAAAATCATATTTTCTCCTTTAATGCATTTTCTGATATTTTTCAGAATTTATCAAAATCCGACCGAACAGGTGTAGACCGGTATCGGCAGTTAACTCCAAGAATTTTCATTTGAAAATGGGACTTTATTTCTGAAAACTAAATTATATTATTCCTCAATATGAGGTTTTCTACCTCTGGGTATTTTTGGAGATTTTTTCTGGAATAGTCGATATTTCCCGACTTTATTTTAATATTATATTTTTAGAATCTTTCCTTTTCTTTCTTTTTCTTTCTTTTTCTTTTGCCTTTTCCCACTGACTCCACCAACCGCCTCTTCCCCCTTCATTAACTCCCCTTTCCCATCCATCATTCCCTCTTTTTCTTTTTTTTCCTCTTCTTTTTCTTTATCTTTCTTTCTTCCTTCTCTTCTTCTCCCTTCTCTTCTTCTTCTTCTCCATTTTTGGCCAACGCCCAAAAGCAGCGCCCCCTCCGGTGCTTCGGCCACTGTCGCCGGTGCGGATCCCTATCCCAACTTCGGCCACCTCTCCCTATCACCAACACCAATAAGAACACCAACCACGACCTCCATCTCCTTCCTTCTCAAAACCACCACCATCTCTACCTTCTCAAATTAACCACCACCACCATCTTCTCCACTCCACCTCCACCCCCACAACACCCTACTCCTCCTTATCCTCCTATCTCCTTCAATTTATCCACTACCACCCAAAATCATCACCAAAATCACCATCTCCACTACCACCACTACTCTCTCCACCTCCAAACCAAAAACTCCCCCTTTCCCCCCTCTTTTTAGGGTAGACGGCGCCACGCCGGGCTAGGCTCCACTGGCGAGCCAGCGGCGGCAGTGCACGGCCAGAGGGCCACCCTGGCCGCCTGTGCGCGGGCAGAGGAGAGGGTGACAGCCATCGCTCTCTCTTTTCTCTCTCTTCTCTCTCCATCTCTCTCTCCTCTCTCTCTCCCCCTGTTTCTCTCTTTCTCCAGCTGACTCTCTCTGTCGAGTCCTCTTTCTCACTCACCGGCCCTCTCTCTATGTAGTCTCTCTCTACATTCTCTCTTTTTCTCTTTCCGTTTCTCTTTCTTTCTCTCTCGTTTCTCTCTCTCCTTCTCTCATCTCATTCTCTCTATTTCTCTCTTTCTCTCTCTAACTTCCTCTTTCTCTCTCTAGACTTTCTCTACCTAAATCTTTCTTTCTCTCTCTAACTCTTTCTCTCTTCTCTCTCTCCTCTTCTCTTTCCCTCTCTAAAAAATTATATATATATTTATTTATATTTTCTTATATTTTATGGGCATGCGTGTTCCAGAGTTTTCAACCTTTCTGGAGATTTAGGCGAGTGTCTTCGCCTTGATTTAGGTTTTCCTGCTTCGTTGGGTCGATGTGTATTTTATTTCATATTTATATGTATTTGTTTTAGGCGGTGCCCCGGTATTTGTATGTGGCTGAGTGCCTATGATTATACATGTATATGCTTTTGACGAATGCTTGTGCTAGAGTTATTCATTTCTTGTATATGTACCATGCCTGGATGTTACTTATTATGTGTGTAATGGACACTAACACTTCTGCAGGTACTATACCCAGCCTCCGGGCTGCGTTTAGCCTCACTTTCCACTCGGCCTCCGAGCCTTATCAGCCTCCGGGCTTCTCCACTCCACGGTAGTCTAGATATTATCACGCCTATATGTATGCTCGTGTGGTACAAACATCTCGTGCAAGTACTCTCGTACTAACCTGGGTTTCTGCCCACTCCCGGGCCGGCTACCCAATGGTTCTAGGCCTGTACCCTTATGGGTTTCGTAGTACCTATCGAGAGTGCGCTTAGACCCTGAGCGTACTTTAGCCACCGGGCTCTCGCCCACTCCCTCAAAAGAAAAGTGCGCTTAGACCGTTAGGTCTCTCAGCTCCGCCTGGTAGGCACGCTTAGCGCCCAGCGCTTTACCACTAGATTCATCTAGGCGAGATGCTGCCGGATTTTCTACTCGCATTTTAAGTCGAGTCGTCCCGGTAACCTCGCTAGGCGCTCTAGTGTTAAACACTGTTTGCTGTTCATACTTCCAGCTTGCTTAGCTCCGCTTGGGTGTTTTCTTACTTGCTTATTACCTGATCACCAGTTTAGCTTTTCTTCTATTAATGGTTGTGAAGAGTTTGAAATTTTACTTATATTGTTTTTCTTGAAACTGCATGGTTTTTGGTATTCGTACCGATCTCATATATCAGTACTATTTTCTTGCATCGTTTGACATGTTTTCACTTGACGTGCTTACATGTACCATGCCATCACTTGTCACCTGGCTGATATCACCCTCCTGTCATGCTATCACTTGACACCCAGCATGACGTACTTGATTCTTATAATTATCACGATAACGGAAATGATGACCTGACATCTTTTTTCAACTTGATATATTTTAGTACAAATAGTACTCCTGATACACCTGTACTCTTGATACTCCTGGCCTGCTCCTGCTCATCCCCAAAATTTTAATATTTACCTAATAAATCATAAAATGAGATAACTTACATCGGGTCGGGGGGAAACTTTCAGATATCAATATATGTTTGTGTTTGCAGTGGTATTAGGTATGTTGTGCAATTAAAACTTCTGGTCTGACCTGAGGGCCTCCAGGCGACCGAGGGGGGTGCTGGGCCCCTTCTTCTTGGTACCATCTTGATAAGGGCATCCTATAAGGTGCTCATGATCGTCTTGCGGTAGGTTCCGTCCTCCAGCAACGGAACATCCTGGGTTGTGGTCCTGGGTATGCACGGGACCCACTGTAAACATTATTCGTTGATCCCCCGTTGGTTTCCAATAACAACCTTGCTTTACTCAGATGTGGATATATGTGTGCTGGGACGCTAGTTCATATATCTAGACATCTGGGTATAAGACGAGTAGTAATAATAATTCAACTATGTATCCTTTGTATACTTTGCCGAGCTTGCTTCCATTGGGTTTTACATTGGATTTCCGGTTTATGGCCATTATTATATTATAGTTGTTTGCATCATGTCTTATCCCTTGTGTTCTACCCACCAGTCTCCTTCTCTTATCTTATCATACCATGAGCATTCCTTACTTGATATCACTTACTATATATCTACCTGCTCCTATATGCCTGTGCTCACGACATGGTTTTTAATGCATGTTTATGATTTGGATTTATCGATACACGTGTGCTTATCTTCGCACGCCACTTGGCATTAGCATCACCACTCGCTGGGGAGTTCTGACTCCCCTGGATCCTCATGTCCAGGTCCTAAAGCTTAGAGCATGTGGATTCTCCTAATTGCTTACTTGAGAGCTGCAGCAGTAGCGTGGATCTCTAGCAGACCATCTGAAGTCTTATCCTTCTAGGCCCCCGCGTGTCTCTTGAGTTTTCCTTCTGTAAACTCATGAGCGCCTTTTGTACTGTTCATACTTGTACATCTCTTTGTATCTCGCATTTGCGCCTATCGGTGATGTAATATTCTTGTAATATTGTGTCACATCTGGTGATAACTTTGTAATTGTAGTCATATGTTGGAATGTATAATGCACTAGTGCTTTAGTACTCTAATTCTTGTCTGTACTGATGTTTACGTATATACGTGAGGGTATTTTTGACCTGCATATATACGTCGCAGTAACATCTCCGTACCTAGGAGATCGGGGCGTTACAAGATGCTATCAGAGCCTAGGCTCTAACATCCTCAGTACGTCCAGACGGCAAATTAATGGTAAAAAATTTGCAACTGGAATGCATGGATCTCAGTTATACAGTCCAACTATAAGTAAAGAGTTATCTATTCTTTATTGATCATCTTTCCTTTGATTCCTAATCTCTTCAATCTTTCTACTGTTTTGATTTTTTGTAGCATTTATACCAACTTAAGATATGAATAGACTAGAGAGGTGGTGGCTGGTTCTGAATGAAGCTATATATGATCTCTTCGGCCAACTCTATGAAACTTAGGTATTCTCAGAATTGATCCACGATCGGGTTATCTTTCAGAAGTTGGTATTCAAGTTTTTCTACAGTTATTCTCTATTATTGGCTATATTCTTCAGAGTGATTGATGCCTGGTCTTCGAAATTTTTAAACTATCGGTCTTCTTTATTTACGCTCAGTATTATCAGGGTTTTCTTTATCTTCAGTATTCTGGCTTATTCTCGGAGAGCTATCAAGTATGCAATACCGCTGAAATTCTATTGAAAGCAGTGTTATCAGGTCAGTATTATTCGGCATCATTTGAAGATTTATACAGCAGGAAGTGCAGAAGATGTCTATATTCTGATTATTCTTCAGTCGACTTGAGAACTCTACCTGCAGTGATTCATATCTTAATTGGTATAATTCCCGTCCATGTCCTCTTTGTGTTCATTCTACCCCTTATCGAAATTACGAGGATGCAATTTTGTAAGGTGGATAGAATGTAACGCCCCGCTCCCGGAATACATACTTAGTTACGTATTCAGATTTTTTGATCGTATTCATTGATTTACTTTCTATATTTGTTTTGTATTATGAATTATTTATGTGATCTTTTTGCATTGGATCCGGATTCGTGAACTCGAAGTTAGCCTTAGTCTGAGCTGGGGACCCGATCCTAGTGTATTACTCAATTTAGTCTTTTTGGTAGTCAGATTTGATCGATTTCAGTTTCAAACATCGTTTTCCAATATTCTAGATTTTCTATGATTTTTTGAGATTTTTTCTGAATTAAATTGAAAATCTTCAAAACCAGTGTCGACCAGTGTCGCTAATCGATTCTCGGATTTTTAATTTTCAAATGGAGTTGAATTTCTAGAAATGGATTTCATGTTATTTCTTAAAATTATATTTTCTATCAAAATACTTTTTCTGAGATTTTCTAAATTTATCAAAATTCTACCGGATTTAGTGTCGGCCAATATCACTGGTTGATTCTACGATTTTTAGTTTACAATCGGAATTGAATTTCTGAATTTTGCTTTCATATTGCTTCTTAGAATCATATTTTCTATTTAATATATTTTCTAAGATTTTTCAGAATTTATCAAAATTCGGCTGAACCGGTGTAGACCGGTATCAACAATTAACTCTAGGAATTTTATTTTGAAAATGAAATTTTATTTCTGAAAATCGATTTCGTATTATTCCTCAGGATGAGGTTTTCTACCTCTGATTGTTTTTGGGGATTTTTCTGGAACAGTCGATATTTTCCAACTTTATTTTAATATTATATTTTATAATCTTTCCTTTTCTTTCTTTCTTTCTTTCTTCTTTTTCTTTTTTTCCACCGACTCCACCAACCGCCTCTCCCCCCTTCATTAACTCCTCTCTCCTAGCCATCACCTCCATCCATCATTCCCTCTTTTTCTTTTTCTCTTCTTTTTTTAAGCTTTCTTTTCTTCCTTCTCTTCTTTTCCCTTCTCTTCTTCTTCTTCTCCATTTTTGGCCGACGCCCAAAAGCAGCGACTCCTCTGGCGCTCTGGCCACCGTCACTGGCGAGGATCCCCATCTCAACTCCGGCCATCTCTCCTTATCACCAACACCAACAACAACATCAACCACCACCTTCATCTCCTTCCTCCTCAAAACCACGACCATCTCCGCCTTCTCAAATTAACCACCACCACCACCATCTTCTCCACTCCAACTCCACCCCTACAACACTCTACTCCTCCTCCTCCCATCTCCTTCAATTTCTCCACCACCACCCAAAATCACCATCTTCACCACCACCACTTCTCTTATTCACCTCTAAACCAAAAACTCCCTCTTTTCCCCCTCTTTTTGGGGTGGCCGGCGCCACCCCGTGGCTGGGCGCCGCCAGCGCGCCGCTGGCATTCGTGCGCGGGCATAGGAGGGGGTGACAGCCCTCACTCTCTCTTTTCTCTCTCCTCTCTCTCATCTCTCCTCCCTGTTTCTCTCTCTAGCCGACTCTCTCTCTTCAGTCCCCTCTATCTCTCTCTCACTCTCTCCCTTCCTGCAATCTCCCTCTCTCTCTCCTTCCCTGCAGTCTCTCTCTACTGTCCCTCTCTTTCTCTCCGTTTCTCTCTCCTCTCTCTCATCTTTTTCTCTCTAGTTCTCTCTTTCTCTCTAACTCTAACTCCCTATTTCTCTCTAGACTTTCTTTCTCTAAATATCTTTTTCTCTCTCTAACTCTTTCTCTCTTTTCTCTCTCCTCTTCTCTTTCTCTCTCTAAAAACTATATATATATTTATTTATATTATTATATTTTATGGCGTGTGCGCAAGTTCCTGGGATTCCAAAGTTTTCGATCTTTCCGGAGATTTAGGTGAGTGTCTTTGCCTTGATTTGGTTTTTCCCGCTTCATCCGGTCGACGTGTATTTTATTCCGTATTTATATAAATTTTGTATTGGGCGATGCCCCTGTATTTGTATGTGGCTAAGTGCCTATGATTGTACATGTATATGCCTTTGACGAATGCTTGTGCTAGGGTTATTCATTTCTTGTATATGTACCATGCCTGCGATGTTACTTATTATTGCCTTATTACATGTGTGTGATGGACACTAACACTTCTGCAGGTACTATACCTAGCCTCCGGGCTGCTTTAGCCTCCGGGGCTTTTCACTCGGCCTCCGGGCCCTATCAGCCTCCAGGCTTTTCCACTCCACGGTAGTCTAGATATTATCACGCCTATATGCATGCTCGTATGGTACTAATATCTCATGCAGGTATTCTTGCACTGACTTTGGGTTTTTGCCCACTCTCGGGCTAGCTTCCCAATGGTTTTAGGCATTACTCTTATGGGTTTCGTGGTAGCTGTCAAGAGTGCGCTTAGACCCCGAGCATACTTTAGCCTCCGGGCGCTCGCCCATTCCCTCGAAAGAGAAGTGCGCTTAGACCGTCAGGTCTCTCAGCTCCACCTGGTAGGCACACTTAGCGCCCAGCACTTTACCACTAGATTCGTCTAGGCGAGATGCTCTATTCGCACTTTAAGCCGAGTCGTCCCAGTAATATCGCTAGGCGCTCTAGTGTTAAACACTGTTTATTGTCCGTACCTCCAACTTGCTTAGCTCCGCTTGGGTGTTTGCTTACTTGCTTATTACCTGATCGCCAATTTAGTTTTTCTTCTATTAATGGTTGTGAAGAATTTGAAATTTTACTTGTACTGTTTTTCTTGAAACTGCATGGTTTTTCGGTATTCGTACCGATCTTACATATCTGTACTATTTTCCTGCATCGTTTGACATGCTTTCACTTAACGTGCTTACATGTACCATGCCATCACTTGTCACCTGCCTGATATCTCCCTCCTGTCATCCTATCACTTGACACCCGGCATGACGTACTTGACTCTTATAATTATTACGATATCGGAAATGATGACCTGACATCTTGTTTATCTCTTGATATATTTTAGTACAAAAAGTTCTCTTGATATACCTGTACTCTTGATACTCCTGGTCTGTTCCTGCTTATCCCCAAAATCTGATAATTATCTAATAAATTATAAAATGAGCAATTTACATCGAGTCGGGGAAACTTGCAGATATCAATATGTGTTCGTGTTTACAGTGGTATTAGGTATGTTGTGCAACTAAAACTTCCGATCTGACCTGAGGGCCTCCAAGCGACTGAGGGGAGTGCTGGCTCTCTCCTTCTTGGTACCATCTTAATAAGGGCATCCTATAAGACCCTCTTGATCCCTTGTCGTAGGTTCCGTCCTCCAGCAACAGAACATCCTGGGCCATAGCCCCGGGTATGCACATGACCCATTGTAAACATTATTCGTTAATACCCCCGTTGGTTTTCAATAACAACCTTGCTTTACTCAGATGTGGATATATGTGTGCTGGGATACTAGTTCACATATCTAGACATCTGGGTAAGACGAGTAATAATAATAAAAGATGCCAACTATGTATCTGTTGTATGCTTTGCCGAGTTTGCATCTATCGGGCTTTACATCGGATTTTCAGTTTATGACCATTATTATATTATAGTTGTTTACATTATCTTACCCCTTGTGTTCTACTCCACCAGTCTCCTACTCTTATCTTATCATACCATGAGTATTCCTTACTTGATATCACTTGCTATATATCTACCTACTCCTGTATGCCTGTGCTCACGATACGGTGTTCAATGCATGTTTATGATTCAGATTTATCGATACATGTGTACTTATCTTCGCATGCCACTGGCATTAGCATTATCTCTCACTGGGGAGTTCGGACTCCCCTGAATCCTCATGTCCAGGTCCTGAAGCTTGGAGTGTGTGGATTCTCCCAATTGCTGACCTGAGAGGTGCAGCGGTAGCGTGGATCTCCAGCAGAGCGTCTGAAGCCGTATCCTTCCAGGTCTCCTGCGCGTCTCTCGAGTTTTCCTTCTGTAAACTCGTGAGCGCCTTTTGTACTGTTCAAACTTGTACATCTCTTTGTATTCTCGCATTTGCGCCTATCGGTGATGTAATATTCTTGTAATATTGTGTTACATCTGGTGATATCTTTGTAATTGTACTCATATGTTGGAATGTATAATGCTCCACGTGCTTCCGTACTCCGATTCTTGCCTGTATTGATGCTTATTGTATATACGTGAGGGTATTTTTGACCTGTGTATATACGTCGCAGTAACGTCTCTGTACCCGCGGGATCGGGGCGTTACAAACAATTAGGACATATTTCTGAGTCTTTATAGTACTACAATTATGATCACAATCCTCACAAAAATGTCTTATTTTTTGTCTTAGGACTACGATCATAATCACAGTTCTTACAAAAACAAAAACTTAATTAAGTACAAAATAATTAATTTTAATTTTTTTCATTTAATTATGGGTTTTCCTTAAAGACAAGATTTTTTTTTTAATTTGTAAGGAGAAATTTAGATCTTTCTATTATTTTTTATTTTTTATATAATTATTTGAATGCTTCAAATTATCTCTATATTATATAACAACTTGCACATTAATTGTTGAGCAAGTGGTTTCAAATTTAAAAAATAAAACATAGATATTTGGATCGAGATATAAATATCACTCAGTGAGATGACATTATTGGACAGAGATGAGAAAGAGATTAAAAAAATCATGACTGCCGCAATTGAAATTGTTGAGACTCAAAAATATATTAAAATTTGAAACTATATTTATCAGTTAAAAGATAAAAAATACTAAAATAGCCACGTCTAATTATGTTATAATTAAAGTCTTCAAATGAAATAATTGATTTTTCCACTTAAGGTCAAAATTAATAGACAAAATCTTTTTGTCATATTCCAATTTGTGTTTTTACAGTAATATTAGATATAGGTTAAGAAGATTTGAAAGAAATATTATCAATGAATAATTTGTGGGTATTTTTTAAATAGAAAAGATTTGAGAGGTATATACTAGAAAAAGTCTTTAACTTAAATGAAACTATAATTTTAAATACCAGCAGCCAAATTAGGCCCTATTACTTTATAGTTGTAGCAGATAAAAAGATATTTAAAAACTACAAATTAAAACCATGTAGCGCCCTCTATTTTACACTTAGGGGTTGTTTTGATGCATAGAGAAGTAAGGAAGTAGGAGGCGTCATTTTCTACTTCTATTGTCCATTCAAATACCAGAAAAGAATAATGTGAACAACTTTCTTTTTTTTCCTTTTCCTTTTACACCTTTCTTTTACACACATTTCTTCACATTTAATGTGTTTCAGTTAATTTTGTGGTCATATAAATCTCATTTGTAATAAGTTGTAACTCAAAACATTTAATTTTGTGGTCATATCAATCTCACTTGCATTCTAATTACAATATATTTTTTCATAATTAATTTTTATTTTAAAATTATTTTACTGTCAAGTTTGTGATCAATTTTTTTCACTTCTACTTTCACATTATCATCCAAATATAAAAAAAAGACAAAATATTTTTCGAATCATACTTCTCAACAACATCCAAACACCTAAAAGCTTACTAACTAATTCTCAAGCTCCAGAGGAAACTATTACTACTTTCTCAGTTTCACCGCTAAACTAGACATAACATTTTAGAAACAATCACAGCATGACTAAAAAAAATTACAAACTTATAACTAAGTTTACGAATCACAGTTCTGCTAATTTTAGAGCAAAAGAAAAGATGTCTAAAAATTCTGTAATACTTGATATGTTTTTTTTCTTCTTTTCTTATCAGCAAGATGCTAACACCAATATCTGAAAATTCAGTTGTAGATAGAGTGCTTCCAATTTGATTGGATCCCATACCCGCTCCCTTATCCCAATTTCGCACCTTTGGACGCCAGTGACACCAGCGCGATGCCGACACAGATGAGGCTCCGCAACCGCAAGCTCAATCGCAATGACGATTGTGTCCTCGTCTAGTGCAATTGTATGGTTGGCATTGGGGCCAGAACTGTCTTTTCACAAGGCGGAAACCACCGTCATCTCCCCTCCACGACTTCACTCGCGGTCCAGTTGCATCGGCCTGGTGTCGGAGTTTTTTTTCGCCGACCACTCCGGTGGGCCCCACCGCATCGACCAGCGGTGAGAAAAAAATTTCCTGGTGTCGTCTCCCCCTCGATCCACGTCGGCCCGCTTCCTTTGTAAATTTACGATTCCTCGAGGGTATAAGAGTCATTTCGTCCCGCAAAAACCTCGGCCCAGTTCGTTTTGGAACGTCCATTCCCCGATCTCGTCGCGGGGCAACCATCGGGGGCGGATTCTACGATGCCCGTGGCCTTGTCGTTCTCCCAACTGGTCTGTCACAGGACTCAGATTCTCGGTGCCAGGTATGACTGGGGCCCGCTGACCGAGGCGGTGAGCCCCACTCGGGTCACGTGATTTCGGTCCTTAGCGCGAGAGAGAAGTCTTTAAATAGGGGGCTCCTCCAGCTGTTGGAATGCGCTCCATATTTCAAGGAGAAGAAAAATTACTAAAAAAAAGGAAATAAACTAGAAAAAAAAAATAAGCAGAAGAGAAGGAGCCGAGGGGGAAAGAAAAAACAGAGGTTAAATATATACCTACGTTTATTTATCTCTCTTTTCCTCTGTAAACTGCTAGCTGGAATCGAAACATTTCCTCTCTTTCTTTTAAGGTAACAATCATTCCGATCTTTCCTCTCTCAGTGATTTTGATTTCTTCTTCAGTTCTTCTGCATCCGCGATTGATTTAGTTTTAAGTTCATTGATGAAGTAGTGTGCTTGATCTTTCTTAGATCCTGCATTGCTTGTTTATTAGAGGATTTCGTCATCTTTTTATTGGATTGTAGATTGCTGGATCTTTGTGATCTGCGGCTTAATGGGGAGTCGGCAGAAAAATTGGCACTTTCTAAAACCTTCAGTGATTGGGTTTCAGGGTTTATTTCTAATTGATTTTATTTGCCGACTTGGCGAAGGGAATCGATGCTTTAGGGTTTGATTTCGACGGATTCGTTCCTTATCTTTTTATTCAACGTCTTGTTGAGATTCTGTCCGGTCGTCTGATTTGTGCTTAAGCACATAGCTCCTTTAAATTTGTATAAAATTACTTGAAAGCAAAGTCAGTCTTTTTGTTGTAATTTTAACAGTTAAGTTGGATCTCAATGAATAACATAATATTTTTTTTTTTAAAAAAAATTAAGAGACTTTGAAATATTCGAAGGTTTATGAAGAGTTCGGCAAGGGCTTTGGACTGTGGGGCGGCTGGACTTGTCAATTTTTAGGAGATATTTTTTTTTTAATTTTCGACCTAATTACACTTTTGCCTAACTTTTTCTCTTTTTTGATATAATTATTTTTCTTTAGATTTAGGTAAGTTTACTTAATTGGAGCTGTTATCGTCACCTAAACTATTAAGTTTAAATAAAGCTGACATTTTCCCCCCTTCTATAAGCTGCAACGTGTTCCACTTGCTTAGCTGAGTACAATCTTGCCATTACCTAATAGTAGATTCTTAGTCTTTTTTTAATCTAGTGGACTTCTGGGATGTGTTTGGGCGTAAGTGGCAATTACTATTTTGTGGCATTTTATTACTTGTTAATTAAAGATTTGAAGGAAAGAGATCTAAAAGTATATATCACCCATAATCTAGTTTAATAGCCTTAACAGTTATCACGAACCCTTTTCCTTGATTTCTTGTCTTTGATCATTTTGTTTTTTGTAATTTGGAGCTTAAGATGAGGATTATACAGTGCTGTTGTTTATTAGTATTATTAGAACAATAAGTATTTATTGGTATTGTTAGAACAATAAAGGGTTCGTCTGAGGAGAAAAAAGGGACAAATGATTCTTTACTTAGTATTATTTATTCTATTCATGAAATGGGGACAACTTTTGGTTGGCGCTACCCGCTTGCGATGTTGCGTGCAACTTGCATCGGAGCCCATGCACTTTGCTCTGTTTGTTGTTTTTAAGTGAGAGTTTTTCAGTGCTTTGTTTTGTTTTGGACTGAAATGTTTTTTCAGTGCTTTGTTTTGTTTTGGACTGAAATGTTTTTAGTGTGCATGTATCTTTCTAACTCTTGTCTCCATGAAAGAGTAGGTGAAAAGAATTAAGACTTGCTTTTACAAATTGAAAAACTAGTAATTTCTTACTTTATAGTGATGTGATTCTTTGCCTAATTTTACACAATATATATATATATATATATATATATATATATATATATATATATATATATATATATATATATATGTAGTTCTATGTTAATAGTTGTACATCACCATCAAGGGACCATCAAGGGAGCCAACCCCATGTTTTTACATTTTCTTAGAAAACTTCCTGTTTTGAAAAATTGCTAGCTTCTTAGATAACTAGTTTTGAAAGCAACAGGGTGTTGATTCACTGACCACTTGTTCTTCTGGTCCCAAGTTTTCTATGCATCTCTAGTCCCTCTTTGATGTTTTCATTTTTTGTTGTTTTAAGGATCTGTTTGGCGGGGAAAATTATTTGAGAAAACTGATAGTGAGGCCTAGTCGATCGGCATTCCTTGAGAAAATTTGTTGGTGGGCTCCATGTTATCAGTTTTCTACCCGTTTTCCGCCGATTTTGCATAGAAATGAGAATTTTGCTGGCGTTTTGATTAGCGCTCTTTTTCTGGTGTTTTGATTTTTTTTTCAAACAAAAATGATTTTGGAGGGAAAATTGAAGGTGGGGCCCACAAAAAAAAAATCAATTTTCCTCGACTTTCGGGCAATCCAAAGAGTCCCCAAGGGAAACGAGTTTTTAGAGAATGATATTGGTCCACCGAAATGGTCTTTAAAACTTTTACAAGGGAACCAAACTTGTTCCCTTCTTCTGCAGTAGAAAATCTTCTGAATAGTTTAATTCCAAGTTTTCGTCATGCCTGTAGCTTTTTTCTGACAATTTCCATTCGTTGATTATGTAGCAGTAGCAATGTGAACTATCCTTGTAGCACACTTCCTTAGAAATATACAATTTGTTGGTTGAATTAACAACTCATTAAAGTTCTTTTACTCATCCCACTGCAATTTGCAAGCGAGCATCAATCACAATTTTATCTCTCAGGGACCACTGGAAGTTTTCCCCTTTGCTATGCAATTTGACTTTCGACTCCTGAACTAATTGTAAATACTGTTATTGCAATACAGGTTGTAAAGGCAGCAAAAACAGAGCAATGGGTGCCGGAGGACGCATGACAGCCAAGGAGCGCGAGGCCCAGGAACTCCGTTGCAACGTCATCCGCCATGCACCCACTGAGAAGCCTCCCTTCACAGTTGGCCAGCTTAAGAAGGCCATCCCTCCCCACTGCTTTGAGCGCTCAGTCATCCGCTCCTTCTCCTATCTCATCTACGATCTCATCATCGTGTCCGCCCTCCTCTATCTAGCCCTTTACCAAATCCCCAACCTCCCCTCCCCCTACAATTTCCTAGCCTGGCCATTATACTGGATCTGCCAAGGTTGTATCTGCGCCGGTATTTGGGTCATTGCCCATGAATGCGGTCACCATGCATTCTCTGATTATCAACTCCTTGATGATATTGTCGGCCTCATTTTCCATTCTGCACTGCTGGTCCCCTACTTCTCATGGAAGTACAGCCATCGTCGCCATCACTCCAACACTGGTTCATTGGAGCGTGATGAGGTGTTTGTTCCCACGCCCAAAACTTCATTGCCTTGGTTCTCCAAGTACCTCAACAATCCAGCTGGACGGATAGGGTCTCTCTTGGTCAGCCTCACTATGGGATGGCCCCTGTACCTGGCATTCAATGTCTGTGGCCGTCCTTACCCCGGTTCGCCTGCCACTTTGATCCTTACAGTCCAATCTACTCTGATCGCGAGCGTGCTCAGATCCTCATATCTGATGCTGGAGTCATTGCAGTTATTTATGCTCTGTATAAGCTGGCTGCTGCATTCTCTTTGGGCTGGGTGATTAGAGTCTATGGTGTGCCGTTGTTAATTGTGAATGGATGGTTGGTGTTGATCACATACTTGCAGCACACTCACCCTGCACTGCCCCACTACGACTCAACAGAGTGGGACTGGCTGAGGGGTGCATTGGCAACTGTTGACAGGGACTACGGCATCCTCAACAAGGTGTTCCACAACATCACCGACACCCATGTTGCCCACCATCTCTTCTCGACGATGCCACACTACAATGCAACGGAGGCGACCAAGGCGATCAAGCCGGTGCTTGGGGAGTACTACCAGCTTGACGCGACTCCAGTGTACAAGGCGATGTGGCGGGAGGCAATAGAGTGTGTGTATGTGGAGTCTGAGAGTGAGAACAGAAAGGGAGTTTACTGGTACAACAACAAGCTTTAAAGAGCTGGTGGCTGGTAGTATTCAGCCCTCTAGTTTTTGCATGTGTGTTTTAGTTGGTAGTCAGTGAGTCAGTCTTGCAATGATCTCCTTTTCTTTGATTCTCATTGTTTGTGAGAACAAGGACATGGGCAATGGAAACTAAGCTTAGAGTGAGTTTGGTTGTCGCAAGTGGCCGTGAGCATAAGTGATAAATTATTTTATAACTGTAAGTGAGTTACATGCAAGTAAATTTTACGGTGTTTGATTGGTACTGTAAAATTGTAAGTGAAAAAATGTATTGTGTTTTACGGTGTTTGATTGGTAATGTAAAATTGTAAGTAGGAAAATGTATTATGTTTTACGGTGTTTGATTGGTAATGTAAAATTGTAAGTGAAGAAATGATTGTGTTTTACGGTATCATAATGTGAAAGTCGCAAGTGAAAAATTGATTTACGGCTCAAACAAACACTGTAATTCATAAGTCGCTGTTGCCAGTTGTAATTTACAGACTTTTATGGTGAAGTCTTAAGAGAATGGACCTTTTTATTGTTACTTTAGTGCAGCAAGCTGCAACTTATTTTGTCTCGTGATGTTTTCTTTGCTGTTGTATTGTTGACATGTTAGTTATGCTCATATATGGGTGTGTCTTGATCTCATCTAAGTGGTCTTTAATTGACGTACCTTCCTTCATGCGAAGGGTGAACAGGCGCTGCTTCAAGTAGAGCTTGTTGGTCAGGGATTTTGTCATATACATGCTCTCTAATTTGAGCCACAAACTGACGGCGGTATCTTCATCGGCAACCTCCTGCAAAACTTCATCGGCTAGATAAAGTTGTATAAAATTATGCGCCTTCAACTCCAGTTCTTCCTTTTCGTCATCGGACATGGATTTTGGCAACTTGTCCTTACTAGACATGACTTTCAACAAACTTTGTTGCACCAAGAGAGCCCGCATTTTGACCCTCCACAAATTAAACCTATTTCTCCCATCGAATTTCTCTACTTTGTCTTTGTTGAAGCCACCTCGAAACCCATGCAATATTTAGCAAATTAACAAAAGGAAGATAAACGGTAAGAGAAAGGAGAGGATAATACAATATTTAGCAACTCTCTCTTCTCACTTCTTTGCCTTGAAATCTTATGCAATGTGATATTATTTATAGGCAAAACTATTAAACTCTTTCATCACTTCACCCCACACATATATTAAATCATAGGGTGGCCCAATTGATTTCATTAGGGCGACTAAGATCTTCATAGGGTGGCTTTGATCTTCATAGAGTGGCTATTGATGACTTTTAAAGTGGCTAGAGATTTAATAAGGTGGCTATTGATGATTTTTAGGGTGGCTAGAGATTTCATAGGGTGGCTAATTGATTTTGAAAAAAGTCTACAAAGATGACTTGATTTGTTTTTATTTATTAAAGACATATCAAAACTCTCTTTGAACATTAGGCCGTAGTCAGAGTTGAATCTGAGATTTTCTTTTTAAACATTAACCCGTAATTGTGCAGTGATAGAAATCATAATTTGAAGCCTTGCTGAACAGAGTTGTAAAATTTCAAGTTTGCTCAAAATTCTAGCTAGCAGGTACAGCTATAATTCCCCGTAGTTCCAATAGCATTTCTAGCTTATTATCTTTTATTCCCCCCTGTTTTATGTGCTTGGTAATCCCTGATATGCTCCCGTCCCCTTATTTGTCAATACCAAAATTGCAAAATAGTCTGTGTCCATGAGTGCCATTTTACTTTATAATGAAATTGTGAGTATCATGGTAAACTTACCATAAATGTCTTATGTCTTGTTTGACAAAAGTTTAAGGAGAGAGATTAAAGAAAATGGATTAAGATTAGTTAATTCATTTCCAAAGGAGGGTATGCTAGTTAACCAAATCAAGGATTATATTTATCCTTATCTTCTCTTTGAGTGCCATTGTACTTTCAACTAAAATCTTCTAAATCCTGTCTTACAAATGTTTAGGGAGGATAAGGAATGAAATTGAAAAGCGATTTGGACCTCAAAACAACAGTGACTAATCTCTTTCACTTTTACTTTTGTAGTACTATATATAGTTTTCCCCTTCTTCTTGTGCCTATCAAAAGCAAAAAAAAAATTAAGATGGTAAACCTAAGAGTAAGCTAGTTGGTTCTTTCTTAATCAAGGGTTAAGGTGGTTAAAATGTTTGGAAAGCTTATGACTTGTAACAGTCTTAGAGACAGTGGAGCATCTCTTCCTCCTCTGTTCCTTTGCTAGACATATTTGGGTTTGTTTTGGTCTTCTATTTACAAACTCAAATATACCTACTTCCTTCCTTGGAGGAGCTTCTTGAGACTTGAAAAGTAACAGCCATGGATACTAGACTCATACTAGCGTGGATGTATTAATTGTTGGTATGTTTGGATGTCGTAACTGGCCGTAATTCGTAGTTGTAATTGGTAAAATTTTTTACAATTGTAAATGAGTTACATGTATGTAAATTTTACGGTGTTTGTTTAGTAATATAAAATTGTAAAGTGGGAAAGTGTATTGTACTTTACGGTGTTTGGTTGTCGTAATGTATAAGTCGTAAGTGAAAAAGTTGACCACAAAATTAACTATTTGGTGATTTTAAAAGTTTTAATACTACAAATAAATATTAAAAAAGTTAAATATTAAAAAAATTTAATATTAATATAAAAAATATTACAAATTTGTATGACCACAAAATTAACTGTAACTGGGCTGTAAGTGAGTGGTAACTGGGTTGCAAGTGAGTGTTACTTAAATTACGTAAGTCTTTTACGAATTACGGTCCAAACAAACGCCGTAGTTTTGTAACTGGGTAGTAAGTCATTTACGAATTACGGAGTTTTACGCGAAACAAACGGCCCCGTTGCTATGAGTTAGGTTATGTGGAGGGAGAGAAAACCAAGAATCTCATATCTAATTATATTCCCACCCACCCCCGCCCATCCTCACCCCAACCCCCCCACACACACCCACCCACCCCTCCCCATTTTTAGTGGCATTACATATGTATCCTTGTCCTGTAGGTATTCTTATACATGACCTTAATTGATTAGACGGATTTGAAAAACTTCCTTCCATTTGGTAAATTAGGACTGCAAGCTAAATTGGAGTCTTTTTCAACCATTATTAAGGAGCATTGAGGAGGCAAGGTGTTTGGCAACTCAAAGTTGAAATTATAAAATTGGCACAGATTAGGTTTCTCGTAAGAAAATTTATCATAACCAAATGCACGTGAGTTTGGATTTTTTTTTTTTTCATTGAGATTTGTTTTATCAATCAAAATTTTGCTATTAATTTCGTTTTTATAAACTTAAATTATCTCAGTGGGAGTCTCTTAAATTTCATAAAATTTAACTGAAAAATATAGTTATTATCAAATAAAATACACTTAAAAAGAGTAACTAAGAAAAAATGAGAGTCTAAACTTATCTTTCTTTTAAAACTTTTCTTTGTATTCTGAACTATCTTTAAAACCATATGACTGCCTGACATGAGCCAATATTTAGTAGTTCTTGTAATTTGAAATAATTTATAATGCTTCATAGAAATTTTGCTATCAAATTCATAATAAATCAAACAAAATTATATAAGATAAAATATATCAAATGATTCAAATGCCATAAAAAAGATTCTGGCACACAAACAAATTTATTAAAACTTCTAAAAAGGAAAAAAAGAAAAAACATATAAAAAAATATATAAACTTACTTTTCTTTTGTGTCTTCGCTTTTTCTGCTTGCAACCTTTCATTTCTCTATAGTTCAGAAAAGAGTGTCATAGAAGATTATATAGAGGATAATCTATTTAAGAATTTAAAGTCTAATAGGTTTCACATTTAGAATCATAATTATATTACAAAATTAAAGAAGGAAATCTTTCCCCTTTTTGCTTTGTCTAATTGAAAATTAAAATCTTGGAGTAGTAGTTGAAAGAGAAGAGTGAGACAATAGATATGGAGTCGATCTAGAGTAGTCGGTGTTGGTTTTTTTTTTTTTTTGTATATCACAAGATATTGAAAAGAGGAGTCCATTAATTTTTTTTTTTTTTTTTGAATTTGTGATTGCACGATAGAATTTTTTAATTGAGATTCATTTTTTTCTCAATCATGAGTTGGTTTGATTTAGAAAAATTTTTTTATTTGAAATTATTTTCATCAATCAATAGTGAGGATTTGCACCAAGCCTATTATTATTTGGAATTTTTTTAATTTAGTTTCTTTTTTTCTCAATCAAAGGTGAGAATTTGTTATGATAATCTAATGGTCTAAAATTGCACTCGACGGATACACTATTAGTGTTTTTATAAATATTTAGATTAAATAATTTCCACTTTACTCTTGAAGAAGGGAATTAGGAGGAAAATTATAAACTATTCGGTTGATGGAATCAACATGAGAGATTATTCTATCTTGTGTTCTGAAAGTGGGTTACATTCTCAGTTAGAAATGTGACTGAATGCTTTTAGGGTAGGTTCAATCTAGGGTTTGTCTAGTTGTTTGCACGTAGAGATTGAATTGCAATTTATTATTTTTGGCTGATGCAAGCGGCATTTACCAGAAATATCATAAATCGTAAGGGTTTTTTAGATATGTACCCTTCAAATCTATATTTAGAAATTAACCCCCAAATCATTAATATTGTTAATTTACCTTTCAAATCTTTTGCTCGGTAAAAACTTGCCCCTACTATTTGATTTTGAATGAAATAGAAGAAAACTACCCATTACCCTTACTTTTATTTTTTTAAATGTTAAGAGTAGTAGTATTAGGAGTAGTATTAGGGTTAGAATTGTATTAGGAATAGAATTTCTATTATTATGCAATTGAATCTCTATATATTTAGGCATTACCCTCATCATCAATAACAACAAGAATTATAGTTTTTCCTTTCTCAATTATTGTAACATGGTATTAGAGCGAGGTTTCTTTGTCGTCAATACACCACCAATGAGTCGCGCTCATGTAGCCATGCCCAGCACCGGTCCATCGTTCTAAAGAGCTCTCTGATTTGTAGTCGTCTGATTCCAAGTCCCTCTTCAATCTTTGTCCGACAAATGTCTGCCCAATTCCATGTGTGCATTCTTCCATTCCACAAAATACTTGCACATTTTTTTTCAATCTCTCTCATGACAGATAAAGGGAAATCTTATGCATGGAACCAATAAGTTAGAATGTCATAGGGGACTGTTTTGATTGGCTTTAGTCTTCCATCAAAAGAGAGGCTATGTGTCATCCAACCATCAGTCTTTGATCTCAGCTTATCCATGAGAGGTGGGAAGTGTTTTGCCGTTGGATACTGAATTGAGGGCGGGAGCCCCAGATAATTACTGGGAGTTTACCTAGAGAAATCTCCAAAATAGCACTGATTTCCAACTTGTCTTTGCATCCTTCACTAAAAAAACTTTTGCCCTTGTTTCTGTTGATGCCAAGTCATGCATTGAGTGATTTATCTTGCAACAGTTTATTGTCTCCTTTCAGAGAAGCCTTGTTTGCTCTACAGACACTATATATCATCTGCAAAGAGCTGAGTGGGTGTTCTGAAAACCTGAACTTCTTTCAAGATTATGTGCATTCTGCCAACATCAGTAGCCAACATCATACAAACAGACAGTACTCCGTTACTAGAACAACAATATAAGGAGAGAAGGGATGTCCGTCTTATGCCTTTGTTACTTCCAGAAAATCGTGACGGGGAGCCATTCATTGACGTAGAGGAGGGGGTTGATAGACACTCTCTGATCTGGGATTAACAATTGAGTAGAAAATTCATGCAATGCATCATATATAGTATACAGAGTCCCTATTGATGCTTTCAAATGCTTTTTGTTTTGTCACATGCTTTCCTTACCGTGTGCCCTGTTATAGTACCTGATCAACTCATGTGGCAACATAGAGCAGTCACTAGTTTGCCTTGCTGATTTAGAGATGAGTTTGTAAGATAACATTGCAACAAGATATTGCTCTGACAGAGAGAGCAAGCACCATTTGATTTAAAAACCAGGGACAAGAAGGTGGGATTGAGTTGTTTCAAGCGTTTTCCTTTCCTCAAGAAAGATACAACTTGTTGCCAGGGTCAATTGAGGGGAAGGACTTGGGGCACCATCCCAAAAGACTAGCCTTCTAGGTGGAGTTGCCTAAATTCTTATATACCCAAGGTCATTCTCACGTCTAGCTGAGGTGGGACTATTTGTTCGACCCAAATCCCAACAGAAAAGAGATGCTTTAATCTTTATTTTCTACTTTCCTCATTAACCATTGTCTTGCTTTTTCAGTCAGCATCCTTTTCACCACTGGTCTGGGAAAGACCTTCCAATATTCACATTGGTTGAGGAGATTTTCATAATAAATAGGAGCATTAGCTTTAAAGGCAGCAGTATCTGGCACAGCATTACCATCAGGCAAGACTCAAAGTCTGATTTGATTTCTATAGTTCCTGTTTTTGAATGCATTGTAGAAAAACTTTGAGTTCCTGTCATCATGCTGAAGCCATATTTCTCTACACTTAGCTATTCTTCCTGTTTTCCTATCCAATCTTCAAGCTGCAAGTTCACTTTAAATTCTTCTTGATGCAATTGGCAGTCAGAAGGTCTAGTTCAAGCTTTTGTTGGAGCTGTGTGAGCTGTTCTGATAAAACCTGCATGTTCTTCTTAGTACTTGTATTTTCTGAGTTTGACCACTTCTTGAGAGCAAGCTTGAGGGCTTTGAGTTTGGACACAAGTTTAAACACAGCTGACCCTTGATAGTTGCCATCCCATGTTCCCAGCATTGTCTTCAGTGATTAAAGAACCTGAAAGCTATTGGACCTGAATTTGATTCTGATACAAAATGGAGTAGGACAAGGGTATATGATCGCCGCTGGCATTATTCTTACACTCGAGATAAGATTATGGGAGTATGTCAAGCCATTGATTATTACAGAGTATTGTATCCCACTTACCATATATCCTGGATTGTCCCTCAGAGTTGTGCCATGTCCATGTGATGCCTACATTCTTTGACATCAGAGAGTCCGCATAATGTTATGCAATCATTGAAGTCCTTTAGCTTATTGATAGAGAGCCCTTTCCCACTTACCTTTTCATCTGTACATCTGCACACATTGAAGTCCCCTATTAAAATCCAAGGCAAAGCATTGTGAAAAGAGTGTATGTGCTTGATAAATGTCCCAAAGCCCTTTCATGTCACTACCATTATTTTCTCCATAAGCCACACTGAGAATCATTGATAGACCACCTGATGCGGAAAAGGAAAAAGGTAGGGTTCATTGGAATTGGAAAGAAAATAGGGTTTCGGGCTTCACATATAGGAGATCGCTCTCCCACTCTATGTTTTGAACATAAAGATTTCAAAGAATCTCAATTAGGGTTTCGAAAGTTTTCTCAATAATTCAATGATCTCTACATAAAATCCCACAAGTGTATTTATAGACAAAGCTTGTGTGCACTACTCGTGTCTTTTTCCTAATCATAAATGAACTCAAAAAGAAATAATAAAAAGAAAATCGATAAAAGAAAAGACTACTAATTTTAATCAAATCAACTCAAGAACTCCTATGCAAATACATTTTCCAAGAATTGGTTGGATCTTCATCATTTTGCCTCGGGTCAAAAGCATTTACCTCTAATGAATGGCGAAGATGATACTCCTTAAGAAAATTCGAGTTGAGCTACGAAATCTCTTAGTCTGTACGTATGTACAGTCAGATCAGGACGTCCTCTCCAAATGGACCAATTAGAGTTGGTATCCTCCATCAGCTGTTGAGATCACCTCATCCTGCAAAATGTTCTCAATCTCATCAGTCTGATATCTCCTTTGTGGTGGTTGCGATGGCAGATGTAAAAGAAATGTTGGGGGCCTGCTACTGTCGACAATGATGGATTAGAATAACGGCTGAGTAGTCGATGGAAGCATGATATGGAGTTAACTCCTTGACGTTGAAGACAGGGTTAATTCCAAGCTCTCATGGAATGTCTAACTCATAAGCATTCAAACCAATCCTCTGCAAGACCTTGTAAGGACCTCTACGTCCAGCATGAAGCTCGTTCCAAGTCCCATGAGGGAAACTCTCATCTCGCACTCTAAGCATCACCTCATCTCCCATTGCAAACTCTTGCACTCTTCAAGTAGTTACACACTAGATTCATGACTATCGTTTCTATGTGTTATATGTTGTCGAACCTTGGTATACAAGTGACAACACATGATGGCCAAAAGACTCGGAGGGATGCACCAGGTCTATACCTATGAGGATGGGAAGAAGGATTATAAATTTCCTAGGTTTAGAACTGTTACCTACCTTGAATGGACTCAACCCAATATATCACAAAATTACTATGTGCAAACTCAGCCACAAGTAAGACCAAATCCTAAGTAGACAATTGCTTGCCTATTGAATATTGTAACAAGTTCCCTAAACTCTAGTTGACCACCTCAGTCTGCCCATCAGCCATAAGTAAGACCAAATCCCAAGTAGACAATTGATTGCCTATTGAATATTGTAACAAGTTCCCTAAACTCTAGTTGACCTTGTCAGTCTGTCCATCAGCCTTGGTGAGATAAGTCATGGAAAATTGAAGCACAATACTCATTTTTCCCAGAGTCCTCTAAAGCTGACTAGTGAACCTACTGTATCTGTCAGAAATAATGGACTTAGGGAGACCATGTAGATGAACAACCTCTGATAGGAACAAGTGTGCAATGAGTGAAGCATCAGCAGTCTTGTTGCAGGTATAAAGTGTCCCATATTGGAAAAACCTATCCACTACAACCAAGACCTAATCATGTTTTCTCAAATTGCAAGAAAGCCTGACACAAAATCCAAGCTAAGATGGCTCTCATGGGTCAAATGGTATAGGAAAAGGCATGTACAGTCTAGTATTCTGTTTTCTACACTTAACAACTTGACAGATTTGATAATGAGACACAATTCTCACGACATTCCGCTTGATACTCGGCGGATAAAACATGTTCTTCACCAAGAAAATGGTCTTTTCATGACCGAGGTGACCAACGGCTCCTTTCGCATGCATTTTCCAAATAAGTGATAATGTAAAGGGGTATCGGGAGTGCATAAGTAGTTGCGCCTAAATAAGAAATCATAGACAATAGTGAAACCCTCAACAGAAGTGGGTAGATCCTGAGTCAAAGAACGAATAGAGAGACACACAAAACACAGTGGCAATTTGGACCTCCAAGTGAGGGGAATCCCAGTTGCGGAGTTGGGCCTCCGAGTGGGGGAATCCCAACAATGGTGTTGGATTCACGGTTGCTTTTGAGTGGGGGTTTTGCCCCATTAGCGGAGCTGTGAACTTGGTAAGGACCTGAAGTGGGAGTGTGACCCATCGACAGACTAGATGTGTCTACTCCGAGTAAGGGTAGGGCCCATAGCAAAGTGGTGATCCACTTTGGACCTCATCCGCCCGTAGGATGACATTTGTGTTCCCACCTGGTAAAGGAAAAATATCAAGGGTACATTCGCCTGTAGGATGAGGGGAACTCGTAGGCTGGCGTCTATGTTTCGCGCTTGGTAGAAGAAAACTACCAATGGTACATTCGCCTGTGAGATGAGGGGAGCTCGTATGTTGGCATCTAGTTTTCGTGATTAATAAAGAAAAACTACCAAGGGTACATTTGTCGATGCATCCTTCCGTATGTTCAAATGGAGCCCGTAGGCCGGCGTTCCGCGATTGGTAGAGAAACTACCAAAGGTATATCTGCCTGTAAGATAGGGGAGCCCGTTAGCGTTTGCTTGCATTGTCGTCTCTGAGCGGGGCTGGAACCCTCAACGGAGCGCGCAAGCTCAAGACTCCGAGCGGAGTAGGCTGAAAATGGTTGGAAGCAGAAAGTTTTACTTGATAATGCAATGGAAATAGAAGTATATGAGTCATGGATAGGGGTGTTGCCCTGCTGAGGGAGGTATAATCGGATCACCCGATTGTCTTGTATTGAGTGATTGCGTGCTATGATTGGATAGGAGACAGAGTGCTTGGCAGTCTGGATCCAAAGACTCCTCGGATGTAAGGGCATGCTCCGTGAGGAAGCCCTGGCGGATGAGGTCCTCCAGGTACCTTAGGAGGCTCCGGCAATGGATGATCTTATCCTTTTTACCATCGTAGGAAGAGCAGTACTCTTCTACTCTGGGATGCGAGAGGGCGAACTGGATGGGTCTGGGATACCTGAGCCAAGGTTGATCCTTGATGGTGTTGAAAACTTCATTGATAGGGAGCCTGAGAGGAGTGAATTTCTCTGGTTGTAAGCTCGGAGCAGTTTGGTGAAAGGATCGCGAGCGCTTGTCTCTTGTAAGCAGGATGTGTGATGCCCCGATCTGGCGGGTACGGAGACGTTACTGCGACGTATATACGCAGGTCAGAAATACCTTCACGTATATACGCTAAGCATCAGTACGGCAAGAATCAGAGTGCGGAAGCACAGTGGTAATATACATTCCAACAGAAAAGTACAAGTACATGGTTATCACAGAGAGTGATACAATATTACAGCAATATTATATCACCAGAAAAATATAAAAGTACAATACATGAAGAGATATACAAAGCTGAGAGATGCTCACGAGCAGCTAGAGAGGTCTTGAGAACCAAACAGGAGAGGAACTGGGAGGAAGAGCTGTGACGATGATCCAAGCTTCTGCTGCACTATGATTGTTACGGAAGGATTGTTGCGCACTCTGATCAGCTACAACAAGGTCACCAAGGTCCGGTCTCTAGGATCTGGATATGAGAATTCAGGGTTGTCAGACGCAACCCTGCAGTACATATATAAAGCCAAATAGCGTGCATAATAGGTATACGTGTACATGATCAAGTGATGTGGTCCAAGTATGCAAGTACAAGTAATAACAAATAACATAAGGGAAATTAAAGGAATGACAGTAAATCATGTATATCGATGAATCTAAAACTGAAAACATACATAGAAGGCAGTATGAAGAGCATAGGTACATATAAATATGCGATAAATAAGTTAAACATGATAAATACAAGTATGGATAAAACTAGTTGTACAAGCTCAGATTATGGATTCCCGGTACTGATACGTCAAGGGGATAATCCAAACAAGAAAACCCTCATTTATATACCACATATCTCATGTCGCCATCGTCTGAATTTATATAACTTGAGTTGCCCTAAGAATAACAGAACTATAGTGTATCTGGAGTAATCATCATGTGTCATAAAGTAAGGTGTCAACTCAAGGAATAACATTATAACTGGAATATAGAGGTGTTGCATTTTAATTTATCCAATAATAATAAGTAGTACCTTTGAAATTTCAATCGTCTCCCTACTAGCGCCTCACATCACCGATAGTCCATACTAGAGCTCATACTCTGCAGAACTTACCCGGGTATGAATGTGAGTACCAGGACCCGAATAAAGGAGAGACCAAATATCACACATTCCTAATATTATTACTGTCTGGTTGTTTTTGTTGGCCCAAAGGCCATTAGCCCTATATCTTATTGAATATTTTGATGATAACAAACCATATTTAGTTAGATATTTAACAATTTTGTTTAAAAGTATTTCAGGTTAAACAGGTTGATTTGACGGCTCCACTATCAAGACTCACAAGTTTGGACGCCGCTAAAGATGTGCATTCCCAAACTAAGCACATTAGGAAGCTTCGGATCAAGACATGAAGAAAAGACCAAGTCAAGATCAAGATAATGAAAAAGTCCAAGATTTGTAATTTTGCTTTTCTTTTAGACTTTTTGTCAAAACTAGATGTTAGAAGTAGATTTATGGGATTGTCACTTACACACACTTTAGTTTGATATATGGCTTCAAAAACAATTTCAAATTCTATTTCCAACTTAGTTTTATAGCTAACATGTTTTTCGGAAATTTGTTTTTTAGAAACTTTAAGTTTTTGGAAAAACCGATTTTTGGGAAAACAAGTTTTTATCAAAGAAAAACTTTATCAAAATGTTTTAACATGTTAGGGTAGTGACATATGGTCATACTCCTTTTTTTTACAAAGTCCAAAACCCCAAACCACAAGACCAAAACCAAACCCAAGTTCTGGTTCTGATTTTTCAGAACTGACAGGAGACGGTCGACCGCCCGGGTCGACTGACGTACACGCTGTGCATGTGTGTACGTCGGCCGACCGCTCCGGTCGACCGGGGCACTTACAGTGCTCTCTGTTTGTTCGGGTCGACCGGGGCGGTCGACCGTGTCCCCCAACGGTCAAAAATATGACCGTTGGCGGTCGACCGGCCTGGTCGACCGGCAGCTGTCAGAAAGTCTGACAGATTCCAACAGCTATATTTTTCTGACAGATTTTGTTGGGATCTCACCCCAACGAATCTCTCTTGCTGTTTTACCCAGTTTTTCATCCCCTATATATAGGAGGTCATTTCTACATGATTAGACAACAATTTTTATAAGATTTGACAAGAGACTTTCATAAGTTTTCAAGCTTTCATTTTAGCAAAAGATTTCCAAAGCCAAAATTTTCATACACCCATTTGAAGCCTATTCCTCTACTTCTCTCTAGACTTTGCACTACACAATCCCAAAATTCTACATCTACATATTGGTTATAGGATTGTGCTAAGTGAGCAATTTTCGATCAAGTGTGATCATTTTCTTCTTGTGTGAAGTTGTAGAGGCATCGGCCTTAAGGCGAGCTAGTGTGCTCCGGGTGGTGTTGCGGCATCACAAGAGATAGGACAAGTGTGTCCTTGTATTGGCGCCGGTGGGATCAACAATAGTGGAAATCCTTCAAGTGTGAAGGCGGGGACGTAGAGCGTGGCTCGAACCTCGGAAACATATACTTGTGTTTGCGTTTGCTCGAATTTTCTCTAAACTCA
This sequence comes from Agave tequilana, assembly GCA_038442645.1. Taxonomy (NCBI): domain Eukaryota; kingdom Viridiplantae; phylum Streptophyta; class Magnoliopsida; order Asparagales; family Asparagaceae; genus Agave; species Agave tequilana. The sequence continues at coordinate 115,244 of JAVJIF010002175.1, read as the reverse complement.
ACTCCTTTATTTCTTGCACTACTATTGTGTTAATTATTGCTAGTTTTTAATTTGAGCAATTTGTTAGTAGAATTTTTAATTCCGCATTGTTGCCATATTTCATATAGCCATCACCTATTCACCCCCCCCTCTAGGTGATTTCAATTGGTATCAGAGCCTAACCCTACAATTTGGTTCAACCACCTTAGGGAGATCCTTGTTATTTGGCTATATTAGTTGCATTTTTCATATATTGTGCTTTATATTACTCATCCATGGCATCACTTGACTTTTCTAGCATCAAGTCCCCACCTAAGTTTGATGGCTTGAACTTTCCCATATGGAAGGTCAAGATGAACCTCTTCCTTAAGTCCCTAGGAGTTAGGGTTGCTAGGTCCATTACAAAAGAATTTATTGAACCCCTCACTGATGAGAGCTCATGGTCCGAGGATACCTCCAAGGATTATGAAGCTAATGCTAGAGCCCAATATGCCTTGACCCAAGCCTTAAATGAGGATGACTTATCACGCATTATTAATTGCAAATCCGCATTTGAAGTTTGGAATATTTTAATTGTGACTCATGAAGGAACGTCACAAGTCAAAAGATCTAAGATTGACTTGTTACGTTCTCAATATGAGAATTTTTATATGTTTGATAATGAGAGCATTGATGACATGCTCACTCGTTTCACCAAGATTACTAATGCTTTATCTTCTTTAGGTGACACAATCGATAATGACCAAAAGATTCGGAAAGTCATTCAGGCTCTTCCCAAATCTTGGGAATTGAAGGCTACTACCCTCAAGGAGCTCAACGATCGAGAGGAGATGGACTTCTCCGGCTTCATCGAAAATCTCAAGACGCATGAGATGGAAATGAAGGTTAGAGAAGAAAGGGAGGCACCCAAAAAGAAAGCACTTGCCTTCAAAGCCACTCCAACCATCCATGAAGAGGATGATTCATCGGATGATTGCGATGAAGATTTTGCCATGCTCATCCGGAAGGTGGGCAAGATGTTCTACAAGAAGGGGAGGCAAAGCAACTTCCGAAGAGGGAGACCTCAAGGAAGGTATGAAAAGAAAAGAGAAAAACCTGGTCCTTACTTCCATTGCAAGAAGATTGGACATCTTATTGCGGATTGCCCCGCTCTTCAAGCAACCACCTCCAAGAATGCCCCAAAGAAGAAAAAGGCTATGGTAGCAACATGGGACGACACGGAGTCGGAATCCGAAGAGGAGAACGACGCCGCACACATGTGCTTCATGGCACATGGAGACGATGCTTCGAAGGTAACTATTGACAACTCTTTAGATGAGGATGAGTTGACTATGGATGAATTAGCCCAATTTTTTGAAGAACTTCAACATAGGTATGAGATTTCTCAACCTCATAATAAGAAATTAAAAGGGAAAATGAATCTTTAAAAGATAAAATTAATATTATTGAAAAGGAGAAAAATGATTTATCTTGTGCATTTAAGAAATTAAAAATTGATTTTGAAAAATACAAACTAGCTTGTAAGGGGAAAACCCCATTATTTCTTGTAATAAAATGATTTTGTGGAAATGCAAAAACGAGTTGATATTCTAGATTCAACACTTAAAAAGTGTGCTTTTGATTTAAATAAGTTTGCATCTAGATTTCCTAAGGGAGTAACCCAAGGGAAAAACACTCACCATGCACATGCACGGAAACATGCACACACACATAAACATGCATACATGTATGGTAGTGGTAGAATTTACATTTGCACGCATTGTGGCCACAAAGGCCATTTAGAAAAGTTTTGTTTTGCTAAAAATAATGTGCATAATAAATATGTTTGGGTTCGTCCCGGTACTAATCCAAAAGGACCCAAAAAGATATGGGTACCAAAAGACCCACCAAATTTAGATGATACAGGTGGATCTTCTTCCTCCAAGACTTAGGGGGAGACGGTGCCCGGGTGGTGGATGCAACTAAGCTCAAAGAACACATCGCATTTGCATCGCTATCATGGAGGCACCTATTTTGGAGATTGCCCATGCTTGGTAACTTCTCCATTTAAAAGTTTTTTTTTGTTTGGTTATTTATATACACATGTATAGGATTGTTAGTTTACTTTTATGATACATTGATATATGCTAGTGTAAACTTACATCCCTATCATGATTGTGTATATGCCATGTTTTTAATATCTTGTCTTTTATATCATGTCCATTGTATGTCCACATGCCATGCCTAGACTAGCCTTTATATATATACACAATGTATTTTCAAAACTAGAAATATAATTTTGTAAAAATTTCATATTCAAGCAAATACCTTAGAGATGGCAATTGCGCACCTCAACTCATTCAAGAGGAATCAAGAGGATGAAGTTCAGAACCCGTCACCGGGTATTCGGCTTCAACATCTCTAAAACTTTGTTTTTGTATGAAAATTAAATTAAAAAAAAAAATCTTGTGTGAATATTTTTGTTGACATGATAACCTAATGAAGATTTAAAAACATTATTGTATTTTTGTATGTTATATGTATCCTATTTAATTGTTAAATATTTTTATTTAAATTTTTTTTTGAGCTCTGTTTGTCCACTGTTTTTGGGCAAAGCCGGTCGACCGGCCCTAACCCCGGTCGACCGCCATTGCCTGAAAGAGAACAATTTTTGCTCTCTATTGCCGGTCGACCGTCCGTCGACCCGGACGGTCGACCGCGGTTGATTACAGTGCTCTCGGGTTTTTCCGGTCGACCGGCCCGGTCGACCGTGCGTCGTATTCAGCCCCAAATCTGCTATTTATTCACACTCTCTCTCACTTTCCTCTCACCAGACCGACGAGCTCCTCTTTCCCTCTTTTCTCCAAAATATCTCCAAACCCTAAAACTCCCAAATTCCTTCAAAATTCAAGTTGGAATCACTCTTTGTGGGTTGGATCATCAGTCTCAAGGCTTCCTCACCACCTGATTTCCAGGATTTCAGATCTAGGGTTAGGGTTTCCTCACCTTCAGGTAAAAATCACCTTTTTACTCTAAATCTTGATATCTAGCTCTTAGTTTTCCTTTCACTTGTCAAAATTTTTAGGTTTCTTCTGTCTAGATCAAGCCTTATCAATCTACCCTATAAATCAACATAAAAATCACATTTTTCTCCCAAAATGTCAAAGAGATCTAGGTCTGAGAAGGGAAAAAGCATTGTTCCCTCATCTTCCACCACTCCTACACCTAAAAGACCTTTTGTGAACGATCTTGCAGAAAATCGTTTCATTCAACTTTCAAAAAAATCTGTAATTTCGGGAAGATGTGTTATTCTAAAGGATTTTGAACACCTAGGCATCCCTCGTATCCTCAAAAGAAACTCTTTGCATCATTTTATGACTATTAGGGAACCTGTCTACACATCCTTGTTCACTATTTCTATGCCAATTATGCCTATGAGGGAGGTCGTGTTAGATCATGTGTTTTAGGGAGAGATATAGACATCCGTATATCACGATTTGCTGACTTGCTACATCTCTCCTCTGGAGGAGTGGATGTTTATACTTTTGATTTACACGACTTTGAGTATCCGGACGGTGAGTCTGCGCTCACCGCCTCCACTTTGATTCACGGGGATGACAACCCCGGTCTAGTGAGGAATGAGGAGGTCAACAAATTTACCCTTACCTCCCAAGTCCTTGCAAAATTCATCTTCTACAACATTTTGCCTAAGTCCGGTGAGTATAGCAATGCTAGGGGTTCAGTTCCTCTCATAATCTATTGCCTCTTGAAAGGCATTAAGATTGATTTTCCTCACCTCATTGCTACTCACATGGCCTCTGACCATATCCGCATGTCCGGTAGGCACTTGCCTTATGGAATGCTTATTACTCATTTGCTTTAGAGATTAGGCTTTGATTTATCCTCTGAGACTTCCTGTCAGCCTGCTATAAATTTAGACAGCGTCCTTTTGAAGAGGATGCAGGCTCAAATGCGTCGTCACGCACAAGAGCACCCTCCTGCACCCTCCTGCTGATATCCCAGGGTCATCTTCGGCCCCTGGATCCTCTTCCATCCCAGGGATTTCATCTGTATCTGTGCCATCTTTATCACCTGAGTTCCAGTTCTTCATATCTTCTGAGATTCGCTCTCAGATCCAGGAGCATCAGTCTTGGATCGAGCAGCGAGACGCAGCCTTTCGGGCGGATTTGGAGCAGCGTGATGCAGCCCTTCGCGCGGAGATGGACTCGCGCTTCCAGGGATTTCGCAATGACATGACTTATTTTGCGAACGCCATGAGATTCGTGGATTCGCAATTTGAGACATTATTTGTGAAATTCGATATGATTGGTCCAGATCCCACGACCATCTCTCGCCCTCTTCCATCCTCCGGTCCTCCATTTTCGATCAGAGATCCTACTGCGGCTCCACCTCCACAGCCAGGCGTTGCCGGTATCGATCTAGAGGAGGTCGGTCATGAGGATGATGATCATGATGGTGATGAGACCATAGCAGAGGGTGATGCTGAGGAGAGTTCGTCTGAGGAAGACGACGCTGAGGAAGGTTCTTCAGACGACGATGCTGCTTCTGGTGCTGAGTGACCTGCCCCTTTTGATGATGTCAAAAAGGGGGAGAGTTATTTGTTGAGAGAGATATATTTCATATTTTGTGTACTTGACTTATGTATTTGTGTTGTGTACTGGTATTGTGTTTGGACATCTTTGTTTGTGTGGACATGTACTTGTGTTTGTGTGGACATGTACTTGTTTGTGTTGGTTATGCTTTGTGGACATGTGTTTATGCTTTGTGGACATGTGTTTCATTTCTATTTTATGACATGAGTATTTTTATCTAGAATGGATGTTTATCTAGCATGGATATATGTGTTGTGGATGTGTTGTGGATTATCACCCACCATTTTTTTTGAGATTTGTCTATGCTTGAGCATATTTTTGTATATGCATGTGTTGAGGGGGAGCTTCATTTAAAGTCTCTACCCAAAATATTTGTGATAACTATATATGTTTTATCATCATCAAAAAGGGGGAGATTGTTGGCCCAAAGGCCATTAGCCCTATATCTTGTTGAATATTTTGATGATAACAAACCATATTTAGTTAGATATTTAACAATTTTGTTTAAAAGTATTTCAGGTTAAACAGGTTGATTTGACGGCTCCACTATCAAGACTCACAAGTTTGGACGCCGCTAAAGATGTGCATTCCCAAGTAAGCACATTAGGAAGCTTCGGATCAAGACATGAAGAAAAGACCAAGTCAAGATCAAGACAATGAAAAAGTCCAAGATTTGTAATTTTGTTTTTCTTTTAGACTTTTTGTCAAAACTAGATGTTAGAAGTAGATTTATGGGATTGTCACTTACACACACTTTAGTTTGATATATGGCTTCAAAAACAATTTCAAATTCTATTTCCAACTTAGTTTTATAGCTAACATGTTTTTCGGAAATTTGTTTTTTAGAAACTTTAAGTTTTTAGAAAAACCGATTTTTGGGAAAACAAGTTTTTATCAAAGAAAAACTTTATCAAAATGTTTTAACATGTTAGGGTAGTGACATATGGTCATACTCCTTTTTTATACAAAGTCCAAACCCCAAACCACAAGACCAAAACCAAACCCAAGTTCTGGTTCTGATTTTTCAGAACTGACAGGAGACGGTCGACCGCCCGGGTCGACCGACGTACACGCTGTGCATGTGTGTACGTCGCCCGACCGCTCCGGTCGACCGGGGCACTTACAATGCTCTCTGTTTGTTCGGGTCGACCGGGGCGGTCGACCGTTGTCCCCCAACGGTCAAAAATATGACTGTTGGCGGTCGACCGGCCCGGTCGACCGGCAGCTGTCAGAAAGTCTGACAGATTCCAACAGCTATATTTTTCTGACAGATTTTGTTGGGATCTCACCCCAACGAATCTCTCTTGCTGTTTTACCCAGTTTTTCATCCCCTATATATAGGAGGTCATTTCGACATGATTAGACAACAATTTTTACAAGATTTGACAAGAGACTTTCATAAGTTTTCAAGCTTTCATTTTAGCAAAAGATTTCCAAAGCCAAAATTTTCATACACCCATTTGAAGCCTATTCCTCTACTTCTCTCTAGACTTTGCACTACACAATCCCAAAATTCTACATCTACATATTGGTTATAGGATTGTGCTAAGTGAGCAATTTTCGATCAAGTGTGATCATTTTCTTCTTGTGTGAAGTTGTAGAGGCATCGGCCTCAAGGCGAGCTAGTGTGCTCCGGTGGTGTTGCGGCATCACAAGAGATAGGACAAGTGTGTCCTTGTATTGGCGCCGGTGGGATCAACAATAGTGGAAATCCTTCAAGTGTGAAGGCGGGGACGTAGAGCGTGGCTCGAACCTCGGAAACATATACTTGTGTTTGCGTTTGCTCGAATTTTCTCTAAACTCAACTCCTTTATTTCTTGCACTACTATTGTGTTTATTATTGCTAGTTTTTAATTTGAGCAATTTGTTAGTAGAATTTTTAATTCCGCATTGTTGCCATATTTCATATAGCCATCACCTATTCACCCCCCCTCTAGGTGATTTCAGTTTTATGTTATTCATCCGATCCATATGCTTTTGTATGTGCTACTGGCACACATACATCCACTTATGAATAAGACGAGTTATTATTTAGAAACTGATAAATCTGATGGCTCATATTTATAGTGGGTCTCATCTCAGCCCGGACTAGCTCAGGAGTACAAGCTACTGCTAATGGGGACTTATCATTACGCGCCCCACACGACACTTCAGATTCAGGCTACTGCTTCCGGAGACTTATCATTACGCGCCGCACGACACTTCAGAAATATCACCATTATAAATATGACATCATACCAGTTTTCATCAGTTTCCCCCACCCCAGTGTAAGTTGAGTATTTTATTATATATATATTGCCCAAAGATAATATTCACAAGTGTATACAGTATAACCATGATTATCCAACTACGGGAATTAACATGAGTATAATATCAAGAGTCACCCTATTTTAGGGGTTCAGGAATACAGGAGTTCAGGAGTACAGGAGTTCAGGAGTACCAAATATCTGGTAACAGTATAATAATCACGTCAAGTCTCCGTAAAAGTAATAATCATGAATATGCAATATAATACAGGTGCCACAATATCAGGTCAAGTGTACCAGTACCGGGTGATAGCTCAAGTGTCAAGTGTTATTATATCAGGTGTCAGATATCAGGCGATAAGTATAACATGGCAAGTATCGGTGTCAGATATCAAGTAATAAGTATAGCATGACAAGTACCGGTATTAGATATCAAATAATAAGTAAAGCATGGCAAGTACCGGTATCGATATTAAGTGATAAGCATGGCAAGTACCGGTGTCAGATATCAAGTGATAAGCATGACAAGTAACGGTGTCAGATATCAAGTATTAAGTATAGCAGGCCAAGTATCAGGTGTATATATATCAGGGTCAGGTAACTAATATGTCGGTGAGAGTCACAACATCAAATATCAGGTATCAACCGGTCACATCACATGGTACAGGAGAACGGTATAAACATTTCAAACTCTTCACTACCATTTTTATAATAATAAATTTTATCTTTTAATTAGCTATACGAAGCCGAGTAAAGCGGGAGTAGATCTAGGCATACCCGATATAATACCGGTTCGACAAAGTATAATAATGGCCGGAATCTATTTATAAAACATGATAATCATATATATAACATATACTAACTTACATAAAGAGATATCATATATTAAAAGCAAGATAATAATTATTAGACATGAACAATGGTAATAAAGTAAGAAATGTACTCGCCTATCACCGGAATGAAAATACTGAGAAAAGTCCGAGAAATCTGCGAACCCGTGCGAGCAAGCCACTAGCCCATAAAATATATAATATATAAATATAAATATTTATATAATTATTAGAGAGGGAATGAGAGAGGGGAGAGAGGGAGGAGAGAGAAAGTTGTAGGAAGGGGGGAGAGAGAGAGTGGAAATAGGGTATTTTTAGAAAGGAATTAGGAATTTAAAAGGTGAGGGGTATGGTTTAAATATGGGAAAGTAATTTTGGGGTTGAGGTAGAGGGTATTTTAGGGATATGGAAAAAGTAGGTTTATTTAGGGAAGGAAAGAGAAAAGAAATGAAAAGAAAGAAAGAAAGAATTAAAGAAGGAAAGGAGAAAGAAAGAAAGAAAAAAGGAAAATAGAGGGAAGGGGAGGTGGCCGGCGACCGGCCCGCCGCCGCCGGCCAGCCCGCACGCGCGCGCTAGCCCGGGGAGGAGAGGAGGGGGTGGAATTTGTTTTGTTGGTATTGTTGTTGGTGGAGGTGGAGGTGGAGGTGGTGGTGGTAGTGGCGGTGGTGGATATGGTGGCGGTGGGTGGATATGGTGGCGGTGGTGGTTGTTGGAGGTGGTTGGAGTTAGAGGAGGAGGAGGAGGTGATGATGGGGTGGTTGGAGTGATGAATTTGATGGAGATGGTGATGAATTTTAGAGGAGGAAGGGGGTGGTGATGGGTTTTGGTTAAATTGGAGGTGGTGGGTGGTTGATGGAGGTTGAAGGAGGTGGTGGAGTGGAGAGGGGGTGTGGGGGAGTGGTTGGCCAGCCTAGGGGCGGCGGTGGTGGCGGCTCAGGTGGTGGAGGCGACGGTGGTGGAGTTGGAGAAGAGAGGGTTTTGTTTTGAAGGAGAATGGAATTGTTTTTGGATTTTGAAATGAAAAGGAAAAGAAAATGGAGGGTTTAATAGAGAAGGAGAAGGAAGTGATGATGGAATGGGATGGGGGGTGAGGGGCTGCAGGCGGCGGGTGGCTGTGGTAGGGGAGCAGGCGGTGGGAGCAGGGCAGTTGTGGTAGGGGATGGGAAAGTCAAAGGGGAAGAAAAGAAATTAAAGAAAAAGAAAGAAAATAAAGGAAAAGAATAAGAAAAAAATAAGCAAAAAGAAAAGAAAATAGTATAAAAATTTTATTATTAAATAATTAATTTATTAAGATATCTGGGAGTATAAAGTAGGGGAGTAGACAAGGAAAAGTAAGAAAAGAAATTGTCGGTAAATAATATTATTATTTAAATAGAGCGAAATTTTGACTGTTTCAGAAACATTACGAAAAATTTTTAAAAATATAAAATATTATTCTAAGATGCCCAGTGAAATTGGATTTGAGAAATTTAATATAATTTTTAAATTAAAAATCCTGAAATCTTCCAGCGATACCGGCCGACACCAGAATCGGTGAAATTTTGATAAATTTAAAAAAATTCCAAAAAATGTATTTAGATAGAAATTGAAATTCTAAGAAGTAACATGAAAGCCATTTCTAAAAATTCAATTTCATTTGAAAACTAAAATTCGGGAATCAGTCAGCGATGCCGACCGACACCGGTTTTGGAGATTTTGCAGAAAAATTCTGAAAAATTTTAAAAAATCATAAAAAATCTAAAATATTAGAAAACGGTGTCTAAAACTGAAATTTGTTAAATCGGACTAACAGAAAGGTCAAATTGGGCTACAGGCTGGTATCGGGTTCCCGGTCTGGGTCAGGGCTGACTCTAACACTGAGAATCCGGATCCGATACCAAAAACATGAGAAATCACAACTTAAAACTAATATTGGAAGAAAATTGTAATAATACGGTCGAAAAGTCAGGACACGTATCTGGGTACGTATCCCGGGAACGGGGTGCTACAATCTACCCACCTAACAAAATTTCGTCCTCAAAATTTCTATAAGGAAGGAGATGAACATGGAAGAGATTAGGGTCAACGATGATAATATGATAAAGTGTAAAGGAGAAGGAAGATTACCAACTCAGGACACATATCTGAGTTGGTTGAAGAGATGACGGGAAGAAGCTGAAAGAAAAAAGATAGAAGGGTCTCAGGATTCAAGGAAAAGATTGCGAGGAAGGAAAAGATAACACAATACTTGCGGTTGGAATGTATATTCAAGACTCATACTCTCCAGCTACAGATTAATATATCATTAATCTGTCAACTGGTTGTACTGAGGATGTTAGAACCTAGGCTCTGATACCATCTTGTGACGCCCCAATCCGGCGGGTATGGAGACGTCACTGCGACGTATATACGCAGGTCGGAAATACCCTCACGTATATACGCTAAGCATCAGTATGACAAGAATCAGAGTGTGGAAGCACAGTGGTAATATACATTCCAACAGAAAAGTACAAGTACATGGTTATCACAGAGAGTGTTACAATATTACTGCAATATTACATCACCAGAAAATATAAAAGTACAATACATGAAGAGATATACAAAGCTGAGATATGCTCACAAGCAGCTAGAGAGGCTTCGAGAACCAAACAGGAGAGGAACTGGGAGGAAGAGCTGTGGCGATGATCCAAACTTCTGCTGCACTCCGATCGTCACGGAAGGATCCGCTGCGCACTCTGATCAATTACAGCAAGGTCATCAAGGTCCGGTCTCTAGGATCTGGACATGAGAATTCAGGTTGTCAGAGGCAACCCTGTGAGTACATATATAAAGCCAAATGGCGTGCATAATAGGTACACGTGTACATGATCAAATGATGTGGTCCAAGTATGCAAGTATAAGTAATAACGAATAACATAAGAGAAATTAAAGGAACGACAGTAAAACATGTATATCGATGAATCTAAAACTGAAAACATGCATAGAAGGCAGTATGAAGAGCATAGGTACATATAAACATGTGGTAAATAAGTTAAACATGATAAATACAAGTATAGACAAAACTAGTTGTACAAGCTCAGATTATGGATTCACGGCACTGATACATCATGGGGATAATCCAAATAAGAAACCCTCATTTATATACCACATATCTCATGTCGCCATCGTCTGAGTTTATATACTTGAGTTGCCCTAAGAATAACAGAACTATAGTGTATCTTGAGTAATCATCATGTGTCATAAAGTAAGGTGTCAACTCAGGGAATAACATTATAACTGGAATATAAAGGTGTTGCATTTTAATTTATCAAATAATAATATAATATCAGTACCGTTTGATATTTCAATCATCTCCCTACCAACACCTCACATCACCGATAGTCCATACTAGAGTTCGCACTCTGCAGAACTTACCCGGGTCTGATATGTGTACCAGGACCCGAACAAAGGCAAGACCAAATATCACACGTTCCTAATATTATTATTGTCTGGTTGTTTTATGTTATTCATCCGATCCATGTGCTTTTGTATGTGCTACCGGCACGCATACATCAACTTATGAATAAGACGAATTATTATTTGAAAACTGATAAATCTGATGGCTCATATTTATAGTGGGTCCCGTCTCTGCCCGGGACTAGCTTAGGAGTACAGGCTACTGCTTCCGGGGACTTATCATTACGCATCCCACACGACACTTCAGATTCAGGCTACTACTTTCGGGGACTTATAATTACGCGCCCCACACGACACTTCAGAAATATCACCATTATAAATATGACATCATACCGATTTTCATCAGTTTCCCCCACCCCAGTGTAAGTTGGGTATTTTATTTTATATTTATATATATAATATATATATATATATATATATATATATATATATTATATATATATATATATATTATATATATATATATATTTGCCCAAAGATAATGTCCACAAGTGTATACAGTATAACCATGATTATCCAACTACGGAAATTAACAGGAGTATAATATCAGGAGTCGCCCTATTTCAGGGGTTCAGGAATACAGGAGTTCAGGAGTATCAAATATCTGGTAACAGTATAATAATCATTTCAAGTCTCCGTAAAAGTAACAGTCATGAATATGCAATATAATACAGGTGTCACAATATCAGGTCAAGTGTACCAGTACCGGGTGATAGCATGTCAAGTGTCAAGTGTTATTATATCAGGTGTCAGATATCAGGCAATAAGTATAGCATGACAAGTATCGGTGTCAGATATCAAGTAATAAGTATAGCATGGCAAGTACCGGTATCAGATATCAAATAATAAGTATAGCATGACAAGTAATGATATCGATATTAAGTGATAAGCATGGCAAGTACCGGTGTCAGATATCAAGTGATAAACATGACAAGTAACGGTGTCAGATATCAAGTATTAAGTATAGCAGGCCAAGTATCAGGTGTATATATGTCAGGGTCAGGTAACTAATATGTCGGTGAGAGTCACAACATCAAATATCAGGTATCAACCGGTCACATCACATGGTACAGGAGAACGGTATAAACATTTCAAACTCTTCACTACCATTTTTATAATAATAAATTTTATCTTTTAATTAGTTATGCGAAGCCGAGTAAAGCGGGAGTAGATCTAGGCATACCCGATATAATACCGTTTCGACAAAGTATAATAATGGCTGGAAGCTATTTATAAAACATGATAATCATATATATAACATATACTAACTTACATAAAGAGATATCATATATTAAAAGCAAGATAATAATTATTAGACATGAACAATGGTAATAAAGTAAGAAATGTATTCGCCTATCACCGGAATGAAAATACCAAGAAAAGTCCGAGAAATCCGCGAACTCGTGCGAGCAAGCCACTAGCCCATAAAATATATAAATATATAAATATAAATATTTATATAATTATTAGAGAGGGAATGAGAGAGAGAGAGGGAGGAGAGAGAAAGTTGTAGGAAGGAGAGAGAGGAAATAGGGTATTTTTAGAAAGGAATTAGGAATTTAAAAGGGGAGGGGTATGGTTGTAAATATGGGAAAGTAATTTTAGGGTTGAGGTAGAGGGTATTTTAGGGATGTAGAAAAAGTAGGTTTATTTAGGGAAAGGAAAGAGAAAAGAAATGAAAAGAAAGAAAGAAAGAATTAAAGAAGGAAAGGAGAAAGAAAGAAAGGAAAATAGGGGGAAGAGGGAGGTGGCCGGCGGCCTGGCAGCGGCGGCGACGCCGCCGGGGGGCACGAGCACGCGGTTAGCCCGGGGAGAAGAGGGGGTGTTTGTTTTGTTGGTGTTGTTGGTGGAGGTGGTGGTGGTGGTTGGTGGTGGTGGTGGTGGTTGTTGGAGGTGGTTGGGAGTTAGAGGAGGAGGAGGAGGTGATGAAGGGGTGGTTGGAGTGGTAAATTTGATGGAGGTGGTGATGAATTTTGGAGGAGGAAGGGAGGTGGTGGTGATGGGTTTTGGTTAAATTGGAGGTGGTGGGTGGTTGATGGAGGTTGAAGGAGGTGGTGGAGTGGAGAGGGGGTGTGGGGGAGTGATTGGCCGGCCTAGAGGCGGCGGTGGCGGCGGCTCAGGTGGTGGAGGCGACGGTGGTGGAGTTGGAGAAGAGATGGGTTTGTTTTGAAGGAGAATGGAATTGTTTTTGGATTTTGAAATGAAAAGGAAAGGAAAATGGAGGGTTTAATAGAGAAGGAGAAGGAAAGTGTGATGGAATGGGATGGGGGGTAAGGGGCTACAGGCGGCGAGTGGCTGTGGCAGGGGAAGGCGACGGGAGCAGGGCAGCTGTGGCAGGGGATGGGAAAGTCAAAGGGGAAGAAAAGAAATTAAAGAAAAAGAAAGAAAATAAAGGAAAAGAAAAAGGAAAAAATAGGAAAAAGAAAAGAAATAGTATAAAAATTTTATTATTAAATAATTTATTTATTAAGATATCTGGGAGTATAAAGTAGGGGAATAGACAAGGAAAAAGTAAGAAAAGAAATTGTCAGTAAATAATATTATTATTTAAATAGGGCAAAAATTTGACTGTTTCAGAAACGTTCCAAAAAAATTTCAAAAATAGAAAATATTATTCTAAGATGCTCGATGAAATCGGATTCAAGAAATTCAATATATTTTTTAAATTAAAAATCTTTGAATCTTTCAGCGATACCGGCCGACACCAGAATCGGTAAAATTTTGATAAATTTAGAAAAATTTCAAAAAAATGTATTAAAATAGAAATTAAAATTCTAAGAAATAACATGAAAGCTATTTCTGAAAATTTAATTCCATACGATACCAGTTTTGGAGATTTTGCAGAAAAATTCTGAAAATTTCAGAAAATCATGAAAAATCTAAAATATTTAAAAATAGTGGCTGAAATTGGAATTGGTCAAATCAGACTAACTGAAAGGTCAAATTGGGCTACAGGCTGGTATCGGGTTCCCGGTCTGGGTCAGGGCTAACTCTAAGATATGAGAATCCGGATCAGATGCCAAATACATGAGAAATCACAACTTAAAAACTAATATTGAAAGAAAATTATAATAATACGATCGAAAAAGTTGAGACACGTATCTGGGTACGTATCCCGGGAATGGGGTGCTACAGGATGCTTCCAATTCTGATCTTGGGAATGGGCGAAGGTCTCGTGCGTAGACTTCGACTTTCCTCCGTGGTCGCCAGGCTTCGCGATGTGGTTGAAAAAGTCTTCATTGCCTCCTCCGGTTGGATGTAGGGTTGAGATCGAGATAAAACCTTGCTCATCTGAGTAATATTATGGTTTAAGAGGTGTTTGTACAGGGGGTGAGAGACTTACAGCCTGCTGATGAATGTGAGCGCAGAGATACCTCACCGTAGTTGGGGACCTTGGTGAGTTGTCTTTGAAAGAAGCCGATGTAAGACCTGAGGCTATCATCTTGCCTCATCTTGACAGAGAGGATGTGATGGTTATTTTTCTTGGTCCCCCGGCGAGAGGCGTATTGAGTGAGGAACGCTTCGGACACCTCCTCAAAGTTGTGAAGAGATTGTGGAGACAGAGAGTAGAACCAATTCGAGGCCACACCTTTCAAATTGGACGAAAAGATTAGACACATGATCGGATTGGTTCGGGAGTAAATCACCATCTTGTCCCAAAAAATACCTAATGTGTTGAATGGATCGCTCACTCAGGAATAGTAGTCGATGGTTGGAGTCAAGAACTTCGAGAACTCGGACTCTAGGATCTCTTTGGAGAGATGGGAGTCAGAGAATTGGCAACTGAAAGCGTTGGGTGGCTTTGCAGCTTAGCCTCGCGTTCATCTTTGGATCAGCTCATCGAGGGGTTGGGGTTGGGAGATCAACCGACTTCATGCTTGTTTCTGACTGCGACGTTGCCTGGTTGTTCTAAAGGGCAGCAATATGGGCATGGAGCTGGTCGTTGATTTGCCTCAACGCCTCCCGTTCGTGGATGGCGTTCTTGTAGTCATGAGCCGCCTGCTCGCTATCGCGATTAGACTGGGGATTGTCACTTCTTCATTTGCTCTTTCATATCAGCGAGCATCTAAAGGAGCTGGTCTTCGTACGATGGCAGAAGAGCTAGGACATTGGTGGCTGCCTTCTGTGGCAAGGAAGAACAGGTATCTTTGGCAGTATGTGGTTGATCGACAACTGGCGTGAAAACTCTTAAATCGAAAAAACCATGGGGAAGATAAACTTCACTATAATTCTCAAGTTACAAGAATTAAAGGAATCAGGAAGACAAGTGTAGGCTTTTTTTAGAATTCGATTCCTTTAGTCTCTCAGGGTTTGAATCCTTTTATTCGTTGGAGGGGGTAGTCTACTTATACTCCACTGAGCTGTTGGATTGGAGGTAGATGAGTGCGAGTGAGATCTGCACGTTTGGCATATTGTAACAATTGAGATTACTGTGCCGCTTTGTTAGGATTGCATGCAAAGAAATCCGCTCATGTTCATAATTGCTCGTGTTGAATGGGTGCACGTTATTAATGTGGAGGTAGATATGATTATGTAACTAACAACGGAGATCAGGGATGATCTGTTGCTGGAGTTGCATGGCTCGAAGCTGTAGTCTTTGAAATTAGAAAGCCTCATATTAGAGAAGATCTCGAGGAAGTCAGGGACAACAACGGAAGATTGTTTCTGATTACCTCAAAGAGTTGGAAGGGGTGTGACACGTGTCGTAATCTTAGACAGGGTCAGATTTTGATCACTATAATACACACACACACGTGTGTCCTTCTAAAAGGATTTGAGCCCGAATCCTTCCAACTCAAATACAACCCTCTGACATTCGAATACAAGATCTAATCCATTGAAATTGATCTATATTATTTCAAGTATCTATAAACCAAAACTCAAGTGTTTTAAATACATTTTGCCCATGCATCAAGTGACACAAAATCGACGGCTGAAAGTCATGAATTGGTTAGATCTATATCTTTAAACATACAAATTCTCGATCCAACCATTTGATTATGATCTAAACATTTAAAAACCACTTCAAACCAATTTTTTTTAGGTTTTAAATTTTCTACATCGTTAAACTAACCAACCCACTATTTATGCCGTCTGTTTTTCTCCTATTTGATGCATGAGAAAAAAGTATTCAAAATACTTGATTTTTAGTTTATAGATACTTGAAATAATATAGATCAACTTCAACAGAGTGGATCTTGTATTCGAATGTCGGAGGGTTGAATTTGAGTGGGAAGGATTGGCCTCAAATCCTTTTGGAATGACACAAGTCTCTCTCTCTCTCTTCTCTCTCTCTCTCTCTCTCTTTATATATATATATATATATATATATATATATATATATATATATATATATATATATATAAACACACACGCACATGCGCACACACACACACACACATATACATATTTGTGTCGTTCCAGAAGGATTCGAGCCCGAATTCCTCCCACTCAAATACCAGCATCTGACATTCAAATACAAAATTCACTCTATTAAAGTTGATCTATATTATTTAAAGTAAATAAAAATAAAAAATCAAGTGTTTTGATTACTTTTTGCCCATTCATCAAGCGGCACAAAATGGACAGCCGAAAGTAGTGAGTTGGTTAGATCTTTGTCTTTAGACATTCAAATTCTCGATCTGACAAATTGATCATTACCTAAACATTTAAAAACCCCTATAAACCAATTTTTATAAGGTTCAAATGTTTTATACCGTTAAACTAACCAACTATTTAGGCCGTTCGTTTTCTCCTATGTGATGCATGGGCAAAAAGTGTTTAAAATATTTGATTTTTAGTTTATAGATACTTAAAATTAATATAGATCAACTTCAAAGGAATAGATCTAGTACTCGAATGATGTATGGTTGTATTTGAGCGATACAAGTGTGTGTGTGTACACTTGTGTAGTTCCAGAAGGATTCGAGCTCGAATTCTTCCCACTCAAATACCAACATCCGACATTTAAATACATAATCCACTCTGTTGAAGTTAACCTATATTATTTAAAGTAACTAAAAATCAAAAATCAAATATTTTGAGTACTTTTTGCCCATCCATCAAGCGGCACAAAATAGACAGCCAAAAGTAGTGAGTTTGTTAAATCTATGTCTTTAGACATACAAATTTTCAATCCGACCATTTAATCATGACCTAAACATTAAAAAAAAACCCTACAAGCCAATTTTTATCAGGTTTTCAAATGTTCTACACCGTTAAACTGACAAACTCACTACTTAGGCCATCCATTATTTTCCTACTTGATTCATAAGTAAAAAGTACTTAAATACTTGATTTTTTGTTTATAGATACTTGAAATAATATAGATCTGCTTCAACGGAATGAATCTTGTATTCGAATATCGTAGAGTAGTATTTGAGTGGGAAGGATTTGGCCTCAAATCCTTCCGGAATGACACAAGTCTATTCTCTCTCTCTCTCTCTCTCTCTCTCTCTCTCTCTCATATATATATATATATATATATATATATATATATATATATATATATATATATATATATATATATATATATATATATATATATATATATAGACACAACTGTGCGTGTGCGCGCGCGTGTATATGGAAACACACATACACACACATCTCTATATATAAAGACACGTGTCTGTGTTTGTTTGTATATATAAAGACATGTGTGTCTATATATATGCACACACATATGTGCATATATACATACACAAAGGGAGGGAGTTTAATAAGGTCGTATCGACGGGATTGGAGTATACACAAAGGGAGAGAGTTTAACTAAGGTCGTGTCGACGGGATTTGAGTATAATTCCTATCACTTAGAAAATTTATATTGTGCAACTCTAATTAATGATTAAATTGTTCAATATTATCTAAATCTTTTAAATGCCTAGAAATGAAAATTCAAAGTTTTTGATTTCTTACATGCGCATCAAGTGGAAAAAATTGAAACATACTAAACCCTTGATTCATGATATAAATACTTTAAAATCATTAGATACCAATTTTTATTTTATTTGAAAAATTACAGATAACTTGCTACTTTTTACTGTTCGTTTTTGGATAAATTGATGGATGGATAAGAAAAGAAAGAATAGTTGCTCCCTATGTGTGTGTAGGGGTTTCTGTACCTCAGCCGCCAACTGAGAAAGCCGGCGGGACGTGGCAACATAATAGCCACGCATTATCAAAACCATTGGCGGATAAAAGCCAAAAAATCCCACTCGAATAAGCCATCAGTCACTTCAACAATTGCTTTGACTAAAATACCCTTCCTTACAATTTTTTACTGTCTGTAAAATCACCCCTTCTAAAAAAAATTATAGATCTGAATTTTTTAGAAAAGGAGATCACGATGAAGAGCTTGGAGATTTAGGTCTGCAAAGTAAAAAAAAAAAAAAACTGATCCGCATCCCGCTTTTTTTAGAAAAACTTTCTGGCAGTAAAACTCAAACCTAGATCTAACAACGCGCGGAGTAAGAAATAGGGGGAAAATGATAATAAACAATAGCGGGAAAATTACCTTTTATCTCGGGTCATTTAGTAATTTACTTATTCCAATAGGCAGGCCGTAACTTATTGGTGTGGCTAATAATTTGTCACGTCACCGCAGGCTGAGAGGGACTCTCAGCTGTCGGCTGATATAAATATTTATGTGTGTGTGTGTGTGTGTATGTATATATAGGTAAAAGTGCTCCTAGTTGGTCTCCTTAAATTATAATCTAAGGAGGAGACCTAAAATATCACCATGGAGCATCTTTAAGGATGATCCACTCCATTCATTTTGATCTATATATTCTAAAATGATTGTGTATAAAAAATTATACACTTTTGATACTTTTTACTCATACATCAAATGATTACAAAATGAACGGTTTTTTAACAATAGAACAAATGACACTGTTTGATTGATGGGTAAAAAAAGTTCAAATTGCATGATTTTTTATATATAAGAATTTTAGGACATGAAAATCATGATAAATAGAGTGGATCATTCATATAAATGATACATTGTGAGTTTTAGGCCTCCTCCTTAGATTGTAGTCTAAGGAGACCTATTAGGAGCACTTGACCCATATATATATATATATATATATATATATATATATATGTATATATATATATATATGTATATATATATATATATATATATATATATATATGTATGTATGTATATGTATATATATATATATATATATATATATATGTATGTATATATATATATATATATATATATATATATATATATATATATATATATATATATATATTCCAAAAGGAAACTTCTCTTCCCTTTACTTTTCTTTTCCTTTTCTTATACAAAAAAAATGAAAAAGGAAAAAAATAAAGTAATGGAGCTAGCTATCTCTTATATGTTATAGCATTTTCACTGTAAAACTCCACTAGGCTCAGGCCCATTTATGATTATATAAGGCATGGTGGCTACTACCAGCGAAGTAACTCAGTATCAGGCCGCGGTTCATTTCGGTATAATTGGGCCCAAATAACCTAAGGGCTTTCCCCACACAAGTTCAAATGGAAAATACGTGAAGAAATTTCCAAGCTAAATGCAGACACTCATCTGGATGCAATGCACAGTTCAGGATAGTTCTATACATTTTTGAAAATTCATAATAGTTTTTTGAAAACGAAAAAAAAGTTCATAGTTATTTTCTCCATTTTAGCTGCCAGAAATTTGTGGCAATTCTATTGACACGTCCAAGCTCTGAGTATCAAACTGTTCCCATGGTTTTAAAAACTATGATAAACTTGCACTATGGTTTCATTCTCGTGCCAACAAAGGTGATGCCTATTTGCTGCTTTAAGTTATGAGACTGAGGAAACGGGGGCAGAGAAGAAAAGCAATAGCACTGGTGAATAAAAAAAATTGGCATTGCTGATGAGCGTGCAAGAATCACAAAATTGGAGTCAGATTTCCAGTGCACAGGGTAAGAATACGAGCGTGATTTGAGGAAAGGCAGGTGACAGTTTCACAGAAACTGCAGTTGCTTTCCAACAATTAATTGGAAGAATTTTATTAGCAGCAAGAACAGAACAATGGCTTTACTCCTATAGGATTAAGGAAAATAATTATTCAGCAAATTGCTGCAACTTACAATAACTTATGTCAAGACTCAAGCACATTATTTTTAGCAACTGACCAAGCACTAAATCTGTATTCTCTCTCTATCAGGACAAGTTACATCAATTAAGCTCTCCCCTAAACACACCATAAGCATCTCTGAACAGCAGCAACCAATTCTTTAGCGAAAATTGAGTAGTTTTGTGACAAGTTTGAGGCTCGTTAACAATTGTAGCTGAAGCGGAGATAGCTTATCTAGATATGTGAGTAGCCCTCCTTTCCAATAAAGATCGTTGGCCGGCTCTACCAAGAATAGTATGCTTCTATAAGTTTGGCTCAATCACCTCTATCTGACAATTAGAGGCGTATCTTGGATCTTCACACAAGCCTCTAGACTCAAAAGCAACAACGAAGGAAGGTATTAGTTCAAGTTTTACAAAGAAACAATGCAGCTGTGACATATTTACAAACACCTCACATACAATTTAGTCACGGGAAATGTGAATTAGGAGCACTCTGTTCCAAGTTTGCTCCTTAAAGTCTCTCTCTGAAGATCCTGCAAGATTCGGTTTAGCATTTAGAGAGCAAGATAAAAGTATACAATAAAGCTATAGAACTGAACAAATCAAAGTCCCAGCAGGAGAAAAGCTCAATGGCACATAGGCCTGGTTTTCTCAGCCTGGATATAAATGAGATGACAAAGAGTGATTCACATGCGCGGGGTGCGCGTTGAGAGCTTGAAAAAGAACAATATGGTAACATAAGAGAAATTAAAAAATAATAATATGGTAACTATATCAACTATGTAGATTCAAATGGGATTTGTTTTCAAGTTTCACTCTCAGAAATAAAGAAAGATTTGAAAAGAAACAATACATGCTATAGAGGCAGGCTTTTAAACATGTATAATTGGATATAAACACCATCCTAACCCGAAAACAATAGTTTATATCAGCCGGTTCAAATACATATCGGCAGTATCATTTTCTTTTTTCTTTTTTCGGTTTTTTTTTTTTTTTTTTTTGTGTGTGGGGGGGGGGTGGGGGTGGGAAGCAACATTAGAGGGTATTTTGGACAAAAGATAATGACTGTCTCAAACTTATTAATTAATATATGTTTCAAGATAGCAAGTCGTAAATGAAATTTCGAGGACGAAATTTTTATTAAGGTGGGTAGAATGTAATATCCCTAATCTAAAAACTACTGTATTTTTGTTTTCTTCAAGTATTTATTTCTATTTACTGAGTATTTTTTTATTTAATCAAGTTAATTTATTATTTTCCAGAGATTATTATTATTAAATATGGAAATTATTTTGAGACAGTAAATGGTAATTTGGATTTTATGGTTACCATTATTTATCATTATCATTTCTTTAGCCTATTGTAATTATTAAAATATTTTTATTAGTTGTTGATACTATTAGTAATTATCCCCATTATTATTATTGTTCTTTTAGTATGATTGTTGTTTGTCAATTATTAATTGTGATTGGTATTACTTATTTTAATATTGGCATGTATACTAATCTTGGTGGTGGTGGTGGTGTTCTTCTTGTTAGCTTTGACCCAATACCCGATATCCATACCCAATTATCTAAT
Source organism: Agave tequilana (assembly GCA_038442645.1). NCBI lineage: Eukaryota > Viridiplantae > Streptophyta > Magnoliopsida > Asparagales > Asparagaceae > Agave > Agave tequilana. The sequence continues at coordinate 93,485 of JAVJIF010002175.1, read as the reverse complement.
TGGATCCATAAGCCCATTACTCTTTGACTGGTTGAACCCCAACCCGTTGCCTAGACCGCTACCCATAAACCCGATACCCAATACCACTCCATATATAATCCTACCTAAACCTAATTAACAAACCCTAATCTCTTCTCTCCATCCCTCACAGCCGCACCCTTCTCCCTTATGGTTGCTCCTTCCTTGCAGCCGAACACCAGCACCAGCAGAAGAGGCCGCAACCACCACCGGTCCAGGCTGCCCAACCCCGATCAGCCACCCCCTTCAGCAGGGCATCCCAGCCATCACTTGCAGCCCTCCAACCCCTTCGTCTGCAGCCGAGAGACCCCCAAGCCAGATCCAGGCCGCCCCATCTGTCCTTGGCGCGCGCTGTTCAGATCAGCAGCAGCGGCAGCGCGCCACCACAGCAGCGATCTCCAACAGGCCGGCCACCCCCTGGATGCCCTTGGACAGCAGATCAGCATCCCTCCTTGCCGTGTGTCTTCTCCAGACCAGCCCTCAGGTAATCAGCAAGCCACAGCCACAGCAGGGCAGCGAGCAAGGGTCCAGATCCAGCAGATCTGCGCAACAGCCCAAATCTGCGCAGCAGTCCTCCAGCAGCGAGCGAGCAGGCCGTTCTCCTGATCCACGCCAAGCCGTCGTCGGAGACTGACACGGTGACCTTCTCCGGTGCCTTGGCCACCCTCCCATGCAGTCCGATGGCGAGGAACGACACCACAGCGACCGCGGCAGCGACTCGCCCGACGACGCGCACAGCAGCAACCACCCAGACCAGCAGCACAGACAGCGAGCGAGTGGCAATTCCAGGTCCTTCCGGCGAGCGCGAGATCCCCAGCTTGCAGCCAGGCCTTCCCCAGTACCCTGGCTACCGTCCTATGCAGTCCGACAGCGAAGAGCAGCACCACGACGACCGTAACGGCGACTCGCCAGCGACGACCAGATTCCCCAATGTGAGTGTTTCTCCTCATATCTCTCTCATTCTTTAATTTGAAGTAATTGTAAATATTTTTATGTATGTGATGAACCATTTAATGTGTTATATTGTTATGAGTGTGGATAACTTTTAGTATAGAAGTGGATTTGCCATTCCCTTTATTTTACATGACGAATGCATGGAATAGGAGATGCATATATCTATGACGTTGGAATCCCTTGTTATCATATGAGTGTTGGACAATTTGTGTATAGACATAAGGTAGAACCTATATGCTGTGGGAAGTGTGCATGAGAGAAGCAGTGAGTCCCTTGGTAGATTGAGAGTATGTGCGGAATTGAATCTGTATCATGTTGCAAACCAGATTAGTCGACTTGTCCATACTGATAGTCGACTAATACAAGTATTAGTCGACCACCCCATGACCCCTAGTCAACTAGCTTACCTCCCAGATGAATGGCTGACTCTCTGTTGTTCCCTGTCAGTCGACTTGATACTTTTTAGTCGACTAATAGAATGACTAGTCGACTTATCCTAACTTGTTAGTCGACTACACTTTCCCCTAGTCGACTTGTATATAGCCTTAGTCGACTAATATGAGTCTGACTACTGTGTATGGTTACTTGATGGATTGTGGACTTGATACATGAGTTGTGTATAGGATATAGATGATGTATATGATATCGAGGGATATATTATGGATGGATATATGATGGAATGACTTGATTTAGCATGATAGAACTTAGATGCATGTTCATGATATGTTGTGATACTGAGTGTTGGGATATAATGATTGTTCTTAATAGGAGTAGTGATTGAGAAGACTTGGGAATCAGATTAAATTATTAGAGTAAGAGAGCTGAGCTTGATTATGAATATATGTTGGAATGACAATTATTATATCAGATTCATTGATGTATATTGATACTTGACGATCATGTAACTGTTGGGAATGTGAGTTGGATATGGTGATTTTGGATTGATCTGGACTTATGTTATTTACATTGAATGATGATCAGTAGTTAGAAATGACTTTATTAGTGAGTATTTGAGGACATATCAGATATGACTGAAGTAGTTGAGTAGATATTCTAAATCACATGTGTTTGAGGATGTTTCTTATTTAATATGATTGGGGTATGTGTTTGACTTGTTGATCTCGAGGACATGCATAGTTATTGATTACATCTATTGATAAAGATTGAGTTATGATGATGGTAATCTAGTCGATATCAGTGATCTATATCTTGGAGTTTGATAACAGTTATTAATTGATCTCAGTTATTGGTGGTTATAGGACTAGAACATATTGGTGTTGAGGAGAGGACTAATTACAGATTCATTGATATGGTAGTTTACCGTTTTGGCTTACACTGATACGGACTGATACTTAACGATTTACGAGGATGGTATTGGGAATATAAGCTGATGGAATAGTTTATGATATCTCTTTAGTATGGATGGATGAGATTATGATCAGCTTTAGTTGAGACTATTTATTGGGCAGTAGCTAGACTGTTACTGTTATTTTATCCATGTTATTGAAGTTACTGGGAAATGATTGTTTGACCGTAACCACGGTACAGTCCTATTGTTCATCGTATACACGGTTACTGTTACTGTTCACTGTTACTGATATTGTTCACCGTGTATACGATTACTGATTGACTGTTACTGTACTGTTATTGTTACTGTCACCGTATCGTCCCAATGTTTTAGATAATATGAACATTGACTGGTTTAACTAAATTGAATAAATAATAAAGTAATTGAATAACTTACACTGGGATTGGAGAAATTGATGGAGGAGACAGCGTCTGTATTTTGGGTGGACCTAGAATACAGGTTGCGCAGCCGACTGAGGGTTCCACTGCAGGGTTCCTGGGGGATGACTGACATCCCATCTGTACTGTTACTGTTCCACTGTTTTCACAGTGAGATTACTGTTACTGTTACTGTTACTGAGTACCTAGCGGTACGGCCTGGTTCAGCGCCAGGAAACTGAGGCCGTGGTCCCGGGTATGTACGGGACCCACCTAAAACATGGACAATGTCTCTAACCAATCAGTTTCAATAACTTAGGACTCCGGTTAACAAGAGTAGTAGGCGTAGTATGGGATGCGTCTATTACAGGTGACAATTGGTGTTCGCTGACATAATAAATGAAAATAAACTGTTAATGTATTGTAACTGACCACAATCATCTGACTGTACATTATATCACTATGATAGACATATAACTATAACCATGACTGGATTGTATGCCAACCTAGTGACATGTGATAGATTACATGCCTTGACATTGATTGCTTGTTTACTGTTGTGACAGTTGTCTTCTACCTTTATTCATGTTGTTACCACGTATTTTACTGTTCAGTTATTTATCTTATTATTTAGTTTCTTTTATCTGTAGTTGCTCTTATTACGATTTATGCACATTGTTTCTTCTGCACGAGCTGTTTTCCCTTTACACACACACTCATTATGGTCGCGTTCTGACGACCCTGGGTTTGCACGTCCAGCTATTGGACAATTATTTCTAATGTGCAGGTGGTTGATGAGGCGGTACGCTTTGCGAGGAGCTTGAGTCCTCTTCCTTTGATTCTAGTACTTTTACATTTTCTGTTCCTACTATTATTCCTTGATTCTTATATATCACATTTAGCCTGTCATTCTATTCCTGTTATTTCATGATTCTATCTTTTATCGCTTTCAGCTGTCATATCCTTGTCATTATCCATCTGTTATCATGTATATGTATTGTTGCAGTGATTCGATGATTATTATAGTTCTGATTATAGCATGTTCAGGTTAATTTAGGCTTAGCGTATATACGTGGGGTATTTTCCTCGTGTATATACGTCGCCGACTCTCGTCGCGTCTCCGCTCCAGCGTATTTTGGGAAGCGGGGCGTGACACTTAGGCTTTGCTACCTATGCGTGACCATGCCGAGGCCCTGCTACTCAGTTGTGATCGCCGTACTTGCTGATGGCCTCCTGATGCTTCCGCAGACTTCACAGAAGCCATCTACCTCCTCTACTACTATATTTTGTCTGGTTTGAACGTCCTTGTTGACATTTTCTATAGCTACTAACTACTATCTATCTACGTACCTACTCGTGTTTACCTGACTACGCTATAATGACTTCTGAAGATATTAAGGACACCTTCAATTCTATTATTTCAAAGCAACTTTTTGCTACTATATAAAGCTCAATGACACTATCTTCTCTTGGCTCAATCTTTTCATCTCTTTGTCAGCTCGCATAAGAAGCTAAAACATATTAAAGAGGATCCTCCAGTAAAAGATACTTCTACCTATAATGATTGGGTGGTCAATGATTGTAGTGTGATGGTATGGCTCATGACAATATGAATAAGATTAGTGCAAGTGTTATATTTCTAAGACTGACAAAGAGACACGAGATACTTTGAAGGAGATGTGTTTCAATGAGTTGAATATTTCTCGTGTTGCCGATCTGTATGAGAAGTTGTGACAGGATAGTTGCTCTCTATCTGATTACTACTCTGAGTTGAATGAGACTCTTGATGAGTTGGATTTCTATCAATCCCTGGTACTGAATTTGAAGGTGCTTCAGCAATACCATGATGAACTACCAGTAGCTAAGTTTCTCTCTGAGCTTGATTCTTATGTAAGCAATCAAGTATAAGGACGGAATCTTGTTGGTAACACAGTTCCTTCATCTCTTGTGACATTGTCTCGACTTCACCGTGTCTTTGTGGTGATCTCTCTCTGGTGTTTCTTACAGTGCTAAGAGCTCGATAATGGTTTCTGGAGGCCGAGGAAGAGGTGGAGGACGTAGATGTGTAAACCAAAGCGGGCAGGTTGCTAACCCTACACCTACTTCGACAGCTACGTTCTCTATTATTCTTCCACTGTACAGATTTTTTTTAGACAGACTATGATCATTTTCTTTATCTCCAAACTACCTAACACTACCACACATGGTTCTACTTTTTCTAATAAATATCGGGCACTACATTAAGAGCCTCCACTAATATGACATGGTACTAGAGTAATCCATGTATCATGATCTGCTCTCCATCATCATCTATCAACTTCGTAACCCTAGCCGCCACCTATCCACACCATCTCCTTCTTCTCTTTATCAAACCTCCTATCTCTTATCTTCTTTCTCCTTTTCAAATCTAATGTGAATCTAATATCTCCCAAAAGAAAAAGAATCATTGTTCACACGGTCAGTACTAGGGTGATACTACTAGGGTGATACTGTCATGATGAAGAGTTTTGCCAATTTGAAATTTTGTTAATTTGGTAGCTAAAATTATTTTAATCATCTCTTGTTCAAATTTTGGTGATTCAAGAATCGTTTCCTATGTCTTTGTAAGATTCAGAGGCATTTATGGATTATATTTGATCTGATTCTACTTGGATTTGACAATTTTTAATTTTTTGTTTGAGGATATATGAAAACCTCTTTTTCTACTGAACTTGAGGATCTCTCAAACCCACTACTCTTATTGAGTTTGAGAGTCTGTGAAAACATTTATGAAAACTCTCACTTTTACTGAGTTTGAGTTTGAGGATATCTAAAACCCTACTTCTATTGAGTTTGCAAAATCTAAAATCCTAGCCCTATCCAAGAAGATGAATCTTTGTCTTTTCATGTGCAATCTTCACGCAACTATTTAATTCAACCCAGATTTGGCTTCTAACTTTGGCATCGACATCAATAATCAATATTTGTTTTCAATTATTTCAATATTTTGTTTCTTAATTTTTTTTTTGTTCAAGAAAGCTTTGTTTAGGAAAACTTTTTTAGCCTCTGCTACAACCAAGAGATTGATATCTATGCTCCAACTTGAGGGGGGAATATTAGTGTGTAACACAAGAAAAGGTAATTTCGTATCAAAAACAAATCACTCTTTCGTTGATTAAGAATATTCCTCCTTTTAATATTGTTGAAGGTATATGTTCCATTATTCATGAAAAAAGATTCTTTATCTTTAGTGATGTCTTGTTTGTTCCTAAATTTCCTGTTAGTATAATATCTATCAGTAAACTCACTACACAAAATCATTATGTCATATTTTACCTATTTATGGTATGTTTCAGGATTTTGCAACTAGGATCAAGATTGGTTAATGTCGTGAATATGCGACCTCTATTACTTGGATGATGGTATACTCCCTTTTGGTTTAGCTATTATTTTTCCTTCTGATACGTCACTAAAATGGCATCAGTGATTGGGGCATCACAAATTGGGGCATCATTCTTCACAAAAATTATGCACAGTATTGTGCATTCTATTTCCAATTTTGTTTCTTATGATTATTTTACATTATTATCTTGTCGGTTTGTCTTGTTTGCGTCCTCTGTTTCTATATACACAGGGAGCATTGATGTTCTCAGAGTGGAAGCAAGCTATGAATGAAGAGATGTGTACCCTCATCTGACATCAGACTTAGGATCTTGTGCCTACTTCTCCTGAACTCCCTGTTGTCAGTTGTGCTTGGGTGTCAAGTATCGTCCAGATGGCACGACGGACAAATATAAGGCTCGCTTGATCACTAGAGGTTTTCATCAGACTTATGGATAGATTATCTGAAGACATTATATCATGTTGCTCATCTCAATTATATTCGTGTAATATTCTCTCTGACAGTCAACCAATAATGGCTGATATTCCAACTGGATGTGAAGAATGCCTTCTTTTATTCTTGTATGGTGATCTTGAGGAAATCTATATGAAGCAGCCTCCTCAGAATGTTGCTTAGAGGGAGAATATGGTGTGCAAATTTAAAAAGGCAATAATCGTCTTAAGCAAAGCTCGTGAGCCTGGTTTGATAAGTTCAATCGTATCATCACTGAAGGAGGGTTAAGAAGTATTATAGCACTTCTGATCTTCATTTGTCATAACTCTTTTGACTCTGTGATTCTTGTCATTTATATTTATGGTATTCTGGTGATTAGGAGTGATCTTGATAGCACTGAGAAGGCCAAACACTATGTTATGGCACAATTTTTGACCAAAAATATAAAGAGACCCTGATACTATATAGGGACTAAATTCGCTCAAAGTTAACATAGAGCAATTCTTTTTAACGAAAGTATGATTTGAACTCCTATGGTTGTTGATACTCATTTGTGAGATGAGTATCGACCCCCTCTTCGAGAATGTCTCAGCACAAGAGACTAGTATGTAATATCTCACTATTACAAGACCAGATATTACCTATGTTGTAGGATTAGTGAGCAGTTTATGCACAAGTTTAGAGATATTCATTGCAATGCAGCTTTGGAGATTATAACCTACATCAAAGAATCTCCTAGTAAAGGCTTGTTGTATAAGAAGCATGGACATCTACGGATTGAAGCTTTTCCTGATTATAATTATGCGGAGGATAAAAGAGATAAAAAGTCTGTCTCTATCTAATGCACTTATGTTGAAGGCAATTTAGTTAGAAAAGTAAGAAGTAGACTGTTGTGTCCCATTCTAGTGTCGAAGCTCAGAATAGAGTGATGACTCATATAGCATGTGAGATGATATGGTTGATGACTTATTGTGGGAAATTGGATTTAGCAAGGATGGTCTAATACTTATATATTGCGATAACTAAACTACTGTTTGCATAGCCAGCAACCATATTTTTCTCAAGAGAACTAGGCACATAGAGGTGGATTGTCATTTTCATCATAATGGAAGTCGATTTCTACTGTTTTTACTCCCTCTTCTGAGGAGATCACGGAACCCGTTATTCCTGAAGTCTTCTTATCTATGTAAGAAGCTGTGCATGGTAGTTATTTATATCCAGCTCAAAATCTGATAGAAAATAAGTAGTATCTAAATCCCCACTATAGAAAGACAAATTAAGAAATATAATGAGAAAATGTGGATCATCACCACATTAGGGAGAAAAGTTGGGTGGCATAGAAACGTGGAACAATCATAATAGCTATTTTTTTCAAAATGAAATTCGTAATCTTTCACTTCAAAACCTGAGTGCGTAAACTATCAAGTAAAAGTTACTTTTTAACTGCGTAGCGTAACACTTTTTGATTGGCGACGACAAGGATTTTGACACAGAGAACAAGGATGATGATCAAATCTGATATTTGAAGAAAAATAGAGATACTTTTGTGTTTCATGTCAAATTTAAGGACCAAATTTGAAGAAAAACAGAAATCACTTATTTCTTATGTTTTTGTTCAATACATTTTTTTTAATTCTACTACGACTTGAGATTTTAGAGAGCCAAATCTTTGCCTTTCTTCCTCTTATGTGTAAAAGAAATTTTGGATAAAAACAAATTACGAACAAATGAGCAATGCCACAAATACCTAAATGAACTTGAATAAATGCTTTTTAAATCAATAATGAACACCTCCCAGAAAAATCAATAATGAATTTAATATCAAAAAATCTGATGTGACAGAATGATTATTAACGAAATCTAGAAAATTAGATCACAATTTAAGCCACGAGGCACACTAACAGGACTCTATGGGGAAAATACCTTCTTGCTTAATAAAATAAGTTGATAAGATAGATCAATATAAAACTAGTAATAACTTAATTTCATGTGCTAAAAATCTAGCATATTATAATGAAAGAACCTTTCATTATTCTCAGATAAAATTATTACATGTTATTACCAATTTCATATTTTAGTAGATACCAGTTCTACATCTAGCTTCAGAAAGATTATTGTTCTAGACAAAAAATAAAAGTGTTAAAATGATCTCTATAAAATAAATATCAGATTACTCATCAAATAATAGAACAAATTAACTTCAAATTTGAGATGAAAATGAGAAGTTTTGAATTTAGCAAACTGATGCAACAAAAAAAACATGAATATTAAATTGTGTATTATACATTAAAGAGAATTGTGCACGTGCATGTACAAGTAGGGAAACCAGCATCAATAACGTATGCAGGAACTCGTGATCAACATCATTCAACCTTTGTAACACCAAAATGGAGTCTGAAATAAATCATTCTCATGGATGACCAAGATAGATTCCAGGAAGAATTTGACAAATGGGTAAAATTGTCTGTCAATTTTTTACGAGTTTAAGCAAATTTCCTGACCTCAGCAACTACAGGCGGACTGTTGCTTTCCATGATATTAGAGCTCCCTCTATATCAGTATTCATAATTTAAGAACCCATTTTGCCCTTAAAGTCTCATTTGACTTTTTAAGAATATCAAATGTATCCTTTAATATAGTTAAACTAATTATTTAAAATCAATATAACTTTAGATTTACTTATCTATTTTAAATAAAAAAAATATACCATTGAAAATGTCTCGTCAATACTTTCATAATGATACTAATATTGAATATATTTAATATTGATTTTAAATTTCTCATTATTAAAAAATTGAAAATACATCGAAATTGAAATACACCAAACTTGAAAAATTACATCCCCATGTATTTGCTTACTAAAATTTAATATTATTATATTATTTTAAAATAAACTAATTTAAAATTAACTCTAAAAACATTCAATATTAGTCTCATTTAAAAGCCCCCAGCGAGACGGTTCAACCGGTATATTTTTGGTTAAATAATAATTTACTCTTAAATGATTTAATAACATCTAAACTAATATTTAAAAAAAAAATTGGTTAAAATCTAATCAGCTCTCTATATATTCAGGAAATATTCAGGTATATTCCCGAGCAACCCTCTAAAAATAAAAGGTTGCATTGGAAAATAAAAGGGTCCATGCTCTTGCCTGAGTCAAATCAAAGAGCCTGTAGAATGTTCTGGAAATCGGCCTAGTCGGTGGCCTAGAAGAGTCGCCCATGCGGCCGCAGGGATTATTATAGGCTGGCCTTGGCTAGAGCGGGCGCAAAGACTTGAGTCGGGCTCAGGTCGGCCTAGGCGGCCCAGCAAGGTTTTATTGTGAAAGCGCGTTGAACCCGCTCCTCTAAACCCTAAGCTCTAAATTCTTCTCAAGTGTCCGCCTCTCCGCCGCCTCTCTCTTCATCCGCTGATGCCAGCCTGGATTGCGCTCGACGCCGGCGATTCCTTTGTCGATGCCGAAAGCTTCTTGAAGCCGGTGCGCGCTCTCCTCCTAAAAAGTAAGTATTTACTATTACATTTGATTTTAAATTATTACATGACAATTACATATAAATCTTCTTCCTCTTCTTCTGCTGCTCCCGCTGCTGCTGCTAATGTGCTGTTGGTGTTGCTGATTTCTCTTCTTCCTTTTCTTCTTCTACTGCTGCTGTGCTGCCACCGCTGCTGATTGCTCTTCTTCTTCCTTATCTTCCTCTATCTCTTATTCTGCTGCTGCTTTTGCTATCGCTGCTGCTTTCTCTTCTTCTTCTTCCTCTTCGTCTTCTTCTTCTCTTGCTACTGCAACGTGCTACAGTTTCTGCCGGCCACAGCTGCTGCTGCTGATGGGTTTGCTGGCAGCAACAGCTACTGTTGCCGGTTCTGCTGGCTGCCACAGTTGCTTCTGCTGCGGCCTCTCCCAGCCGCAGCCGTGTAATTTTTCTACTTGTGCACTTTCTGTACGATAGAGAAAAGCACCTTAATTTAGGCTTAAATTGTTTTGAAACACACAATACTACAAAAGCCACAAAATGCATAGATTCTCTAGAGATATGATCAATTTTGCTTCATTTCATTTACACAATGTTTGGGTGCATTTATGTGTAATTTCAATTGAATTCATGTGTTATTTTGAGTCTACACTGTCTAGGTGATTGATTGATTTCAACTGGCTCATGCACTCCGTGCTTCAGGTAGTGGAAGTCTTCCTTCTCAGGAGGCTCCAGTGCCGGTGCTCAAGGCACAAGAGTGTCGGTGCTTGCAAAGAGAAATTCTACAGATATAGGGTGGTATTATGTGTTCTTGCCTAATTCATTGGATAAGAACCTTGCACAATGACTTTTGTCTGGACATCGTTGCCTTGGAGCAATATACAAGCTTAAGGGCACGGTTGTTGCCGCCCCAAAAATGAGAAAGCCCCCAAAATACTCACAAGTGTGTCATTATGTATTATTGACTATTTCACTCTCGATGAAAAATCCAAAATGCCCCTCTCTTCTCCTCCATCCTCTTCTCTCCTCCTCCTCCGACGAACCTGCTCCCCTCCCCCCTCTCCCGCCTCTCCGGTGACCCCCCCCCCCCCCCGGCGCCCAAGTCTCCCCTCCCCCTCTGTTCGGTCGGATCCGGCCAAACAGATAGGGAGGGGGAAGTTGGGCGAGCGAGGGGAAGGGAGGGGAGAAGGATGGGAGGGGAGGTCGAGAGGGAGGAGGAGGAGAGGGGGTCGCCGGCGAGGGGGAGGGAAGGCCGGAGGGGGGAGGAAGAGGAGGATGGAGGATGGGGGCGGGCGGGGGAGGTAAAGAGGGTGGAGAGCGGGGGAAGGGGAGGAGGTGGGGGTGTGCCGGGAGGGCAGGGGGTCGCCGGCGAAGGAGGGAGAAGAAGAGGGTTATTTGGTCATTTTTATTTTTTTGGAGGAGGCCTTTATCAAATTTGGGGGTGCCCAAATCCATGGGGGGCTTTTCTCATTTTTGGTGGTGGCAATAATTGTTCCCACAAACTTAAGTAGTATATTGCTCAAGTCAAGGGAAATGTGATGAGCTGGATTAAAGCAAAAGAAGCATATAAAAGAAACTTGCAAGGAGGCATTGGAAGCTTCTTCAAGGAAGAAGAGTGTGAAGAGCATTAGACTCCATGACATATAAGAATAAGTTGAGTTAAAGATGTCCATGAGCACCATTGGATCACGACAATTTTCTTGCAGTGGCTCATCACAAAGTGTGCAGGAGCCAATGGTTACAGCGCTAGTGATCCTGAATGAGCAGAGAAATTGAAGGTGGATTTGAAGCAAACCAAAGTCGTTGATGCTTTTTGTATTGAGTAAATTTCTGTAGGAATTTACTTACACTCAATTTGTGATCAGATTTGAGAAAGAAGGTAATAAAACAATCGCAAAGACACAATTTTACATGAAAACCCGATTTGGGAAAAACCATAGGGAGGGGGAAAGATTCACTATTTTTCTAAAGGTTGCAGCGATCTTTATTCTTTTTCTCTCAATTTTTTGTGTCTGTTTCTCCTTTTTTCTCTTCCTTCTTCCACTCTCAAAGGGTCTCTAAGTGTATTTATACACGATGAGTCTTCCTTATGAGTGCAGATTATGTAGATTACTTTAACCACATGATCTATACGTTGTGATTTTCTCGTAAGGGTATAAATTATGCATGTGATTGCGGGAGTGATTCCTGCTATCTTCTGTAACAGTCTGCATTGAATTAGGAGTTGTTACAATGTTTGTAATATGAGATGATCTGACGGTGTAACAGACTCCATAAATGTGGGTGAATATTAATGGAGTTGGTTGTAGCTAGCACATAACTCAGGACGGAAGGAACGATCTTCAGGCGGTGATTGTTCTCGGGAGGAGGGACGATCTGTGGGGCAGTGATTCCTCGAGAGGATGAGAGCTCTCGCGGTGATTGACTTCTGGGGAGGATGTGTGTCTTTGGGAACGGCTGGTAGTTATTCCCGGAGGAAAGCTTTGCTTGGCATAACCTGTCGTTCGTCTTCTGGAGTTCTTGATGAGGAGGGACACATGTCTCGATCCTGATGCAGGTCAGAAATTGACCACTACACTTTCCTAAAGGAGAAAATAGAGTGGGTGCATGACCAGTGGGAAGATTGGGCATATGAGAATGCAATTCCCTTCCATGCCTTGGATGCAGAGTCTTTCAACAAAGCATGCATTGCCACCGGGGAGTATGGCCCGAGTTTCATACCACCATTGATGTACAAGTACTGTGAGCCACTTTTGATGAAGGCTAAGCAGAGGACAAAAACCGGTTTGCAAACACATGAGGATGAGTGGGCCAAGACTAGTTGTTTCGTGATGACAAATGCTTGATCCGATATAAAGATGAGACTGGTGATCAATTTTTGTATCCACTGTAGATTGGGAATGACTTTCTACAAGTCTACGGAGGCTTCAGATGAGTCTCACACAAGGCAATACACCTCTGAATGAGTTGACAAGCAATTGTAGGATATCATAGTTCCCAATGTCATTCAAATTGTGAACGATAAACATTAAACAGACATGACAACAAAGGAGTTGATGAAAGAGAAGAGGCCTCAACCTTTTGGACATGTTGCGTAGCTCTTATGGTGAATTTGATGTTTGGAGGTATTAGTAACTGCCTTTATTTCAGGGAGTTGTTAAGAAGGCCAAAGAGTTGACTATTTTCATCTACAATCATCTTAAAGCATTCGCTTTGATGCACGCTATCCCAGATAAGGAGACTGAAACCAGATCCCTACTAGATTTGCCACCAATTTTCTCACTCTTCAGAGACTTTATGAGAAGAAAGGGCAGCTGAGGTTCATGTTCTCAGATGAAAGGTGGACCAAGAAATGCAAACACTCTAAAAACTGTCAAGGGAAAGTGAATTGAGGGCATAGCAGTTAGTGAGAGCTTTTGGACTGAGTGTGGCAACTTTTGAACATGTATGAACCTTTGTACCTTTTTTTGAGGGTTGTTGATATTAACCATAACCCTCAATGGGATATGCACGGGGATGTTGGAAGAAGTGAAGGATCACATAAGAAAAGCATACAAGAGCGGAGAGTGACTATAAATTGGTGATTGACATTATAAAGCTCAAATCAAAGGATAGGTTGTATGGTGCTTTGCACATGGCGTCATCAAGATGACATGGTACAGAACTGCATAGCTGCCAAGGATGGCTTTATGAATGTGATGGAGTTGTTTTACCCAAATGTTCAGCTTCAGCTACAAATAAATTACAGTGAGTTGGAGAAGTATAAGGACTGCAAAGGGTCATTTTGTCTGACAGTGGCGGCTGAATAAAGAAAGGATTTTGAATTCAACCCAGGTATGTCTAATATTGTCAAATTATAAGATTGAGCTTTCATAGTTATTAGTTACTAACATATAAATGCCAAATTTTCTACGTAGTCCATTTGTTGTATATGTGTAGTGGTCAGAATCTCACCACTTCCTGAGATTGTGATGCGTGTACAGCTACACCAAGAGTACCCTAATTGTACAACAAACTCGAAGCACTAGTTGGCTCACTCGTCCCAAGGAGAGAGCCTCGAGCCTTGCCCCGAGCTCACATTCGCCCTTGAGGAGAGAGCCTCGGGCCTTTTCTCGAGCGCGCATTCTCTCATGAGGAGAGAGCCTTGGGCCTTTCTTCAAGCTCGCATTCGCCCTGGAGAAGAGAGCCCTGAACCTTGTCTCGAGCTCACATTCGACCCTGAGGAGAGAGCCACGGGCCTTGTCCCGAGCTCACAATCGACCCCGAGGAGAGGACCTCCAGTCCTTTCTTTCTCTGATATCTGCAACTACCAGATTCCTCCTCCAAGACATAGTCCCTCCGCGGAGATTCCTGCTTCCACTAAATACGGCTCAACAACAAGGTTTAACGAATCATGAAGATAGTTAGGCTGCCACGACATCCCTTCTAAATATTCCCCAATTTCAGTGGGGGCAATTACAAACAATGGCAGATATCTTGGCACGCTAATTCCAATAATCAAGTACAACAATCTAAGTGGTTATGGAAAAATTTCAACATGCCAATTGTGCAGTTGTGGAGATCTGAGAAATCTGCATCATCAGTTATAATGCTACATAGTACATATGCACCTAGAGATCTATGGAGAAAAGGGATGGATCAAAAAAATTTGTAAACATAGTAATACTCGACAGAATCCACTGTAATCTCGAGAAAGCATAGTGAATTCTCGTTTTCCTCCCTATGATTTTTTCCAACTTGGGTTTTCATGTAAAATCTTCATCCCTGCATGTTTACTGTGTTGTAATCAGAACATCCACGACCGATTTAGACAGTCCCCCCTCATTTGTTGTGCGAGATGAACCGTTCAATCAATCACATAGAAAAATCTCCACCACAAATTGGTGGTTTCAATGAGATCGTCCCTACACTTGAGATCTATCCTCTAAAATCAAAATATCTTCCTCAAAAAGCTGCTTCTATGCCAATGATAGCCCCGAGAAGACAAGTTATAAGAGGCGCAATGTCCAAGGTAAGGCAGTCGGAGCCGTTAGGGGCATAATCCCTCCACTAAGCGATGATCAACCGCGCACCACTGAGGACACAGACTCCACGCCACAGCAAGAGCCAATTGCCAGTATCCAGCCCTTATACAGCAGGCGAAAACCAACTTCTTTAGACTCTTTACGAGATGAGAGAGCAGATGAAGAAGCAACATGCACAATCAGACTGTGAACAGGAGTGGATGGCTCTCGATCGCGAAAACATCCTCTGGAACAAAAAAAAAGTTGAGACTGCTTAACCAGCAACTTCAGGCTCAAGTCACGGCCCTCCAGAACATCCCAGTGCAGATAGAGGGCGACTATGAGAACAATAGGTCTCCCGATCTCCGTACTCTCGACGAACTGATCTAGAAGCGAGTCGAGGATGCCAGGTTGTTGGATCACCTGACTCCAACTACCAAGATCCATGAGTCCTCTCTTTAAAGGGATCTGGGAGTACGAGTTCCCAAAAATTCTCCATCCCTACATTCGACTACTACTCTTGAGTAAGTGATCACGTACAATATATCTGTCACTTTTTGGACAAGATGGTGATCTATTCCCGCAAAGATTCCTACCAACCTGAAGAGTGTGGCCTCAGATTGATTTCTTACCACCTTGCTCTCTCTATAATTTCGCTAAGGTGACAGAAGCATTCCTCACCCAGTACGTGTTGGCCCAAAGGTCCATATACAACTTTGAAGCATATTGTATATGGATAGAATTCAATATACATGAAAAATATTATATCTATGTTTTGACTTGAAAATCAAGGTCAGTTAAACTGAAAAACCAAAACATAAAACTTGTGTGTGTAATGTGAACTTGAGCATATCAACACTATCTAATCTTTACAATGATCTAAACATTCTAAAACTAAACAAACTGAGGTCTTCTTATAGAACGCCGTCTCCAAGTCGATTCGATCCAAACGCGATCCAAATGAGCTTGACTCCAACCGAGTGCTAGATGCGATCTTGATACGCGAGCTCTTGAATCACCATGTGAAAGCCTTAAAACACCTTTGTTGAAGCTAATCACCTACTAATAACTTGATCAAATATCTAAAACTAAATATCATAAGATTATTAGTAAACTATAATTACATGAGTTAATCATCATCAAAACTAGAGTAAAACTAGAGTGAAGCGACTCTGGGCCAACAATCTCCCCCTTTTTGATGATGATAAAACTCATGGAGTTATATATACATGGATTAAAGTTAAGCTTCATAGAAGCTCCCCGTTAACTCATGCATAGTAATAAACATAAAGAGATGCAATGAATGCTCAATATAAGTATGCATAACCAAAACAATACTTTGATACCAATTAACTATGCATAAACAAAATAATGCTCTTGATACCAAAACTATGCATAAACAATGCAATGCTTTTGATACCAATTGACATTTATTGACATATATGCACTAGATACCAATGGAAAACACAAATAAACATGCATATAAAACACAAATATTTCTCCCCCTTTTTGTCAATCATCAACAAAGGGGTATACATATAAACTCAAAAACAAACTACCCCCCTTTTGTCAGAACAAAATCAACAACGGGGCATGAATAAATAAATAAAAATTTCACCTTTTTGTTAAATAACAAACAAAAGGGACATAAAAATGTTCTCTCCCTTTTTGCATAAAATAAACAATAAAGATACATATCAAAACATATGATACCAATATATAATACCAATTAAAAATAAACAAAAACATTTTAAGATACCAAAAGATACCAATGGAAAAATATCTTGTAAACTTTGATACCAATGAAAATGAAACATTGTATGTTTTTGATACCAAATAAAATATATATGTATATTGAAATTTTTGATACCAATTGAAAGATACATGAATGTGTAAAACATGATATCAATTGTAAATAAACACAAGTTTAAAAAAAAATACCAATGAAAGTAAACAACTTTTTAATATACCAAACTAATACCAATTGAAAGTATCGTAAAACAATACCAATTGTAAACATCTTATAAGTTTGATACCAAATGAATATATTTTGTAATTTTGATATCAAATGAAGGTAAAAGCCAAATGTTTTTAAGTAAACATAACATATTTCAATATAGATGCCAATTTTTAGAATAAAGGCAATTTAAGATTTTTGATACCAATATTGAAAGTGTTAGCATATACCAAATTAAAATGTTTCATTAAAAGCGTAGGAAACCAAAATAAGATACCAATTAATATCATAAAGTATGGGAGTAAGAAACCAATTGAAAATAAAATCGATGGATAGATACCAATTGAAAGATAGAACATGATAAAACATGAAGTTTTTCTCCCCTTTATGAAATACTAATAAAAATGATGCATAAGCTTGTATAAGATACCAATTTGAAAAATAATTGACTTTAAGGATTAAATCAAGCTTAGCATAAACATAATTTGTGCTTTATATATGTATGAAAAATGTAAATACCAATAGAAATTGATACTTTTGAAGTTTAAAGCATATATATAGAAAACTAAAGATGAGTATACAACCATGAAGATATCAATTGAAAAATTTGATGAAAGTCAAGCATGATTCACAGTCGCGGTCTCGGCCGCCGATTCGGCGGGCACTGAGACGGATCGGTCTCGGCGACTCGGATCGGTATCGGGCGATTCGCGCAAAACACTACATAGAAAGCTCAAAAATTCTAAAAAAATCACGACAAATCTTAAAAAAAATGTAGACATCCACATTCATGTATAACATGTTCAAAATATATCACCTAGCACACTAAACATAAAGCGAAAACATAAATACAAGCGTCGTCGGTAGAAGCATATCAAAATACATGCACAATATAGTAAATTACACAAACTACATAAATACATGCTAATGTAGTTATTTTCATATTGAATTGCGATGAGTCACAAAATCATCGTCATAATGCCGAGTCGACCGAGTAAACTCTGATTCTCGACCGAGTCAACTCCTCTGAGTTGAGTCGACCGACTCGTGGCTCGGACTCGTCTCGGAGCAGGCCGAGACGGATACGACTCGGTTGACTCGTCTCCGACTCGGTCGAGTTTTTGAACTGTGAAGTCAAGTGTATAACTCATGCTAACCACCCTTTCATGCACAAGTTTAAAAAGATTTTCAATTAAGAACATTCAAGGCATGGTCGCCCATCCAACCACCCTTAATGGGTAGGGATTTTCAAAAGTAAGTTTGAAGATAATTATAACACGTTTGAAAACTCTACCAAAATGAAGAAATCCGCAACTAGTTTAATGATAAACTTGTAAGGTAGAACGAAATCCTTCAAGTAAGGAATAAAACAAGAATATATTCCATGAAAACTTGAAAATCACATAATCATCAACACTCAAAGTTTATATAGTTCATAGAATACTCATGAAAAAACAAAGTCATGAGAAAATATCAAGTAATGTGAGTGTACAAGAATGATGTGAAGAACATAATCATGAAAATTGACAATAAAGCTCAAACATGAAATTCCTTCTCAAAAACATGAAAATCATCAAAATTTAATTTTCATTAAAACAATAACAACTTGAAAGGCATATGTATGATTTGTCTAAACTAGAAGTATACATACATATCCAAACACAAATGATTATAAAGAGATTTTGCATGAAAGGCAAATGACTCAAGGTTATACATGTATATCTAATAGTTTTGGCAAAATTAACATATACATGAAGGTAAAACACATCATCATGAAAAAAAACATGCCCAAAAAATGCGAATACAAGTCAAATGCAAGAATCATCAAATCTAGGCTATACTAGTACACCTAATGGGTACAAATCAGCAATCAAGTACAAACATATCATAATCTATTTGTGGCTCATTATTTGTACAAGTATATATATCCAAGTTTTAATGAAGGCTACATTTAACCAAGTAATCATGAAGCATAAAATAAAACATAAATCAATATGATCATTAGGTAAATGCACATGTTATTAGAGTTATGATATACATAATAGCTAAATTATAATGAGAACACAAAAATATGAGTTCATATGAACATCAGTGTATCTCAAATACTATACATGTATGTCACTAGTCTAATTGTCATTGCATTTATCATAATTATCATGAAAACATGAAAACCAATACATGCTAAAAATCAATCACGAAAGCATGTAAATTAAATGGGAGTTAGAGATCGTTACCAAAACTGTTAGGGCACATCTTTATGTCTCCAAACCATGGTGGTCTTGCCACCAAATTCTCCTTGAAAGTGATGCATCTAAAAATATCACCATATAGCTCAGAACGCATCCACCTCAAGGCACTATCACTCTCACATCAAGTGAGAGCCCACACTTACATCAAATAAAGTAGTAGTCTTTGATACCCATACTCTATTGAGTCCATGGGGGTTAGCACCTTTCCTAACCTAAACAAATTTATTTGCTAAATTTGAATCATGTATCCTATCATAACAAAATTTAGTAAGGTGGCCCTTACGTCCACAATGTGTACATGTGTACGCATGAGCATACATAGTGTTGTGTGTATGTACGTGGGAAGCATGTGTATGCCGTAGTTTGTGTGCATGCATATATAAAATTTGTTTCTTTCGAAACATGGATTCCAACCGCGTGTGGTTCATGGCACATTGGCTCAAAGTGGAGCCCAAACAATCAACACTCTTCTTTAACATACATATATCATTTTCAATTATAGAAGAAGAGGTGGTGCATGCATTGGGTATGCTAGATGATGAAGCTATACTAACATGGCAAACGTGTGAAGATAAATCATTTTCAAAGATTTATTTTCATTTAAGCAAACTTCCAATTCTTTTGAAATCAAATTAATTTTGTTTTTCAAAGATTCATTTTCTCTTACAACAAAATCAAGATTTGAAGATAAAGCCTCATTTTTCTTCAAAACAATTTCACTGTCATTTTTATTTTTCAAAATTTTATTTTCTTTTAGGACAAGTTCAAGTTGGGATTTCAATGAGTCACGTTCATTTGAAATCTCAACCTTCTCTTGCAAAATTAAATCAAGTTTGAAACCAAATCCTTATTTTCTTTATTAAGTCCAAAATTTTTCTTTTTCAAAGCTTTATATTTTTCTAATAATTTTTCACAAACAATGGAAAGTTTTTCATTTAAAGCATTGACATCAACTAAATCATCGCCGGAAGAACTAGCACTATCATCTAGTTGAGATTAACAGTTTACCTCAAGGGAGTCATTCCCGTGGACCATATAGCATGCATTCTCGGATTCATCATCACTAGATTCCTTCTCCATAATGTTTGGCGTTTGAAGCTTTGGAGAGGTCAAGGTGTTCCGCACTGCAAAGACGGAATCACAATAAGAAATCATACACAAATATTCTTTATTTAGTGTGCTCCTAAGTGCCTCCAGGGCTTGTGCATTGGCCTCTATATGCTTGCTATTACCAAGATAGGGTTTCTTGGTAGTGACAAGGAAAACATGCAAATCTAGGATTTTTAGGTACATATTCATCCTAAATTTCCACATGTCAATGTTGGAAACATCATACATGGGAGGGGTTAAGCAATCCATAAGTGTGTGTAAACAAATAAGTGTGCAAATGCAAATGATAGAGTAGCTAAGATCTCACTCCTAGGTGGTTAAACCTATTATCAAGAGCGTAGGCTCTGATACCAATTGAAATTACACCTAGAGGGGGGTGAATAGGTGTAAGGCTAATCTAATGATAAATGATGTGAAATTAAAAACTTAATGCAACACACTTAGTGTAAGCAAAGAGTGTAGCTGAATTTTCGGTGAAAGGCTTTGGACTATCTCCTCTAAATTCCTCTAAATAAGAGTTGAGGTGCTATGTAAAGCTCTCTTGGTTGAACACAAGTATGGGCACACACAATCAACACAAGCATATATATGATATGAACAATATGATCAATGCACAATGTAAGAGAGAGAGAGAGATAGAGAAAGTGGATCAAACGCAAACACAAAAATATGTTTCAGGGTTCGAGCACACAGTTCTACGTCCTCGCCTTTACACAGAAGGATTTCCACTAATTCGTCCACACAGGACTTCCCACACAGGGAACCTCCACTGAGGATTTGGGCAAATACAATTGGGAGTACACAACTCTCCTCTCTCCAACTAATACAACCTCTCACTAGAGGCAAGGCACAACACAAATCACCTCTACACTTTGAGGGATAGGCACTTAGCCAAACAATGATCAACCTCACACTTGAGGGTTAAGATTCAAAGCCACACAATCACCTCTACACTTAGAGGGATTCCAATACAACCTCCACAATCACCTCTACACAAGAGGGATACTAACATAAAGAAATGAGGTTTACAACACTTGGTGGTATCAACAACCACAAACTAATTTTCTCACAAAATAGATCCTAATAGATAGGATAGATTGATAGCTCAAGTGTGTGAAAAACAAAGAGTTTAGATATCAAAAACGCAAAGAAAAAATCTTGGGAAAACTCCTAGAATATCTATAGAAATGAAAATCAAAAATCAATCCCAAAGACTTCTCTTTTTCTTTGATTTTTTCAACCCTTTAAAACAAAATAAAGATCAAATCTTTTGGCACAAAAACTCTTTTAAAAACTTGCTGAAAGATACAAAATTTTGCTCTTGAAAAACACATTCAAAACCAGCTCAAGAATGGGGTATTTATAGCCCCAAAGAAATTTGCCCGTTGGCAGCTGGCAAAGGGCAGTTTTGCCCTTCAGGTCGATCGCCCGATCGACCGGGCCCAACGGTCATTTTTGTGACCGTTGTGACTAGAGAGCAACGGTTCTCTGGCCGATCAACCGCCCGGTCGACCGGAACCGGATATAGAGAGCAGAACTCTCTGCCGGTCGACCAACCGGTCGACCGGGGCCATTTCCAGAGAGCAGAGCTCTCTGGACGGTCGACCGGCTCATCAGTTCAACTGGTGTGCACGTTGGTCGATCGGACCAGTCGACCGACTTCTGCAGCGGGTCGACCGGCAGAAGACCAGGTCCAGGTTTTAAGGGATTAAAAACATGATATTTTGACTTTCATAAAATCACATAAATTTCACAAAAATCAGTTCTTATTAGATCTTTGAAATACAAATATGTGCGAGTAAAATTCAACACATATTATAAACAATTTGAACCATTTTTGTGTCTTTGAAATTTTGCCTTAAACCAAAAATTATATTTTTCGAAACTTGAATTTTTGAAATGAAAAATTATTTTCTCCAAAACTCATGCAAATACAAAAAACATGATATTGAAATAATTTTGAAGCATATATATGGATAGAATCCAATATACATGAAAGATTATATCTATGTTTTTGACTTGAAAACTAAGATCGGTTAAATCGAAAAACCAAAATATGAAACTTGTGTGTGTATTGTGAAATTGAGCATATCAACACTATCTAATCTTTACAATGATCTAAACATTCTAAAACTAAACAAACTGAGGTCTTCTTGTAGAACGCCGTCTCCAAATCGACGCGATCCAAATGAGTTTGACTCCAACCGAGTGCTAGATGCGATCTTGATACACGAGCTCTTGAATCACCATGTGAAAGCCTTAAAATACCTTTGTTGAAGCTAATCACCTACTAATAACTTGGTCAAATATCTCAAACTAAATATCACAAGATTATTAGTAAACTATAATTACACGAGTTAATCATCATCAAAACTAGAGTGAAGGCCTCTGGGCCAACAAGACCTTAGGCTCATATTTTAATATATCAATCAACACAAACACTCAAAGGTAATACAAAGTGTGGGTACAAATGTTTAAAGAAACTAGACCGGTGACCAAAATCTAAAAATTCAACCAAAATGATAGCTTCAACTATCTTTCGAGCAACATTGTTTGTATATCCCCCAGCTTAAAAAAGAGAGAGCTTCTTTGAAAGGTTTATTTTCCGAACACACTCTTTAATAATGTGACGGATGCAATCGACAATCGTTCGAGCATCACTGAAGATGTGGATTGATGGGCACAGTGAGTTTGCAGCCAACTTAAAGAACCTTAAGAATCTCATAAACCTCTGCAAAATCTAGACTTTTGACGTATCCACCTTTCAAGTTGTCATAAATTCTATACGTTTGCTTTGGTTCCGTCCAATAAATGCCCAAGTAGAAAAGTTTGTTCGAATTGCAGTGTCCACAATTATGTTGATGCTCGCTAAATGGTGCGGTCTCCAGTGTCTAACAGTAAAAGAATCAATGTTGGTAAAGGGGTGAGAGTGGGTTTATAGCGCATTTATAAATGAATATACAAAACATAAAATTATGAATTGTACAAATGAATTTTGTACATTTTGATTAACTCATTACTCATGTATCATATAAGTTACTATTTGTTCATTATTGGATATATGAGAGAAATAATAAATATGAATTACCAGTAAGATGGGTCATGGTAAAGGGGCAAGAGTGGGTTGTAGGGAATCCTAAGTTCAAGTTGGCAATGACTAAGTTTTAAGTAAAGAAAATTAAGGTTGAATTATGCATTCAACACTATGCCCTTTTCTTTTCCTTTTTTTCTAATATTTGATCGATCCGACAACAATTAGAGAGAGGCAGAGAGACACTTGTGGCTGATATATCTTGCATGTCTGTTTTTTAAATGAGATTTGTATTTTCTTCATTGTGATTAGATTAAGGCATCGAAGGAAATTGGGGATGAAATGAAAAAGATTGGGGGGATTTGACTTTTAATATAAGTTAGTTTAAATTTGATTAGCAAATATAACTAGTTATGAATGTAATTTTGAAATAAAAATTAATCATCCTTAGGCTTAACTTAATAATATATCAAAATTTTAAAGTATAAGACACAACATAATTATGTGGAATCTCGACTAAATTTTAGATGAAAGCATAATTTAGATTTGTTTCTATTTCTATCTCTATTTATTATTATGTTTAAACCTCCAATATATCTGTAATTATTTACTATCAAAATTATCCATTGCCAATTTTTTAATTAAAATGCCTTTTTAGTATTTTTGTTAGATTTGAAGAAACAACTTATGTCTTTTTGTTTTGAATTAAAGAATTGAAGTAAGTTGTGTATTTGTATTCGCAAAAAAGAAAAGAAAAAGTAATGAGAAATAAAAACTAAAAAGAATGTCCCAAAGAATTGAACTTGTGATCTCTAATTACTCATCCTTAAAATGTACCACTTAAAACAAGGCTCAAGAGTGAACTTATTTTTAATAAGATTAATTCATTATAAAAGACCTTATGTAACAATTCTTGCCACATAGAGTATCACGCGTTGTGATCTCGAGGGAGGCCGACTAATGTCCACTATAGGTATAATACGTTTCAAATCATTTGTTCCGGATGACATGCAACACCTCAAAGATTCCTTAATGCTGCAAGCTGTTGGTTAATTGGTGTGAGGACAATGATACTGTATCAGGTTCCTTGCAGGTACAAGCTGATGTTTAATGACACACCAAATTCAGTTGAAGGCTGGCACGCCTAACTCAGAACTGATACATCTAAATCTGATGATGACTTGTAATTCTCAGTAGATGTCATCTCTTGAAAGGTGATGAGGGGATAATGAAACATCTAATGATGACTTGTTGAAGTTCTCATTAGATGTCATCTATAGAGATCAAGGCTAATGAGCTGATCTATATGCATTGCATGGAGCATCTTATGTAATTTTTGCTCTCAATTTAGACTATTTTTGCATGTTGTGAAATTTTTGTTTTGTAAATAATCTAGCTTGTGTCTTTTTTTATTTGAATGCCTAATGCAACTTATTCCTTAGATAGCTTGTAGGATTTCAAGTCTAATCTGTAAAATATTAGAGAGATTTAAAAAGAAAATTGTAGTTTTGTTTCCACAACTGAATTATACAAGTTTCACCTGGATTTGAATTCAAATCCGACTCATTCAAAGTTGGATTCTGTAAGGGTATTTCTTTACTGTAACCCGAACTGATCCGGATCGTATCCAGTTAAACATCTTTTGAACCCGCTTAAGATCCTACCATTAAAATTTATTAATAAAATATTTTTATTTATACACACACATGCATACATATTGGTGTGTATATTGTAGCATACTTATTTGTCAGCCTAAACTTAATTACACAGTTTACGTCCGCATTAGTTCTGTTGTAATTTTTTCTCATGAAAAACACTTTATTTTTCTACTTCTATATACTCAACACCTTAATAAAGTATTGGAGGCAAGCATTTAGATTTAACTATATTTCTTCTTTCCTAAAATTATTTTTTTATTCTTTTAAATATATGTTTGTATATTTGATGCGAATACAAGATTTTTTTTTTTTTATGAAATTTCTCCCTATCTAAATTTGTACCCGGTAATTCACTTTGGATCTGAAAATGGTAAAAAACTCATCTCAAATCTGTGCCTAACTGTTTACATCCATACTTTTTTTTAGAGGGAGGAAAGACCTTAGACTCATATTTTCATATATCAATCAACACAAACACCCGATGGTGTAATAAAAAGTGTGGGTACAAACAATTGGAGAAACTAAAATAGAGACCAAAATTCAAAAAAATCATCCGAAATGATAGCTACCGCTTTCTTTGTAGCAACATTGTTTGTACATCTCCTAACAAACAAAAAAGAGGGCTTCTTTGAAAGATTTATTACTCGAACACACTCTTTAATAATGTGACAGACACATCATAGAGGAGTTAACAATAAATTACAGATCCAATCGACTATCGCCCGAGCATCACTAAAAATGTGGATTGATGGGCACAAAGAATTTGCAGTCAACTTAAAGAACCTTAAGAATCTCACAAGCCTCTGCAAAATCAAGACTTGATGGATCCACCTTTCTTGCCATCAGAAATTCTATATGTTCGCTTGGGTTCTGTCCAATAAGGGCCCAAGAAGACAAGTTTGTGGGAATTGCAGCGTCCACAATTATTTTGATGCTCGCTAAATGGTGCGATCTCCATTTTCGAACAACAAGAGAGTTGATGTTGGTAAAGGGGGTGAGAGTGGGATTATAGATCATTATATACAAATATGCAAAAGATAAAATTATGATTTGTAAAAATGAATATGGTACATTTTGGTGAACTCATTACTCATTGTAGTGGTCAAAATTGTGACCCCTGCAAGATAGCGACACCTGGCAAATCGCGTAGATCATGCGGTTATAGATTTAGTTTCATCCAACAGATCTCATCTGACCACCTGACTAACAGAACGGTTACAACCACCTGGCATGTGGGGCTGTAGATGTGGATCTGAGCCCTAATCCTCACCAATCGGCATGATCTTCGAAGATCACGCACCACTCAACCGATAACAGCTGGGGCATTACATGTCGTTGCAACCGTGGGCTGATCCAGAGGCAAAAATTTTGGAGGCCACGACTCAGCACATCAACCCTCAACTATAAAGCCAATCTCTTCCCCTTGGCAAGGGAGGGAACACTGGAGAATAAAACTTGTAACAGAGTATTAAGAACTCCTTATAATCTCTCTGGTTTAGTAGAATCTGTCTTTACTCCGTGATTTTTTCCTTCTCAGGGTTTTCACACAATTTTCTGATGTTTGCATTTGGTTTACATTCCCCCTTACAATTTGAATGTAGATAAATTCTCCCGAGGAATTTATCTCTACACTCTTGTAACATATAAGTTTACTATTTGTTCATAATTGGACTTATGAGAGAAATATTAAAATATGAATTACTAGTGAGATGGCTCATTGGTAAAGGGGTGAAAGTGGGTTGAGGGGAATCCTAAGTTTAAGTCCGGCCATGACTTAATTTTAAATAAAGAAAAGTTGAATTATGCAAGCAACAACTATGCCCTTTTTCCTTTCTTTTTTCTCTAATACTTTGGTCGATCCAACAACAATTAACGAGGGACAGAGAGATGCTTGTCACTGATATATCTTGCATGTCTTTTTTTAAAATGAGATTTGTATTTTCTTTGTTGTGATTAGATTAAGGCATCGAAGGAACTTGGGGAAGAATTGAAAAAGTTTGGGATTTGACTTTTAATATAAGTTTGTTTAAATTTGATTTATGTAATTTTGAAATAAAAAATAATCATCCTTAGGCTTAAGTTAATAATATATCAAAATTCAGAAGCGTTAGACACAACATAATTATATGGAATCTAGACTAGTTTTAAGATGAAAGCATAATTTAGATTTGTTAGTATATCTATCTCTATTTATTATAGTGTTTAAATCCTCCAATATATCTGTATTTATTTACTATAAAATTAACCATTTCCATTTTTTAATTAAAATACTATTTATTATTTTTGTTAGATTTGAAGAAACAATTTATGTTCTTTTGTTGAGTTAAAAAATTGAAGTAAGTTGTTGTGTACTGATATATTCACTAAAAAAGAAAGAAAAAAGAAATGATAAATAAAAACTAAAAGAAGCTCCTAAGAATTGAACTTGTGATCTTTAATTACCCATCCTTTAAATGCACCACTTGAGCCAGATCTAAAGAGTGAACTTTTGTTTAATAAAATTTATTCATTATAAAAGACTTTATGTAACAATTTAATGTTAGGCATATGTTCATAGGGTCAGAACAGAATATTTGCAAAAATACTCTACATAATTTTTTTAAAAATTTTGGACTAATATATGCTCCTAGTAAGTTTCTTATCGTTTAATCCGGATGACATGCAACTTGTAACGGTGAGGAATCTTTGATGTGTTGCATGCTATCTGGATCAAAAGATTTGAAACTTATTATTGGCTGTAATAAGTTTGAAATCATTTGATCCAGATGACATGCAACACCTCAAAGATTCTTCAATGCAATAAACTGATGTTTAATTGGTGTGAGGATAATGATATTGTATCACCTCAAAGGTTCCTTGCTAGTTTAAGCCGATGTTTAATGGCACACCCAACTCAGTTGAAGGCTGTAATGAGACAATTTTCATAGCCTTGGGTCGGCCAAACAACTTCAAATATTTAGCTCCATCTTAGTAGGCCTATCAACTATACAAGTTTAACCCGGATTTGAATTCAAATCTAGCCCATTTACAGTTGGATTCTGTGAGGGTATTTCTTTACTCTAACGCGATTCGATTGGATCTGGATCCGGATCCATTTATAGTTTACTAAACATGTTGTATCCGGTCAAACATCTTTTGTACCCGACTAAGATCCTACCCATTAAAATATATTAATAAAATATTTTTAATAAAATTAATTCATTATAAAAGACCTTATATAACAATTTAATGTTACATATAGTAGTAAATATTTTGATTATTTATTTAAATATATGTTTGTATATTTGATACGAATACTAATTTTTTTGGGAAAATTCTTCCTTTCTAAATTTATAACCCGACAGATGACTTTGGATTTGAAAATGGTTAAAAACTTCATGTCCAACCCCTGCCTAATTGTTTACGTACTGTTTTTAGAAGGAGGAAATGTCTTTTTTCTCTAATACTTTGATGGGGTCCAACAACAATTAGAGAGGGGAAGAGAGATGCTTGTGGCTTATATATCTTGCGTGTCTTTTTAAAAAAAAAATGAAATTTGTATCTTCATTGTGATTAGATCAAGGCAACAAAGGAAATTGGGGAGGAATTGAAAGGGGTTGGAGTGATTTGACTTTTAATATAAAGTTAGTTTAAATTTGATTGGGAAATATAACTAGTTATGATTGTAAATTTGAAATTAAAAATAATCATCCTTAGGCATAAGTTAATAATATATCAAAACTTTAAAGTGTGTGGACAACATAATTATATGTAATCTTGACTAATTTATGTTCTTCTGTTTTGAATTAAAAAATTGAAATAAGTTGTTGTGTATAGGTATTTAGAAAAAAGAAAAGAATTGAGAAATGAGAAATAAGAACTGAAAAGAATGTCCAAGAAATTGAACTAGTGATATCTAAGAGCTCACGAGTGACCTTACGTTTAATAAAATTAATTCATCATAATAGACCTTATGTGACAATTTACATATGGTAGTTTAAATATTTTGATAAATGTGTGGACACCTGTCCACATTGGTATACTGTGAGTCTACCTCATATACAAATATATGTCAGTTAATATTTAGACATTTAAACATTGCCAAATCCTGAGACTCTTATAATTCTATGTGTTGGATAGTTGGGCCTAGAGGTGCAATGGCTGTTAACCCAAATTCGACCCTTGACTGACTTGAACTTTCAACCCCCGATGGGCAATATATTCTGAGGAGTTAGGTTACCAAATTGAAAATTTTTTAGGTTGGGTGGGCGGGGGTTAACAATTTAGGCAGCTTGAACCTGAACTATTTCTATACAGTATGTTACATATTTTTAATTTATATGTATGACATATATTATATTCAAATTATTTATATGTCTCCGTTTTAATATTTTAATTTATATATGTGTTATTTCTTTAATATATGTAATGTACTACAATTGTTTTTAGATTTATTGGACTGTTTTGCATAAATATAACTCTGTGTTGGTGATTGCTTCTCTCTCTCTCTCTCAACTCCCTCTACTCTTTTGTTTATTAGCTTGCTCTTATTGCTCTTTATTCATTGCTAACTAATATTATGATTGTTTAATTGTTTGTATTCATTTAAATCAAGAAAGCAATTGGGTATCTCAACTCTTAACTAAGAGGAATCTTGAGGAGAAATTCAGAGCCCTTCACGGGGTATACAGTTTCATTTCTTGGTTATGAGCTAATTGTATATGTGTGTTGATTTTGTTAGTTAAGTTATCAATTCCGCTTTAGATTAGAATATCACCTATTCACCCACCTCTCGTATGTGTGTGTGTGTGTCTTTTTTTAATATTTTAATTTATAAACGTGTTATTTGTTAAACATTTGTAATGTACTACAATTGTTACTACAATTGTTTTTAGATTTTTTTTGTATTGTCATGTGTACATATATTTCCGTGTATGTGATTGCCTTCCTCTCTCTTGTTGGTCCCCGAGATAATGACAAATGCGGAACTATCTCTGTTGGCAACAATAGATCTAAAATACACAAGTCAACACAAAACTAAACAAGAAGGATTAATCGTTAAGTAAATAAACAAACTTGCAAATAAAGGAAATCAAATCTCGGAAAATGCAAACGCAAACAAGAGAGATTTATCCTGGTTCGGTCTTTGTGACCTACATCCAGTCCCCAAGCCAACCGCTTGAGATTTTCCTTTAACTTGATTTTGTACACCCAAAATCACAACATGCACACCACTTGACAAATCCCCTTCGCCAAATGTGTACACCTTCTCTTCCACCAAGAGAACACCTTCTCTTCCACCAAGAGAATACTTTCACCTTGTACAACTGCCTCTACACCAAGAAGCCACCCGTGTACAATGGTCACCTTGTACAACTGCCTCTACACCAAGAAGCTACCCGTGTACAATGATTGTCTTTGAGTATTACAACTTTCCTATAAGCCTTGGTACTGTGTATGAACATGGACAAGGTCTAGTACAGGAGATACTTCATAGAACTTCACAAAGGAATTGAATTTGGTGAAGAACAGAAGTTAGAAAATAGTTTTCAGGTTTGCAGATTTTTGGCTTTTGGAAAACTGAGAAAATCTCTTAGAATTCTTAACCTTTGGCCTTTGGACTAACTACCATATATATAGCTGAAGACTAGGGTTAGTTAGGGTAGTTATAAGTGCAATTCAAACAAAAGAAACGTTGGAATTCGTTGCACAAAAGACCAGATAACGAAAACTGTCCAACAGTCAGAAACTGCCTATAGTCGACTTTCCCATAGAGTTAGTCGACTATACTAGGCAATTTCCTTCTATTAGTCAACTTGGTTTATCTGTTAGTCGACTAGGTCAGTGGACGTTGGATAGACAGTTTTCTGTTTAACTGATTCAAATCAACTGCAACTAACTGTTAGTCGACTAGACTAGTTATTAGTCGACTTGGGGACAAGGGTTAGTCGACTAGAAAATGTATTAGTCGACTATAGTTTACTGTCGGTCGACTAATACACAAACAGAGAGTTGGGTCTAATATGACACAGGAATTAGTCGACTTGGGCTTTTGGGTTAGTCGACTACACATGGGTTTAGTCGACTATAGTGGATGCAAGTCGACTAACAGGATACTGAAATGTGCGTTTGTGTCAAGGCTTTTACATGCTACTTCATCTTTACAAACCACAACATATCAACTCTCCTTGGGGCATCTTGATCATGTAGAACTCTTGATTTATTCATGTGTTAGAGCTCCAAATGTATTGCGTCACATAAGTCTTCAAGTCTTCATCAAAATAAGTTCCAACATTCTCCCCCTTTTTGATGATGATGCTTTATGTGTGCACAAGGGCTCCCCCTACAGACAATATGTTATATTTTCGTCCCCCTGCAGAAATTGGGTTATAACAAATATGAAAAGACTTTGTTCCCCCCTGCAACAAATATATTAGTAAATATATATATATATATCAACTTTTATATGGTACCTGCAAGATAGACGTTAGATGGTACCAAACATAAAAGATCATTTTAACCTTTAGGACTCCAAATGCATTTAGAATTTGGTTTCCACCTGTTAATATACACATAGTTGCAAGAATCACATATATCATGCATGTATGAAGCAATATATGTATTTTTATCATGAAAACTTAAATTTTTAGGAATCCATATAAACTTATTTTTCTTAAACTTTCTTTTTACAAAAGAACTATATGGATTACTACAATATGAAGATTTTTCATTATATCTAATACCATAATGATTATTATGTGACAATTTCTGAAAAGATAAAAAATTATTCAACTTTTCTTTCCTTTATTGAACTTAGTCACATTTTGAAAAAGATCTTCATATTTCTTTTTGAAAACTAACATGTCTTTATCCAATATAGAAATCCTATCATTCAAAGACTTAGTTTCTTTTTTCAGAAAAAGATTTTCTTTTATAAACTTCTTATTTTCATTTTTCAAAGATGATATGACTTTTTCAGATTCATCTTGTTGAGAATTTATGGAGGATAATTGTAAAGCATAACAAGATTTTTCCTGTAAAAGTTTTTCATTTTCTTTTAACAAAACTTTGTTTTTCAGTTTTTCATTTTTCAGATCAACAAATAATTCATGAAATGCATCAGAAAGTTCAGAAAATGATATCTCTTCATCTTCTATGGCCATGTAACATAAGTTAATACGTTTAGTGGATTCTTCTTTATCAGAAGATGAGGAATCACTGTATTCTGATGATGCTTCATAGTTTTTCTTCTTTCTGAACTTCTTACTCTTATACTTATCCTTCTTTTTGAGCAAGGGACAATCTATCTTCATATGACCTGGTTTATTGCAATTAAAACATTTGAATTTACCTTGCTTTAGGAATTTCTTGAATTTCTTTGAAAGCATAGCCATCTCCTCTTCATCGTCATCGGAATCGTCCGTGTCGGAGGATGCATGGAAGGCGAGTTCTTTCTTCTTTGAGTGGTGTTGTCTTTCGTCCTTCTTTCTTTCTTCTAACTGCACTTCATATGCCATTAGATTACCGATTAGGTTTTCTAATGTCATAGTTGAGAGATCATTCGCCTCTTCAATGGCGGTTGTCTTCTTCTCCCATTCTGGTGTAAGTGCACGAAGGATCTTTCGAACTCTTTCCACTTGGGTGTAGTCCTTTCCAAGGGATGCTAATGTATTGGTGATGTCGGTGAATCTTGTAACCATCTCGGATATGGTTTCATTCTCCTCCATTTTGAATAACTCAAACCTGTGGACAAGAACAGATATTTTAGATTCCTTAACTTTATTAGTGCCTTCGTGTGTTACCTGAAGAGTATGCCATATTTGATGTGCAGAAGTTGTTGTTGAAACACGGTTGAACTCTTCTTTGGTAAGGGCACAGAACAAGACATTCATTGCTTTTGCGTCAAGGTTCGCGTTCTTCTTTTGATCTTCACTCCAAGCGTTGTAGTTGGTTGTGGGCTTGGTGTACGTTACTTCTACGATATTCCAAAGGTCGTAGTTGAGCGATTGCAAGTAGATCTTCATTCTACACTTCCAGTAGGTTTAGTTGGATCCGTCAAACAGCGGTGGACGTTGTGTAGAATGTCCTTCTTTGAACTGGGATGATGAGAACTCCGTTGCCATCTTTATTGTTGACTTGTACCCGCTCTGATACCAAATGTTGGTCCCCGAGATAATGGCAAATGCGGAACTATCTTTGTTGGCAACAATAGATCTAAAATACACAAGTCAACACAAAACTAAACAAGAAGGATTAATCGTTAAGTAAATAAACAAACTTGCAAATAAATAAAATCAAATCTCAGAAAATGCAAACGCAAATAAGAGAGATTTATCCTGGTTCGATCCTTGTGACCTACATCCAGTCCCCAAGCCACCCGCTTGAGATTTTCCTTTAACTTGATTTTGTACACCCAAAATCACAACATGCACACCACTTGACAAATTCCCTTCGCCAAATGTGTACACCTTCTCTTCCACCAAGAGAACACCTTCTCTTCCACCAAGAGAATACTTTCACCTTGTACAACTGCCTCTACACCAAGAAGCCACCCGTGTACAATGGTCACCTTGTACAACTGCCTCTACACCAAGAAGCTACCCGTGTACAATGATTGTCTTTGAGTATTACAACTTTCCTATAAGCCTTGGTACTATGTATGAACGTGGACAAGGTCTAGTACATGAGATACTTCATATAACTTCACAAAGGAATTGAATTTGGTGAAGAACAGAAGTTAGAAAACAGTTTTCAGGTTTGCAGATTTTTGGCTTTTGGAAAACTGAGAAAATCTCTTAGAATTCTTAACCTTTGGCCTTTGGACTAACTACCATATATATAGCTGAAGACTAGGGTTAGTTAGGGTAGTTATAAGTGCAATTCAAACAAAAGAAACGTTGGAATTCGTTGCACAAAAGACCAGATAACGAAAACTGTCCAACAGTCAGAAACTACCTATAGTCGACTTTCCCATAGAGTTAGTCGACTATACTAGGCAATTTTCCTTCTATTAGTCGACTTGGTTTATCTGTTAGTTGACTAGGTCAGTGGACGTTGGATAGACAGTTTTCTGTTTAACTAATTCAAGTCGACTGCAACTAACTGTTAGTCGACTAGACCAGTTATTAGTCGACTTGGGAACAAGGGTTAGTCGACTAGAAAATGTATTAGTCGATTATAGTTGACTGTCGGTCGACTAATACACAAACAGAGAGTTGGGTCTGATATGACACAGGAATTAGTCGACTTGGGCTTTTGGGTTAGTCGACTACACATGGGTTTAGTCGACTATAGTGGACTTCAAGTCGACTAACAGAATACTGAAATGTGCGTTTGTGTCAAGGCTTTTACATGCTACTTCATCTTTACAAATCACAACATATCAACTCTCCTTGGGGCATCTTGATCATGTAGAACTCTTGATTTCTTCATGTGTTAGAGCTCCAAATGTATTGCGTCACATAAGTCTTCAAGTCTTCATCAAAATAAGTTCCAACATTCTCCCCCTTTTTGATGATGACGCTTTATATGTGCACAAGTGCTCCCCCTGCAGACAATATGTTATATTTTCCTCCCCCTGCAGAAATTGGGTTATAACAAATATGAAAAGACTTTGTTCTCCCCCTGCAACAAATATATTAGTAAATATATATATATATATATCAACTTTTATATGGTACCTGCAAGATAGACGTTAGATGGTACCAAACATAAAAGATCATTTTAACCTTTAGGACTCCAAATGCATTTAGAATTTGGTTTCCACCTGTTAATATACACATAGTTGCAAGAATCACATATATCATGCATGTATGAAGCAATATATGTATTTTTATCTTGAAAACTTAAATTTTTAGGAATCCATATAAACTTATTTTTCTTAAACTTTCTTTTTACAAAAGAACTATATGGATTACTACAATATGAAGATTTTTCATTATATCCAATACCATAATGATTATTATGTGACAATTTCTGAAAAGATAATAAATCATTCAACTTTTCTTTTCCTTTATTGAACTTAGTCACATTTTGAAAAAGATCTTCATATTTCTTTTTGAAAACTAACATGTCTTTATCCAATATAGAAATCCTATCATTCAAAGACTTAGTTTCCTTTTTCAGAAAAAAGATTTTCTTTTATAAACTTCTCATTTTCATTTTTCAAAGATGATATGACTTTTTCAGATTCATCTTGTTGAGAATTTATAGAAAATAATTGTAAAGCATAACAAGATTTTTCCTATAAAAGTTTTTCATTTTCTTTTAACAAAACTTTGTTTTTCAGTTTTTCATTTTTCAGATCAACAAATAATTCATGAAATGCATCAGAAAGTTCAGAAAAAGATACCTCTTCATCTTCTATGGCCATGTAATATAAGTTAATACGTTCAGTGGATTCTTCTTCATCAGAAGATGAGGAATCACTGTATTCTGATGATGCTTCATAGTTTTTCTTCTTTCTAAACTTCTTACTCTTATACTTATCCTTCTTTTTGAGCAACGGACAATCCATCTTCATATGACTTGGTTTATTGCAATTAAAACATTTGAATTTACCTTGCTTTAGGAATAGCCTGAATTTCTTTGAAAGCATAGCCATCTCCTCTTCATCGTCATCGGAATCGTCCGTGTCGGAGGATGCATGAAAGGTGAGTTCTTTCTTCTTTGAGCGGTGTTGTCTTTCGTCCTTCTTTCTTTCTTCTAACTGCACTTCATATGCCATTAGATTACCGATTAGGTTTTCTAATGTCATAGTTGAGAGATCATTCGCCTCTTCAATGGCGGTTGTCTTCTTCTCCCATTCTGGTGTAAGTGCACGAAGGATCTTTCGAACTCTTTCCACTTAGGTGTAGTCCTTTCCAAGGGATGCTAATGTATTGGTGATGTCGGTGAATCTTGTAACCATCTCGGATATGGTTTCATTCTCCTCCATTTTGAATAACTCAAACCTGTGGACAAGAACAGATATTTTAGATTCCTTAACTTTATTAGTGCCTTCGTGTGTTACCTGAAGAGTATGCCATATTTGATGTGCAGAATTTGCTGTTGAAACACGGTTAAACTCTTCTTTGGTAAGGACACAGAACAAGGCATTCATTGCTTTTGCGTCAAGGTTCGCGTTCTTCTTTTGATCTTCACTCCAAGCGTTGTAGTTGGTTGTGGGCTTGGTGTACGTTACTTCTACGATATTCCAAAGGTCGTAGTTGAGCGATTGCAAGTAGATCTTCATTCTACACTTCCAGTAGTTATAGTTGGATCCGTCAAACAGCGGTGGACGTTGTGTAGAATGTCCTTCTTTGAACTGGGATGATGAGAACTCCGTTGCCATCTTTGTTGTTGACTTGTACCAGCTCTGATACCAAATGTTGGTCCCCGAGATAATGACAAATGCGGAACTATCTCTGCTGGCAACAATAGATCTAAAATACACAAGTCAACACAAAACTAAACAAGAAGGATTAATCGTTAAGTAAATAAACAAACTTGCAAATAAAGGAAATCAAATCTCATAAAATGCAAACGCAAACAAGAGAGATTTATCCTGGTTCGGTCCTTGTGACCTACATCCAGTCCCCAAGCCACCCGCTTGAGATTTTCCTTTAACTTGATTTTGTACACCCAAAATCACAACATGTACACCACTTGACAAATCCCCTTCGCCAAATGTGTACAACTTCTCTTCCATAAAGAGAACACCTTCTCTTCCACCAAGAGAATACTTTCACCTTGTACAACTGCCTCTACACCAAGAAGCCACCCGTGTACAATGGTCACCTTGTACAACTGCCTCTACACCAAGAAGCTACCCGTGTACAATGATTGTCTTTGAGTATTACAACTTTCCTATAAGCCTTGGTACTATGTATGAACGTGGACAAGGTCTAGTACAGGAGATACTTCATAAAACTTCACAAAGGAATTAAATTTGGTGAAGAACAGAAGTTAGAAAACAGTTTTCAGGTTTGCAGATTTTTGGCTTTTGGAAAACTGAGAAAATCTCTTAGAATTCTTAACCTTTGGCCTTTGGACTAACTACCATATATATAGCTGAAGACTAGGGTTAGTTAGGGTAGTTATAAGTGCAATTCAAACAAAAGAAACGTTGGAATTCGTTGCACAAAAGACCAGATAACGAAAACTGTCCAACAGTCAGAAACTGCCTATAGTCGACTTTCCCATAGAGTTAGTCGACTATACTAGGCAATTTTCCTTCTATTAGTCGACTTGGTTTATCTGTTCGTCGACTATGTCAGTGGACGTTGGATAGACAGTTTTCTGTTTAACTGATTCAAGTCGACTGCAACTAACTGTTAGTCGACTAGACCAGTTATTAGTCGACTTGGGAACAAGGGTTAGTTGACTAGAAAATGTATTAGTCGACTATAGTTGACTGTCTGTCGACTAATACACAAACAGAGAGTTGGGTCTGATATGACACAGGAATTAGTCGACTTGGGCTTTTGGGTTAGTCGACTACACATGGGTTTAGTCGACTATAGTGGACTTCAAGTCGACTAATAGGATACTGAAATGTGCGTTTGTGTCAAGGCTTTTACATGCTACTTCATCTTTACAAACCACAACATATCAACTCTCCTTGGGGCATCTTGATCATGTAGAACTCTTGATTTCTTCATGTGTTAGAGCTCCAAATGTATTGCGTCACATAAGTCTTCAAGTCTTCATCAAAATAAGTTCCAACATTCTCCCCCTTTTTGATGATGACGCTTTATGTGTGCACAAGTGCTCCCCCTGCATAAAATATGTTATATTTTCCTCCCCCTGCAGAAATTGGGTTATAACAAATATGAAAAGACTTTGATCTCCCTCTGCAACAAATATATTAGTAAATATATATATATATATATATATCAACTTTTATATGGTACCTGCAAGATAGACGTTAGATGGTACCAAACATAAAAGATCATTTTAACCTTTAGGACTCCAAATCCATTTAGAATTTAGTTTCCACCTGTTAATATACACATAGTTGCAAGAATCACATATATCATGCATGTATGAAGCAATATATGTATTTTTATCATGAAAACTTAAATTTTTAGGAATCCATATAAACTTATTTTTCTTAAACTTTCTTTTTACAAAAGAACTATATGGATTATTACAATATGAAGATTTTTCATTATATCCAATACCATAATGATTATTATGTGACAATTTCTGAAAAGATAATAGATCATTCAACTTTTCTTTTCCTTTATTGAACTTAGTCACATTTTGAAAAAGATCTTCATATTTCTTTTTGAAAACTAACATGTCTTTATCCAATATAGAAATACTATCATTCAAAGACTTAGTTTCCTTTTTCAGAAAAAGATTTTCTTTTATAAACTTCTCATTTTCATTTTTCAAAGATGATATGACTTTTTCAGATTCATCTTGTTGAGAATTTATAGAAGATAATTGTAAAGCATAACAAGATTTTTCCTGTAAAAGTTTTTCGTTTTCTTTTAACAAAACTTTATTTTTCAGTTTTTCATTTTTCAGATCAACAAATAATTCATGAAATGCATCAGAAAGTTCAGAAAATGATACATCTTCATCTTCTATGACCATGTAACATAAGTTAACACGTTCAGTGGATTCTTCTTCATCAGAAGATGAGGAATCACTGTATTCTGATGATGCTTCATAGTTTTTCTTCTTTTTGAACTTCTTACTCTTATGTTTTAGATCCATGTGTAAAGATAAGAATAGTTGATATGCTCAAGTGTACAACACACACAAGTTTTATGTTTTGGAATTGATTTTCATGAATAGATTGATCAAAACAAGTTTATTTTGTTTCTATGTATATTAGATGTTTTCTATATACATACATGCTTCATGACTTATACAAACTTAGTTTGACATACCTATTCATGTAGTTTTATGTTTTGATATTTTAACAAAACATATTTTTGGATTTAATGACAAAAACTATGATATATATATGTTTCATGTATATTGGACTTATGTCCATATGCATCATGCTTCAATGTGTTTAAATATCATGTTTTTGTAATTCTATATGTTTTAGGAAAAATCAGATTTCCTGTGAAAAATCTAAGTTTGACAAAATACAAGTTTTGATTTTTGATAAAAATGATAAGAGACAAAAATAGTTCAAATTGTTTGATATTTGAGTTGAAATTTTTATCACATGTTTATATATCAATGCAAAATGTTAAAACTATTTTTGGGAATTTTTTACAAGTTTTACAAGAATTTTTAGAAATATTTTTAACTGTTTTTCTGACCCTGTTTCTGACCCAGAACTGTGCTGACAGGCCAGGTCGGTCTACCGCATGATCGACTGAGCCAGGATCCGGTCAACCGGGCGGTCGACCGACGTGCACAGACCTGTGCACATCTACTGGCACAGTGGGCCGGTCGACCGGTCGGTCGACCGGACCAGAGAGCTTTGCTCTCTATATCTGGGCGGTCGACCGGACCAGAGAGTCTTGCTCTCTGTTTCTGGGCGGTCGACCGGGCGGTCGACCGGATGCCCCAACGGTCATATTTTTAACCGTTGGTGGTTGATCGGCCGGTCGACCGCCAGCCTGTCAGGCTGACAGATCAGCCTAACGGCTAGTTTATTGTGGAGCCTATAAATACCCCAATTCTTGGGGGTTTTCATCAAGATTTTAAGAGCCAAATTTTCTCTATTTTCTGAGTGTTTAAAAGAAGTTTTCAAAAGAGTTTTAGTGTCAAAAAGATTCATTTTATTTGTTTTAAGTGTTTTGTTTATTTCAAAGAAAATAGGTTTTTGGAAATTGTTTCTTGATCTAAATTTCTATATTCATTTGGTATTTTTCCCAATAGATTTTCTTTGATCAAAACACTTATTTTTTCACACTTGAGCTATCTTCTATCCTAATCTATTTAGGATCTTTTATTTGTGGGAAAAGAGATTGTTTGAGGTTATTTGAGCCTCCAAGTTGTAAACCCTCCTTCATTTGTTGTATTCCTCTTGGTAGAGGTTGATCAGAGTGGTGTTTGCTCCCTCTAGTGAGAGGTGGAGATCGGTTGTTGGCTACGGGCCTTATCCCTCTTCGGTAGAGGTGGATTGGTTGTATTGCCTCATTGGAGGTTGTAAGGTTGAGAGAGGAGTTTGGTACTGCTTAGTGGATTAGAAATCCTTCACGGTGGTGATGGCGGGGATGTAGAGCTAGAGGCTCGAACCTCGAAACATATCTTATCTTTGTGTTTGATCCATTGTCTCTCTAACCCTCTCTCTTTTATTTTTACAAAGCATCATTCATTCATTCATATCTTATTGCTTGAATTTGTGTTGCCTTGCATCTTTCATATTGTTCCTCCTTATATGCTTGGCTTGCTTGTGTGTGCCTCACTTATACTTAACCACAAGAGCTTCATATAGCACCTCAACCCATATCTAGGGGAATCAAAAGGAGTTAGTCCAGAGCCCTTCACGAGAAATTCGGCTACACTTGTTGGTTGTATTAAGTTTGTGCAAAATTATTTTAAGCTTCCGCATTTAGTTTTTAGATTAGCATTTACACCTATTCACCCCCCTCTAGGTGTTTTTTCAATTGGTATCAGAGCCTACACTCCTGATACTTAGGCTTAACATCCTTGGAGTGAGATCCTTTGTTTGCTAATCTATTGTTTGAATTTGCATATTTGTTTGCACACATTTAGTTTGTACCCATGGATTGCTTTTCACCTCCCATGTTCGATGTCTCCAACATTGACACATGGAAATATAGGATGTCCATGTATCTAAAGACCCTAGGCTTGCATGTTTTTCTTGCCGCTACCAAGAAATGCTATCTTGGTAATAACAATCATATAGGGGCCAATGCACAAGCCCTTGTGGCTATTAGAAGCACATTAAATAAAGAATATCTTATGCTTGCTTCTAACTTTAATTCCGCATTTACAGTGTGGAATATGTTGACAACCACCACCACCTCCAAGCTTCAAATCCCAATTCAACCGGAGGAGTCTAGTGGAGAATCCGAGTCTCAATGCTTCATGGTCCAAGGGAATGACTCCCTTGAGGTACAATCAGAATCTCAGCTAAATAGTTTTGATGCTAGTTCTTCATGTAATGATTATGTTGATGCCAATGCCTTGAATGAAAAACTATCTTTAGTTTGTGAAAAATTAATTGAAAAATATAATGTTTTGAAAAAGAAAAGTCTAGGCCTTTATAATGATAATAAAAATTTGATTTCTAGACTTAATAATGTTTTGCAAGAAAAGGAGGAGATTTCTAATAAGAGGGATTCATTAAAATCTCAACTAGACCTTGCTCTAAAAGAAAACAAAGTTTTAAAATCTAAAAATGATTGCCATGATGTTTTAAAGAAAATTCAAAAGTTGATTTTATTTTAAAGGAGAATGTTGCTTTGAAAAATAAAATAATTTCTATTTTTAATAATTTAGATGTATGTTTAAAGAAAAATGAAGTTTTACAAAATAAAATTGATTTTCATGTTTGCCATGTTAGTGTAGCTTCTTCATCTAGCCTACCTATTGCATGCACCTCTTCTTCTAGGATTAATGATGATATTTGTTTGCTAAAGAAGAGAGTGGATTGTTTGGGCTCCACTTTGAGCTAATGTGCCAAGAACCATACACGTTTGGAATCCTTATTTCAAAAGAAGCAAGTTCCATCTTCTTGAAGTCTTCTCATTTTACATTTTAAGTAGAAACAAAATCTTCTAAAAACAAACCTAGACACAAGTCTTCATCTTCTTGAAGCTTTCTCATCATTTTGACTTGGTCCGAAATTGATCTAATAGCTCTTTGGATCAAACTGTGTTAGCTCCAAAACTTGACTTTAAATCCTTTGTTGAAGCTACACACCTACTAAGATCTTGATCATGAATCTGTCACTAATTAAATACAAGATCGTTAGTACTATAACTACATGAGTTGATCATCATCAAAACTAGAGTGATGGGCCTTTGGGCTAACAATCTCCCCCTTTTTGATGATGACAAAACTCATTAAGTTATATATGCATGGATTAATGTAAAGCTTCAAGGAAGCTCCCCTTAACTCATGCATAACAAATAAATAAATAAATATACAATGAATGCTCATAAATACGTATGCAAATGTAACATGCCAAACACGCATAAACATAAAACTCATCAAATTGTTATCTCCTTACATTTGCAAAACAAAACATACATGCATAAAAATAAATACTTCTCCCCCTTTATGAATAAAGTAAGGAAAACATGCATATATATCAAATACTACCAAATACTTCTCCCCCTTTTGTCAAACATTAACAAAGGGGTTAAATTAAAAACAAAACTAACAAATTCTTCTCCCCCTTTTTGTCCGAAACAAAGAATCAATAAAGGGGTAAAATCAAATCAATCAATAAAGGATATATGCGAGATACATTCATGAAGAGGAAGACGCAAGTTAACTTCCCTACATACATGCATTACATGAAGAAGGGATGACAAGCCCTAATTCACATAACACATAATATGCAATGCATAAGAGGAGATGTGAAACTCCTCCTACACACGTGTACCACATAAAGAAGAGTTGTCAAGCTCCTCAATATAAGATGCACTCAACGTGGATCTATATGTAGAAGAGATGTTAAGCTCTCATTGCATATAGGCAATACAAATCAAAACATTTTTAATTTTTCTTATTCAAACAAAATTTTGAATGTTTCTCAATTAAAAAAATTTGAGATATCTTGAAAAATCA
Organism: Agave tequilana; assembly: GCA_038442645.1. Classification (NCBI taxonomy): domain Eukaryota; kingdom Viridiplantae; phylum Streptophyta; class Magnoliopsida; order Asparagales; family Asparagaceae; genus Agave; species Agave tequilana. Next base: position 50,796 of record JAVJIF010002175.1, on the reverse strand, counting down.
TATTTTAAGATATCAATTGTAAATAAACATTACAAATTTTGAATTTTGATACCAATTTTAAAAATAATGATCAAATTTATTTTCATTTTTTATATAGCGTATTGATACTAATTAAAACAATGCATAAGTTTATTAAAAGTCAATTGAAAAACAAGTTTTGAACTAAGCTTAGCATATACAAACTTTGTGCTTTAAATATATAAATCAATTTTAGTTAAGCACAAACTAATCATATATATATGTATGAAAAGGAAATACCAATCGAAATTGATATTATATGAAATGAAGCATACATATATAGAAAACAAAATATGAGTATATACAAAAATATCAATATTGATACCAATTGAAAAGATTTAATGATACCAATTAAAACAACAATAAGATCAAGTGTATATCCCATAATCTACCAATTTGAAGAATAAATAACTAGTTAAATTAATTTTTGAAAAACTAGTTAAAGATCCTTAAAAAACATGAAACCAAATAATTTATCCATGAATCATAGATTTTTTTCGTTCTCTTTCAGTTAAAACTGAGAATAGGACTTTCATCTTACAGCTTTACATCAAAACGAATAGCAAATTGCAATACTATTATCTACTTCCATCAATAGTGGAGAAACCAACTAAAAGAAAATTGAAATATTTGCAAGCGGCAAAACATATTGTTAGGAGGAACTGATAGACTGATATAAAGCGATTTGGAGGAAGACAACGATATGCAATGACCAAATCGAGTTTATTTGTCGAAGCATAAGCTTGGAGGCTATATATTCTTTGTAAAAAAGTGATGGAAAGAATTTATATGAGGAAAAGTGAATAACTTCGTTGTATTTGTATTTCAAAAGCTTGTAGAATGGATAAGATATTGTAAGACTTAGCATTAGGCATAAAGGTCTATAAATGGTTAGTTGAAGATGTTTGATGACCTGAATCAATAAGCATTAGCATGATTTTGAACTGTTTAAGCAGCGACAAGGAAGTTTGTCATTGGCTATGTTGTGTGCTGTTGCTAAGGTCGATTGGAAGGCATTTTTTTTATGCCAAAGTCAATTAGAAGGCATATTCATTACACCTTATGTAAATGCTGCAATTGCAAACAAACGAGAGTACCGTTCATGTAATGCTATCTAACTGTGATAAAGTTAAATGGAGAGGCGAGAATCAGATACAACATTAAGTTTGAACTATAGGCAAGGTTTGGAGATCAAATTCGAAAGAATTATTAATATATTATTGAAATTATATATACTTGAATAACATTTATGTGGGTGTAGAAATTCTTGATGCCCTGTAAATAGTGATGCCTGAGGGTTATTTTAGCGCTTCCTCATTGTGCATTTTGAGTAAACTCGAGGTACTTTTTGAGTTGTGCCTTAGCCTATCGTTGGAGAAGTACTCTTTTGATATTGACAATTAGGGAGGACCCTACAATCCAAATAGCATCATATTTCAAGAGATGTGTGGTAAAGATATAAAGGACAGTTTTAATTGGGTATGCTAGAGCATAAAGTTTCTTTAATTGAATATAACGCGGTGGATGGATAATGAAGTTGGTTAGGACATGCATGACAGATATCAACAGAATCCCCATCCTTTTGATTGAGTTGAAAGAGTCAGGGACAAGGAAGACGTTAGGTTGCTTGACCAACTAATTTGGACATTATATTTGGTAGAAAAAGTAGCCGTTTAACTAGAATGAGTAATAAAAGACCCACCTTAAAGCTATATTATGTTTTCCCTGGGTGTAACTAGAGTGGTGCTTTATTTTGATGCTGAAACATGTAAAAGAAGAGAAATTTTGATGTGTCAAGTCAGGGTAGGCAAGGTTCTAAATATCGGATATCGGGATCGTATCGGATGGGGTTTTTTCATATCGGATATCGTGAGAGATATCGGGGATACGCGCGCATATCAGGTGTTCATATCAAACACTATATATAATGAAATATTGATAACTAAAAATTAGTTTAGTGTTATAGATATTTACCTAATAAAAATGATATAATATGCATGCAAAGACAGTAAAAAACAATGTACTTTTGCACGGAGTTGTGCAATAAATAAGTTATTTCATATCGGGTGATATTTCAGGCGATTTATTGCCCGATATCAGGCGATTTATCAGTTGATTTTTCAAATATCAGCCTTTTTTTGCTGTAAACGATATGGCGAACGATTTTTCCATACTGTATCGCAACAAGCAAAAAAAAAAGATATCGGCCGATATCTTGGCCAACTCGACCGATATTTAAAACAGGGATGATACCAATTGTTTTTCATTAGCAAATGAAGATCTAATAAAAATATTAATGAGAAGACTACCAACTAAATAGAAACAACAACAATTAAGCCTTTATCCCACATCTTAGGGTATGCTGCTTGAATCTCTCTTCTTCATTCAGCTCTGTCAAGAGCCAATCTCTTGTTAAAGAGTAACACCTGTATATGATGATTGTTCATGATGCTGAGGCTTTCCCCTGAACCTTTTTTTTACCAGGACTGAATTTCATTGTAATGTTGCTTGAAACATTTCATAGTAAATAATTTAGGATAGCTATTAGAATATGCCATACTTATGATTTCCTTTGATAAGATAAGGTACAATGGGATGCACATAATAACAGCAAACCTGCTTACACTGATTGAAGTTCAACGAACTGAAATTGCATGGAACTTGTTTGACGACTCAATTTTGACTTCCAATTGCAAATATTGCTGAGGGTAAATTGCATCCCCCCCCTTCCCAACACACACACACACACAAACAACCATGTCCGCACGTGTCATCAGCCTGCTGTGCACTGTCCGAATTTTGCTGCATCCTCTCTATTCTATTGAAATCAGTAGAAAACCCCTTTGTTTTTTTTTTTTTGGAATTCAGTAGAAAATACCCGCATACTATTTGAAGATTTGGCATAAACCCCTTGTATCTTAGATAGTAGAGGAGTGTTTTCTGCTCAATTCTACAGAAGATGCGGTTTTATGCATATTTCAATAAAACAAGGGGGTTTGCTGCGTAATTTTTCTTGATAATGCAAATCGTGCTAGATGATGTTTACTCCTTAAAATCATCAATGTGTTTCTTTTGCTATTGGTTGCTTCATTAAATGGTGCCTTTTCGTCTTTCATTGACCTTGTATTTGGTCTCAAGTATCTAAATTGTCATAAATGAAACTTAAACTGATTTGATGATTCTATGTGTAAGTTCCTAATAGCATATACTATCATCTAATAGTAGATACCATCATTGTCATCCTTTTCACATCAGAATGGGGTTAGTTATGGAGTTCAACTATGCTAAGAAGGGTTCATGGAAGATTTGATGAAAATTTTGCAACTGGTTATCAACTTGACACTAAACCTAAGTTTTCATGCCCTAATTCCCGATCAAGGAAACTATGGACAAGAGACATTATTAACAGTTATCCACATGAAGTAGGCCAGTTGGCCCTACAGGTATTGAATACGCAATTTTAAGCTTATTGAATTTCCATATGGTATGGGTTTCATGTCTGATTCACATAAAAGCCCAAGGTTGAAAAGAGAAGTCCGAATCCATTATCAATTACTGCCTCCTTAAACCTTCTATGCATTGGCACTTGGTGAAACTTCTGTTAATAATTACACTGTAGCACATGAGCATCAAGAATATTATACCAATGTTATGAGGACATTCCAACACATTATCTAGATAATTTGCTGCATGGTTTGAGTACCAATACTGTCTCGTAAAAGTTTATAGCCCTATTTTAACATACTTGTGTAATGCTCTAATTGTCATATGGTGGCTGAGTGCAGGTCACACCAAATGCTCATTTCCAAAATGACCTTGGTCTCAATAGTTTGGACACTGAAGAGATTGTCATGGCCTTGGAAGAAGAATTTGGATTTGAGATTCCTGATAATGAAGCGGAAAAGATCAGCTCCATCAATCTCGCTGTCGACTTTATCGCCTCTCATCCTCAGGCGAAGTGAATGAACCGTCTAACACTTTATTCCATTCTATGTTTGCTTTTCCAAAACCACCTCAAGCTGCAAAGCTTCTTGTATTGGAGAAATGAGAGTCAACATAGCCTCTACAGGACTATTTGCCGCCTTGTAGTTGCTTTGCTTTGTGCCCAAAATAAATAAATAAATAAAATCAAAGCTATATTTGCTGTGAAGAGTTTCTTGAAGTTTTGCAGCCACAATGTTCTTAGGAAATAAGCCATCTTCCTCTTTTATGCACTTGATAAGAGCCACTTCATAGTCACTGAGGTTAGCTATGTTGAACAACACTTTTCTGTGTGTGATTGAATATTTAAGTTTGCATGCTAATGTGTACCTCACAGTTTGTTGGCTCGTTATATTTATACACTGATCTTCATCTCAAACTCGAAAGACAAGTATTTCTTCAATTTATCTATTGCGGATCTGCTCTTAGAAGCGATGAGCATATCATCTACATACAACAGTAGATAGATGTATTCTCCTCCGGGTAGCTTATTGTAATACTTATATCGGTCATAATGGTTGCGTGTGTACCTTTTACCTCTTATGAAGCTGTCAAAACGCTTGTACCACTGCCTAGGAGACTGCTTTAGTCCATACATCGGTTTTTTCAGCTTGCATATCATATTCTCCTTTCCTATAGTTTTGAACCACATCGGCTGAGACATATAGATCTCCTCATCAAAACCGCTATGAAGAAAGGCGGTCTTCACATCGAGCTGGTCAAAATCTAACTCATACTGTGGTACCAGTGATAGCAAAATCCGAATCGACTAGTGCTTTACAACATGTGAGAATACCTCATTGTAGTCAATGTCTTCTCGTTGTGCGTAACCTTTAGCTACCAATCTGGCTTTATAGCGTACAATATCACCTTTGAGAGATCCATGTTTCTTAGCATATACCCACTTACAACCAATTGCTATCTTTCCCTTGAGCAACTCTGTCAGTTCTCAAGTGTCATTCTTGAATAGAGAACTCATCTCTTCTTCAATGACATCCTTCTACATCTTGGACTCTGAACTGATTTCAGCTTCTCTGTATGCAAAGGGGATCGTCTCTTCAATGACTGGAGAGCATAGGCCAGAATCATATCTGTGTGAGCCAACTAGGCTTACGTGAATTTTTTCTGGTTCTTCCAACTGCAATAGATTCATGGACATTACCCATAGCCTGTCATTGATCCTCATTATCGCCAGTATCCTGATCGGCTACATGATCACTACCCTGTATCACTGTGGGTATGATCTCCAATGATATTGATTTTTCTAGAGACGTTGAAGTAGCATCACTTTTCACCTGCTGCGATACCCTTTTGGTCTTCTCAATCTCCACATGCTGAGAGATTATAGGTTTCAACATTGAAATCTCATCAAATGTGACATCTCTGCTGGGGATAAACTTCTTATCCTTAGGATCTCAAATTTTGTAGATTTTTACTCCTCTCTTGAATACTACGAACATACCTTTTTTCGCTCTTGGGTCTAACTTGTTTTCCTTAACATGGAGTAGGCTGGACACCTAAATACCTTTAGTGAATCATAATCTTGAGCAGCTTTCCCTTACCAAACTTCCAGAGGAGTTTTATCTCCTATCACCGACGAAGACGACCTGTTAACGAGATAGCAAGCATATGCCAAAGTCTTAACCCAAAAATTCTTTGACAATATGACATTGGATAACATACATCGGACCTTCTCTGGCAAAGTCTAGTTCATCCTTTCGCCTACCCCATTTTGTTGCGGTGTTTCCCTTACTGTGAAGCGCCTTACTATGCCCTCATCACGACATAGTTTTAGGAAAGGATCACTCTTATACTCACCTTCGTTATCTGATCGGAGCACCTTGATCTTCCTTCCCGTGCTCTTCTCCATATTTTTCTTCCACTCTACAAACAATTATAGGACTTTCCCTTTGTGATTTATGGTACATACCCAACATCGCCTAGAATAATCATCTATAAAAGTCACAAAGTAGTGATTATCTCCAATAGATGTCATATTGGTAGGTTCTCAAACATCGGTGTGAACATAATCCAGAATTCCCTCAGTGCAGTGAGTCACTATCCCGAATTTCACCTTGATTTTCTTTCCGATGACGCAATATTCATTAAACTCCAATTTGTAGGTTCTGACACCTTTCAATAGACCTTACTTTGCAAGAGCTAGCAAAGGCTTTTCTCAAGTATGTCCGAACCTCATATGCCACAGCCTGGTTGAATCATCATCTGAATATGTAGAAGTCGCCACTTGACCAGTAATTGTACTATCCTTCAAGTATTAGAGATTATTTCAACGAACGCCCTTCAAAACCACCATTGAACTTTTAGTCATCTTGAGAACACCATCTCTTATAGATACCTCAAGACCCAATGTTTTTAAAGCACCAACTGAGATAAAATTCATTTTAAGTTGAGGTACATAACTCACCTCCTTCAATTCCCAACCATCCTATCAAACTCTTGATCTGGACTGTACCTATTTCTTTCATGTTACATGAGCGATCATCATCCATGATAATAGAACATCTATCTAGCTTCTTAAAGCTAGAAAATCAATCCCTATTTGGGCATACATGATAGGTAGCTCCAGTATCTAAGATCCACTCAGAGTCTCCTGAGTAACCAACAATAGGAGTAGTAACGAAAAAAAAATATCGATGAGTCTGAGTCCGATCCACTTGCCTGTGAAGTACTAGCTTGAGTATTGTCCACTGTGCGAGACTTGCCTCGGTCTTTGACTCTATCTTCTTACTCTTGATTTTTGGACAATCAATCTTCTAGTACCCTAGCTCTTAGCAAAAGGAGCACTTGTTCGGTTCTTCTTCAGATCTCTAAAATCTGTCCTGGACTTTGATCTCCTACGATTACCTTTGTCCTTCTGATTGGAACTCCTGCCTCTTATCGCCAACGCCTTTGCTGATGTACTCCCTGAAGCAGGCAACTTGTCCTGTTTCCTTACTTCATATTTTACAAGAGCAACCGACACTTCACTGTAGTTAAGTGTTGAATGTTTCATACTCTTCTTCAAAAAGAGAATTCGATAGAATCACCGCCTTATCCTCTTCTTCGATCTTGACATCCATGTTAATTAAGTCTGTAAGAAGCTTGGTGTATTTATTCATGTGTTCATCAATGGAGAGTCCTCTCTTCATCTGGAAGCGATGGAGAGTCCTCTCTTCATCTGGAAGCGATAAAGCCTCCTTTTCAATTGCAGACACGACTCGATGCTTTTTGTCCGATATTTCTTCTCCAGGATCTCTCACAATTGCCTTACAGATGTTCATATAACACATGATACTTGATGCCTTGTGGTAAATAAGACCTAATTAGGGCATACGCCGTTCGATTCATCTTGTCCCAATCCTCTTCAGAAGTAATCTCGTGCTTTTTCTCCAACTGTAGAGTGTCTTCGAGGTTTGATATCGTCAATGCATCTATCACCTCACATCTCCCTATCCCAAAGTTGTTCTTGCCTTCAAATTTCACATCAATCTTCAATGGTTGTGGATTCATGATTTTTCATCATAGATGTACTATCTCCAGCCATCTTCTCAATAGGTTCCTCAAAAAATAATATGAAAAACAAATGGAGTTAGATCAAAAAAACTAGATAAAGATAGGATTTTACGTCAAAGTGAAACCCTAGGAGAGTTTTCGAAACGATCTTCTCCACCAAATTTGATTTCTTGAGCAATCCAAATGCTGTTCTGAGATCGACATACGATCCCACAAACAGTCCCAACGCTGCTCCAAAATTGACACACGATGTCCGTCAAACAGCCACCAATGCTCTTAGAATCGACATACGACCCCACGATGAACCTGGGTGCGCTGATACCACTTGTTACACGCGTCTTGACAACAACCAATAAGGAACCCCAATCAACTGAGAGAGATGCACCAGAGAGGTACCCAAGAAAACATAACAAATAAAACAAGAGAGAAAATAAACACAATATTTAACGAGGTTTGGCAATTTGCTTACGTCCTCGGGGCAAAGGAGAGAGAGCTCTTATTGATTCAATGATCAAGTACAAGTTTTTCAAGAGATACAACTCTTGGGGGCTACCCCCCTTTATTTATGTCAGAGAGTCCTAGGTTTTAGGAAACCACAATTGGATTCGACTCTTTTTTAGAAACGAAGTCCGAATCCCAATAGAGAAGCTGATTCGTTGTCGGTCAGTCAACCGACCTCTTCCTTCAGTCGACTGCGGGCAATAGAAACCTCATATATGCCAGTCGGTCGACCGGTCCAGTCGACCGAGCTGGTGTCGTGCACAATGTGCATGGCGGTCGACCAAGCGGTCAGCCGGCCTCTATTTTGGCTTGCAAATAGACTGCATTCTCGCTCCTTTGAACTCCGATCTCTGCATTATTTCTTCCGATGAGTTAAAAAAACTCTACCATCAAGTTTTTATCCCCTCTCCCTATAAAAATTTCATAAGGAAGAATGAAAACGCCTGGTACACACTCATTTACGAATCACAACAAAAGTCTTCACAAAACTTCTAGTGACTTCTATGCAAAGTCCTCATACGTTGTGAGCGAGCCTCCACGAACTACTAACACCTACTAAGTCGAATTGTTGTGCAGTACACCGCTTAATGCACTTGCATATTATAGTTCAAAAAGCTTCTCACACATCATAAATGAAGAGGGGTGAGCTCACGACCTCTAATAGAAAAAAGAAGTGAAATGCTGCTTGTGCAACACTCGTGAGGGACTACTATTAATGATAAATGGTGAGGGTAACTAATTAAAAAATATAATGAAAAGAAAAAAAAAACGAGAGAGAGAGAGAGAGAGAGAGAGAGAGAGAGACGAGTCTGAATTAATGGGCCAACGTCAAGGGGACAAGGGTTTTAGGCATCGGTCATCGGTGCGAGGAGGAGTTTGGAATTTGTGAGGGTGTCTCCAGAATCCCATTCTCTCTCTCCACACACCCTCACTGTCTCTCTCGCCAGTCACCATCGCCGTCGTAGTCTCTTCTCAATTCCTGTAAAAATTTGGGCAACCAGGAGAGGGGAGTGGACCCCCTCTCACACCTCCAGCCACGGTGCTGGGCCCCGTTCCCCTAATTAGAAAAGAAAGAAGTAAAAGAAATTTAAAAAATAATTATAATCTGAAGGACAAAAATCACAGCAAGAGAGAGGGAGAAAAAGAAGACGAAGGGGAGAAACGAGGAGAAACGCACCAGGAGCTGCCAACGAGGACAGAGAAAGATCTCCTCCTCCCTCTCCCTCTCGATTCGACTCTCGCACGAAGGTCAAAATTTTCTCACTCTGAGTCCCTCTGATTACTTGTTCTCTTGCTCCGAAATTTCCCCCAATCGGTTGCTCTATCTATCGATTACTGCAGTTGCCAGATTCCCGTTGATAAAACCCTAGTTCATGCTGTTGAGGATTGGATTCTATTGTGAATTTTTTTCTTTTGGGGTGATTTGTTAATTAGTTGGAATTGATTGTAGTAAACTGATTGGGTTTTTGGAAGGGTGGTGTGTTTTAGTTGTATTGTGAGGTGCATTGGCCGGAGACTTGCATTGTGATGGTTGATTTGCTTGAGATTCTCTTTAGGAGTGAAGATTTACATATGGTAGTTTAAATATTTTGATAAATGTGTGGACACCTGTCCACATTGGTATACTGTGAGTCTACCCTCATATACAAATATATGTCAGTTAATATTTAGACATTTAAACATTGCCAAATCCTGAGACTCTTATAATTCTATGTGTTGGATAGTTGGGCCTAGAGGTGCAATGGCTGTTAACCCAAACTCGACCCTTGACTAACTTGAACTTTCAACCCCAGATGGGCAACATATTCTGAGGAGTTAGGTTACCAAATTGAAAATTTTTTAGGTTGGGTGGGGGGTTAACAATTTAGGCAGCTTGAACCTGAACTATTTCTATGCAGTATGTTACATATTTTTAATTTATATGTATGACATATATTATATTCAAATTATTTATATGTCTCCGTTTTAATATTTTATATGTGTTATTTCTTTAATATATGTAATGTACTACAATTGTTTTTAGATTTATTGGACTGTTTTGCATAAATATATCTCTGTGTTTGTGATTGCTTTTCTCTCTCTCTCTCTCAACTCCCTCTACTCTTTTGTTTATTAGCTTGCTCTTATTGCTCTTTATTCATTGCTAACTAATATTCTGATTGTTTAATTGTTTGTATTCATTTAAATCAAGAAAGCAATTGGGTACCTCAACTCTTAACTAAGAGGAATCTTGAGGAGAAATTCAGAGCCCTTCACGGGGTATACGGTTTCATTTCTTGGTTATGAGCTTATTGTTTGTGTGTTGATTTTGTTAGTTAAGTTATCAATTCCGCTTTAGATTAGCATATCACCTATTCACCCACCTCTCATATGTGTGTGTGTGTGTCTTTTTTTAATATTTTAATTTATAAACGTGTTGTTTGTTAAACATTTGTAATGTACTACAATTGTTACTACAACTGTTTTTAGATTTTTTTTTGGTCATGTGTACATATATCTCCGTGTATGTGATTGCCTTGCTCTCTCTCAACTCTTGTTTATTTGTTTGTTCTTATTGTTCTTTATTCATTGCTAAATAATATTCTGATTGTTGACTTGTTTGTATTCATTTAAATCAAGAAAGTAATAGAGCACCTCAATTCATAATTAAGATGAATCTTGAGAAGTTCAGAACCTTTCGCGGGATATACGGCTTCATTTCTTGGTTATAAGTATTGTTTATGTGTGTTGATTTTGTTAGTTAAGTTATTAATTCCATATTAGCACCTATTCAACCCCCTTTAATTGATTTTACAAATGTCTTTTTTTAATATTTTAATTTATAAACGTGTTGTTTGTTAAATATTTGTAATGTACTACAATTGTTACTGCAGCTTTTTTTAGGTTTTTTGTATTGTCATGTGTAAATATATCTTCGTGTATGTGATTGCCTTCCTCTCTCTCAACTCCCTTTACTCTCTTGTTTATTTGTTTGTTCTTATTGTTCTTTATTCATTACTAACTAATATTCTGATTGTTGAATTGTTTGTATTTATTCAAATCAAGAAAGCAATAGAGCACCTCAACTCATAATTAAGAGGAATCTTGAGGAGAAGTTTAGAGCCCTTCACGGGGTATACGGCTTCATTTTTTAGTTATAAGTATTGTTTATGTGTGTTGATTTTCTTAATTAAGTTATTAATTCCGTATTAGCACCTATTCAACCCCCTTTAATTGATTTTACATTTCTTTTTTCTAATATTTTAATTTATAAATGTGTTGTTTGTTAAATATTTTTAATGTACTAAAATTGTTACTGCAGCTGTTTTTAGTTTTTTTGTAGTGTCATGTGTAAATATATCTTCGTGTATGTGATTGCCTTCCTCTCTCTCAACTCCCTCTACTCCATTTTATTTGTTTGCTCTTATTGTTCTTTATTCATTGCTAACTAATATTCTGATTGTTGAATTGTTTGTATACATTTAAATAAAAAAAGTAATTGAGCACCTCAACTCATTTTAAATATGTTTAATGTACTACAATTGTTTTTAGATTTATTGGACTGTGATGTGTAAACCCCACCAGAATACGAGGTTTCCCAACCCAACCATCTCAACTCGAACATGAGAATTTTATGTTGGATTGAGTTTGGCTAGAATGACGAGGTTGACCAGTGATGTGCAAACCCTACCAGATTAGGTTTGTCCAGTGTATTTTAAGTTCGGGATGGTCATGGGTTTTGATTTAACCTGGCGGACTGTCTATTTAGGCATCAACTATCAGTAAAAGCCAAAATGAAGATAAAAGAAAAGAAGTAACCATCCACTTCATGTGAATCTTGTGTTCAAAGCTTGGGTTGGGCCGTGGTTTGCCATAACCTGACCAATCTGACCCAATTGAAATCTATTTGGACGTTTCTTTTATCAATAAAAGCTAAAATAAAAACAGAAGAAAAGATGATGAAGATGGATCTTCGTTTAAATATCCAGAACAAACCAACCACGTTGATTTATAGCACTTGTTTTTTGTTTTTCAGTCATGGATTTTGGATAGCCTTGTCTACATCTAAGAGATTTTGCTATTGTCAGTCCACACACCTTAAAAAAGCATGTACGATTTCGAATGTATTCCGATTTCACAGGGAATATCCTGTGTTGGAAGGTCTCAATATACAATATTCTTTATCCATTCAGAATTTATTGGTATCCAATAAACTCACTTAATTTTTTTTATTACAGACATGAATGTGATTCAAAACTCTATCAAATCTAATGGTTCAAAATTGTTTTAGATACGTAAGTTTTATATTAATGTGGATAAAGAGAGATTTGGGGATACATTCTTGAAACTTTGAAATATCATCTCATATATTTGATTTTGTACAGATGTCTCAAAAAATTGAGAGAGCTCAAACTAGCTCTTCAACCACATCTCAAGATCACTACATGAATCAAGATTGACAAGTCGATCTCATGATTGATTGTGTGGATCCTGCTCAAGAATACACAAATTTTATAAATTTGCTACGAGAAAGACTTTGTTGGGGAAAAAATGGTTTCTCATTTCTACCAAGGAAGCAAGATGTCACCTCTGCACCCTATTTCTCTGTGAGGATACTACTTCATGACCAGCCTCTAACAACTTTGAAGGTTCAAAAATGGGACCTATATATTATTGGCTTTAAAACCAAATATGGCCAGTTATATGTTGTTAAGGGAGAGGCACAAAACTTTCCAGATGCAATCGCATTGCCCTTTGAAGAATCCTATCATTCTCTAGAGCAGCAAGGCATTAGAAGAGACAATCTCATAATTGATTGGAAGACAGTCGTACAAGCAGCATATATGCTAGGAACTAGTGATGATGGAAAGGAAGAGAAGAAAGGAGAGAAATGTAAACAGCTGATGGATGATGACAAAAGACAGAAGAAACGAGATAAAGGTAAAAAAATTATGAATGATGATAAAAAAAGAAACCAACATTTTGGAAAAGGATTAGGAATTCTCATATATTTTGTGTCAAGGCACTAGATTTCAAAAGATCTTCAAAATTATTGTTCAGCAAATTAATGGTTTCAATTGTGGAGAAACGGAAACTTTCACATCTTTGGTGAATGAATGGGAGAATTTATCTGAGTTTGCTCTAACTGGAAAAGTCACAAGATACCTGACTGAAGAACTTGAAATAAACGAGAAGGATTTTAAATCTGCTGAGAAAATCATAGGTATTTGCAAACAACCGGCAAAAACTGTTGGACAGAATATGATTCGGTTTTTGGCAAGCAGTTTGGCCAATATGTTCTATCATATGGCTTTGCGTTGCACTTCATCAGCTGTGCGATTCCCATGTTCTAGAGCAAATCAATCTAAACTCAAGAAGCGCTCATGGTGCTCCTGCTGAGATGGCCTAATATGCTACACTAGTTCGAGGGTATTTTTGTCTCATATAGCCATCGAATAATCTGCAAGATCTTGGAAACTGAAGGGGCGTGACTCATATCTCAAGAGAGCATAAAAATTGTTCTTGATCTTCAGCTTATATGAATTCTCTCACTAAATTCAGAAAAAAAGGTGATGAACTTCTTGATCAGACGTGTCTATGTTGCCATTGATCAGAAGACTGGAGTGAATCGAGGCTTTGGTTTCGTCAACTTTGTCAATAAGGAAGATGCTGAGAGAGCTATCAACAAGCTCAATGGTTATGGTTATGATAACCTTATCCTAAGAATTGAGTGGACCACACCAAGGCCCTGAAATCACCTAGAGGGGGGTGAATAGGTGACTAGCTAATCTAATGGTCAACTAATGCGGAATTAAAACTATTTATGCAAACTATAAATTCTAATGCACAACACACCAAGTATAACACAAGAGCGTAGCCGAATTCCGTGAAGGGCTCTGGACTAACTTCTCAAGATTCCTCTAAATAAGAGTTGAGGTGTCGCGTTGGCTCTCTTGGTTTAATACGAGTGTGATCAAACAATCCCCAAGCATATATCAATTTAAGCACAAATATATATTAAGCATATAAAGATAAAGATAATATAAGACCTGCTCTCTGTATCCCGGCCACGGTCGACCGACAGAGAGACCTGCTCTCTGTATCCCGGCCACGGTCGACCGGGCCGGTCGACCGCTGGCCCAACGGTCAGAAATCTGACCGTTGGCCGGTCAACCGACAGCAGTGCAAGCTGCTAATTTGGTCCCAACGACTAGTTTTTGTTTAGCCTATAAAAGGGGGCTTTGTTGGACTATTTTAGATAAGATTTTTGGAGACTTTTAAAGCTAGTTTTTCCCATCTATTTCAGAGGTTTTCTCCACTAATTTGAGAGCAAATATTTCCAATTAAAAAAGAAGTTTATCAAGAGTGTTTTCAAAAGTGATTCTTGTGTTTTCCACAACAAATTCAATCCTAGTTTTTCTCACATACACTTGAGCTTTCCATTGATATATCTATCCTATAGGAGAGTTGTTGTGAGAGTGATTTTAGGTGATCAAAGTGTTGTGATCACCAACGTTTTCATTCTTGTATTTGAGGAGGCGGACTTGCGGGTTCGCGGTGTGTCGAGTTCCAGTGAGAGCTCATTGTAGAGGTGCGGCCTCGGCAAGCTAGTGAGCTTGCAGTATGTTCTTGCGGGAACAAGAGAGGGATTAGAGAGTCCAAGAGCTTGTAAGTGTTCGGCACCAAGTGATTCAGTGGGATCGATTATAGTAGAAATCCTTCATAGTGTTGAAGGCGGGGACGTAGAGCAAGTGTGCTCGAACCTCGAAACAAATCTCCCGTGTTTGCGATTGCTCTCTCTATCTCTTACTTGCCTTTATATCTTGCATGCTTATATTATCTTTATCTTTATATGCTTGATATATATTTGTGCTTAAATTGATATATGCTTGGGGATTGTTTGATCACACTCGTATTTAACCAAGAGAGCCAACGCGGCACCTCAACTCTTATTTAGAGGAATCTTAAGGAGTTAGTACAGAGCCCTTCACGGAATTCGGCTACACTCTTGTGTTATACTTGGTGTGTTGTGCATTAGAATTTATACTTTGTATAAATAGATTTAATTCCGCATTAATGACTATTAGATTAGCTAGTCACCTATTTACCCCCCTCTAAGTGATTTCAGGGCCTTGGTGTGGTCCACTCAATTCTTAGGATAAGGTTATCATAACCATAACCATTGAGCTTGTTGATAGCTCTCTCAGCATCTTCCTTATTGACAAAGTTGACGAAACCAAAGCCTCGATTCACTCCAGTCTTCTGATCAATGGCGACATAGACACGTCTGATCAAGATGTTCATCACCTTTTTTCTGAATTTAGTGAGAGAATTCATGTAAGCTGATGATCAAGAATAATTTTTGTGCTCTCTTGAGAAATGATGAGTCACGCCCCTTCCGTTTCCAAGACCTTGCAGATTATTCGATGGCTATATGAGACAAAAATACCCTCGAACTAGTGTAGCATATTAGGCCATCTCAGCAGGAGCACCATGAGCGCTTCTTGAGTTTAGATTGATTTGCTCTCGAACATGGGAATCACACAGCTGATGAGGTGCAACCCAAAGCCATATGATAGAACATATTGGCCAAACTGCTTGCCAAAAACCGAATCATATTCTGTCCAACAGTTTTTGCTGGTTGTTTGCAAATGCCTATGATCTTCTCAGCAGATTTAAAATCCTTTTCGACTATTTCAAGTTCTTCAGTCAAGTATCTTGTGACTTTTCCAGTTAGAGCAAACTCAGATAAATTCTCCCATTCATTCACCAAAGATGAGAGAGTTTCCGTTTCTTCAGAATTGAAACCATTAATTTGCTGAACAATAATTTTGAAGATCTTTTGAAATCTAGTGCCTTGACACAAAATATATGAGAATTCCTAATCCTTTTTCAAAATGTTGGTTTCTTTTTTTGTCATCATTCATAATTTTTTTACCTTTATCTCGTTTCTTCTGTCTTTTGTCATCATCCATCAGCTGTTTACGTTTCTTCCCTTTCTTCTCTTTCTTTCCATCATCACTAGTTCCTAGCATATATGCTGCTTGTACGACTGTCTTCCAATCAATTATGAGATTGTCTCTTCTAATGCCTTGCTGCTCTAGAGAATGATAGGATTCTTCAAAGGGCAATGCGATTGCATCTGGAAAGTTTTGTGCCTCTCCCTTAACAACATATAATTGGCCATATTTGGTTTTAAAGCCAATAATATATAAGTCCCATTTTTGAACCTTCAAAGTTGTTAGAGGCTGGTCATGAAGTAGTATCCTCACAAAGAAATAGGGTGCAGAGGTGACATCTTGCTTCCTTGGTAGAAATGAGAAACCATTTTTTCCCCCCTAACAAAGCCTTTCTCGTAGCAAATTTATAAAATTTGTGTATTCTTGAGCAGGATCCACACAATCAATCATGAGATCGACTTGTCAATCTTGATTCATGTAGTGATCTTGAGATGTGGTTGAAGAGCTAGTTTGAGCTCTCTCAATTTTTTGAGACATCTGCACAAAATCAAATATATGAGATGATATTTCAAAGTTTCAAGAATGTATTCCCAAATCTCTCTTTATCCATATTAATATAAAACTTACGTATCTAAAACAATTTTGAACCATTAGATTTGATGAGTTTTGAATCACATTCATGTCTGTAATAAAAAAAAATTAAGTGAGCTTATTGGATACCAATAAATTCTGAATGGATAAAGAATATTGTATATTGAGACCTTCCAACACATGATATTTCTTGTGAAATCGGAATACATTCGAAATCATACATGCTTTTTTAAGGTGTGTGGACTGACAATAACAAAATCTCTTAGATGTAGACAAGGCTATCCAAAATTCATGACTGAAAAACAAAAAACAAGTGCTATAAATCAATGTGGATGGTTTGTTCTGGATATTTAAACGAAGATCCATCTTCAACATCTTTTCTTCTGTTTTTATTTTAGCTTTTATTGATAAAAGAAATGTCCAAATAGATTCCAATTGGGTCAGATTGGTCAGGTTATGGCAAATCACTGCCCAACCCAAGCTTAGAACACAAGATTCACACGAAATGGATGGTTACAACTTCTTTTCTTTTATTTTTATTTTGGCTTTTGTTGATAGTTGATGCCTAAATCGACAGTCCGTCAGGTTAAATCAAACCCATGACCATCCCGAACTTAGAATACACTGGTCAAACCCAATCTGGTAGGGTTTGCACATCACTGGTCAACCTCGTCATTCTAGCCAAACTCAATCCAACATAAAATTCTCATGTTCGAGTTGAGATGGTTGGGTTGGGAAACCTCGTATTCTGGTGGGGTCTACACATCACAGTCCAATAAATCTAAAAACAATTGTAGTACATTAAATATATTTAATAAACAACACATTTATAAATTAAAATATTAAAAAAAAAGACATGTAAAATCAATTAAAGGGGGTTGAATAGGTGCTAATACGGATTAATAACTTAACTAAGAAAATCAACACACATAAACAATACTTATAACCAAGAAATGAAGCTGTATACCCCGTGAAGGGCTCTGAACTTCTCCTCAAGATTCCTCTTAATTATGAGTTGAGGTGCTCAATTACTTTCTTGATTTAAATGAATATAAACAATTCAACAATCAGAATATTATTTAGCAATGAATAAAGAACAAAAAGAGCAAACAAATAAACAAGAGAGTAGAGGGAGTTGAGAGAGAGGAAGTCAATCGCATACACGAAAATATATTTACACATGACAGTACAAAAAAACTAAAAACAGCTGTAATAACAATTGTAGTACATTAAAAATATTTAACAAACAACACGTTTATAAATTAAAATATTAAAAAAAGACATTTGTAAAATCAATTAAAGGGGGTTGGATAGGTGCTAATACGGAATTAATAACTTAACTAAGAAAATCAACACACATAAACAATACTTATAACCAAGAAATAAAGTCGTATATCCCGTGAAAGGCTCTGAACTTTTCCTCAAGATTCATCTTAATTATGAGTTGAGGTGCTCTATTACTTTCTTGATTTAAATGAATACAAACAATTCAACAATCAGAATATTATTTAGCAATGAATAAAGAACAATAAGAACAAACAAATAAACAAGAGAGTAGAGGGAGTTGAGAGAAGGCAATCACATACACGGAGATATATGTACACATGACAATACAAAAAAATCTAAAAACAGTTGTAGTAACAATTATAGTACATAACAAATGTTTAACAAACAACACAGTTATAAATTAAAATATTAAAAAAGACACACACACACACTCACGCACACACAGATATATATATATATATATATATAATATATATATATATATATATATATATATATATATCTATGAAAATCACTTAGAGTGGGTGAATAGGCGATATGCTAATCTAAAGCGGAATTGATAACTTAACTAACAAAATCAACACACATAAACAGTAAACTCATAATCAAGAAATGAAACCGTATACCCCTTGAAGGGCTCTGAATTTCTCCTAATTTATGCAAAACTGTCCAATAAATCTAAAAACAATTGTAGTACCAATTGTAGTACATTACATATATTAAAGAAATAACACATATATAAATTAAAATATTAAAACAGAGACATAAATAATGTGAATATAATATGATAATAATATATGTCATACATATAAATTTAAAATATGTAACATATTGTATAGAAATAGTTCAGGTTCGAGCTGCCCAAATTGTTAACCCCCGCCCACCCGACCTAAAATTTTTTCAATTTGGTAACCAAACTCCTCAGAATATATTGCCCATCGGGGGTTTAAAGTTCAAGTTAGTCAAGGGTCGAGTTCGGGTTAACAGCCATTGTACCTCTAGGCCCAATTATCCACCACATATAATTATGAGGGTAGACTCAGAACTCCAATGTGGACGGGTGTCTACACATTTATCAAAATATTTAAACTACTATATGTAAATTGTTACATAAGGTCTATTATGATGAATTAATTTTATTAAATATAAGGTCACTCGTGAGCTCTTAGATATCGCTAGTTCAATTTCTTGGACATTCTTTTTAGTTCTTATTTCTCATTTCTCATTTCTTTTTTTTTTCCTGAAAACCTATACGCAACAACTTATTTAAATTTTTTAATTCAAAACAGAAGAACATAAATTATTCAAGATTACATATAATTATGTTGTCTAACACTTTAAAGTTTTGATATATTATTAACTTATGCCTAAGGATGATTATTTTTTATTTCAAAATTACAATCATAACTAGTTATATTTCCCAATCAAATTTAAACTATCTTATTTTAAAAGTCAAATCACTCCAATCCCTTTCAATTCCTCCCCAATTTCCTCTGTTTCGTTGATCTAATCACAATGAAGAAGATACAAATCTCATTTTTTTTTAAAATAGAAACGCAAGATATATGTCACAAGCATCTCTCTTCCCTCTCTAATTGTTGTTGGGCCATCGAAGTATTAGAGAAAAAAGACATTTCCTCCTTCTAAAAACAGTAGGGATGTAAACAATTAGGCACGGGTTGGACATGAAGTTTTTTAACCATTTTCAAATCCAAAGTCATCTGTTGGGTACAAATTTAGAAAGGGAGAATTTTCCCAAAAAAAAATCAGCATTCGTATCAAATATACAAACATATATTTAAATAAATAATCAAAATATTTACTACTAAATGTTACATTAATTGTTACATATGGTCTTTTATAATGAATTAATTTTATTAAAAATATTATATTAATAAATTTTAATGGGTAGGATCTTAGTCGGGTACAAAAGATGTTTGACAGGATACAACATGTTTAGTAAACTATAAATGGATCCGGATCCAATCGCGTTAGAGTAAAGAAATACCCTCACAGAATCCAACCGTAAATGGGCTGTATTTGAATTCAAATCTGGGTTAAACTTGTATAGTTGATAGGCCTACTAAGATGGAGCTAAATTTTTTGAAGTTGTCTGGCCGGCCAACTGCTATGAAAATTGTCTCATTAGAAGCTTCAATGCAACTAGCTACAAAATACGATGTGGCAAAAAGATTTAAAACAAGTGACCATCAATCAATAATTATCACATTCTTTGGGAGTGGTGGAAACAAAACGACTATTTTCTTTTGAAATCTCCCCAATATCTTACAGATTAGATATGAAATCCAACAATGTATGGATCTAAGCACGAGGCCTTCAAATTAAACAAGACACAAGAGCTAAATTACATGCAAACAAAAATTACACAATATGCAAAAATAGTCTTAACTGAGAGCAAAAATTACACAAAATGCTCCATGGAATGCATATAGATCAGCTCTTCAGCCTTGATCTCTATAGATGACATCCAATAAAAACTTCAACAAGTCACCATTAGATGTATCATTTATTACTCATTTTCTTTCAAGAGATGACATCTAATGAGAACTACAAGTCATCATCAGATGTATAATTAGATGTATCGTTTCTGAGTAGGGCATGTCAGCCTTCAACTGAGTTGAGTGTGCCATTAAACATTGGTTTATACTAGCAAGGAACCTTTGAGGCGATACAGTATCATTATCCTCACACCACTTAAACATCAGTTTATTGCATTGAAGAATCTTTGAGGTGTTGCATGTCATCCGGATCAAATGATTTGAAACTTATTACAGCCAAAAATAAGTTTCAAATCTTTTGATCCGGATAGGATGCAGCACATCAAAGATTCCTCACCGTTACAAGTTCCATGTTATCCGGATTAAACGATAAGAAACTTACTAGGAGCATATATTAGTCCAAAATTTTAAAAAAAAATTATGTAGAGTATTTTTGCAACTATTTAGTTCCGACCCTATGAACATATGTCTAAGCTTGTCAGCCAATGTAGCTAGGATTATTCAATTCAAAATTATTAACCGATATGTATCTATACTGGCGTGGAATCACAATACATCAATGGCGGACGGCCGCCTACACTATATTTACCAAAATATTTAAACTACTATACGTAACATTAAATTGTTACATAAAGTCTTTTATAATGAATAAATTTTATTAAACAAATGTTCACTCTTTAGATCTGGCTCAAGTGGTGCATTTTAAGGATGAGTAATTAAAGATCACAAGTTCAATTATTGGGAGCTTCTTTTAGTTTTTATTTCTCATTATTTTTTTCTTTCTTTTTTTGTGAATATACCAATACACAACAACTTCAATTTTTTAACTCATAACAAAAGAACATAAATTGTTTCTTCAAATCTAACAAAAATAATAAATAGTATTTTAATTAAAAAATGGAAATGGTTAATTTTATAGTAAATAAATACAGATATTGGAGGATTTAAACACTATAATAAATAGAGATAGATATACTAACAAATCTAAATTATGCTTTCATCTTAAAACTAGTCTAGATTCCATATAATTATGTTGTGTCTAACACTTCTGAATTTTGATATATTATTAACTTAAGCCTAAGGATGATTATTTTTTATTTCAAAATTACATTCGTAACTAGTCATATTTCCTAATCAAATTTAAACAAACTTATATTAAAAGTCAAGTCCCAAACCTTTTCAATTCCTCCCCAATTTCCTTCGGTGCCTTGATCTAATCACCACAAAGAAAATACAAATCTCATCTAAAAAAACAGACATGCAAGATATATTAGTGACAAACATCTCTCTGTCCCTCTCTAATTGTTGTTGGATCGACCAAAGTAATTGAGAAAAAGGAAAAGAAAAAGGGCATAGTTGTTGATTGCATAATTTAACTTTTCTTTATTTAAAATTAAGTCATAACCGGACTTAAACCTAGGATTCCCCTCAACCCACTTTCACCCCTTTACCAATGAGCCATCTCACTGGTAATTCATATTTTAATATTTCTCTCATAAGTCCAATTATGAACAAATAGTAAACTTATATGTTACAGGAGTGTAGAGATAAATTCCTCGGGAGAATTTATTTACATCCAAATTGTAAACGGGAATGTTAATCAAATGCAAACATCAGAAAATTGCGTGAAAAACCCGAGAAGAAAAAAATCACAGAGTAAAGAGAGAGATTCTACTAAACCAGAGGGATTACAAGGAGTTCTTAATACTCTGGTACAAGTTTTATTCTCCAGTGTTCCCTCCCTTGCCGAGGAGGAAGAGATTGGCTTTATAGTTAGGGTTGATGAGCTGAGCCGTGGCCTCTGAGATTTTTGCCTCTAGATTGTTGACCCAAGGTTACAATCAACCGGTTTTTGAGTTTTGATGATTACAAAACATATATAGTTATTTGTACTAATCATTTTTTGGGTTTAAGTGTGTTTCAGGGTTCTAAGGAGTCATGGTGTACTCTTCCCTAAAGGAAGATCGTTTTGACTCAAGTTGGTTCATTTCGGGTTCAAGATACAAGATTTTCAAGATCACATATGGAGGAGCCCACTTGAAGACTTTGTAGTCACCTAGAACCTATGTAAGACTTAGTTTGTTAAAGAATGAGGCTGTGTTAAATTGGCTCAAGCAAACACACACATTTTCCAAAATACGGTTTTTATTTTTGACTTTTGATTTAAGTTCATGCTTTGATTTCTATACATGACTCAAATTTTTATAAATTTTATATCTTGTTTACATCATGTATACCTACCTTTTCAGCATGATACTTAATCATATTTCCTTACAAAATTAATTTGAAAAATTTTCAAAGTTCAAGAAAAATCCTATAAAAATATCTGTTTCAGGCCTGTCGGTCGACTGGGCCGGTCGACCGTTCATTCCAGGCCTGGCCGGTCGACCAGGCCGGTCGACCGAGCCTTGAGACCAGGGCGTGCATGTTTTGTGCACGTCTGTCGGTCGACCGACTGGAACCACTTTGCTCTTCAGAAGTTGGAACATATTCTTCATAAGGGGCGTCTCCCATAACCAGCCCTGAAACTTCATATAGCTCATGAAGGGCGAGCCCCATCTCTCCTGCCGGAGTGAAGAATGTCACATTCAAAGGGTTGTAGTGCTCCAGGATCTCATAGAAATTATGGGAACTTTGCGGGATGCCATACTGTACAGCCCTGACCGCATGATACAGCCCCACTTGTTCCAGCAGAGCTCCGAGTTCGACGAGGACAAATCCCACCATTTTGCCCCACCAGGACTTGTCGGAAGAATGGACCCACCCGAGCGGGCGGAAGTCAATAGGAAAATCACCCCTTATCTTCATGAATTGATTGATGAAGGTAGTGCCGAGCCGAGGGGTTTCCCCTATTGGATACTCAGATCTGATCAATCCGGGAAATAAACCGAAAATCTCTTTCCCGTGACCACCAGAGTGTGTTCTTTTAGCGCCTAGTATGCCCAGAGAGACACCAGAGGCAGATCGGGTAAGATCCGATTCCATTGTACGGTGAACAGACATGTGCTGGAGATAGGATAGGGGATACATCCTCTCCATATTGGGAAGAAAGAATTTCTTATCCCCTACCTGGCGAAGCCACTTGTAATCGCCGTCATGCAAGGCACTACCATCCTCGTCAATGCCGTTGCCAAAAAAGAAGACGGGTTTCTTTAACGGAGTGCGCAAATCCGTCTTAAACACTCTGTCTGGAAGGTCCTCATGCTGACCTTGGAGATCTTCTTCTTTCGCTCCTTCGACTTATCAGTAGTCACAGGAGCAGTCTTCTGCAACACAAAGGTCAGATTGTGGTCAGCACCGCCTACGTGCCCGCAGTGACACTTTTTGATAGAGGGTTGGAGGAATATCGCACTGCAAAAGAGAATAACATTTGATCAGAAATCTAAAAGAAGATGATTAAGCGTTTGCAACTCAAACGCAGAATTAACCCAGACGCGGAGATCATCAAAATCTGCGTCCAAATCCCAAGATCGCGAGGCTAGCATGGAGCCCGCGTTTTAAAAATCCAGAACTTATGAAAATTTCTAAGCATCGGACTAAGACGCAAGATTCATTAAGACCAGCATCTGATCTCACAAGACGCAAGAGTCGTAAGAAATCTGCGTCTAAATCCCTCGCACTTAGAAATATTCTAAGTGTTGGATCCAAAACGCAAGGCTCAATGGAGCCCTTTGTTCAACAAACAGGCACGAACTCAATCTGATAAAAGATGCAGAGGTCATCAAACCTGCGTCTTGTCTATCGACTCAAGAACCGCACCTGAAGATCAAACACGGGCATGAGCCCGCGTTGGCGGTTCACATTCAAAAGGGATTTAAGAGTTAAAAGAACTCTGTAAGCCCCTTTAATGGTGGAAACCAGGTCCGATGCTTTGTAATACCTGAAATAGGGGTCTCCTGTATGGAGGAACCGCCCATTTGGGTCTCAAGAACGATGGCCTTGGAAGACGAAGCAGCATGCTTAGCCTTTGGTGCCATTGCGACCGTGAAATCGGTGTTGGGGATGAAAGAAACAAGGAGAACAAAAAGCTTCGAGTTTTCTTAACCCTAAGAGGTTCAAACGAAGAAGAAGAGTCTAATGATGACTCTTGAAAGACTATCACCTTTTATAGGCACAGTGATTCGCAGAGATACGCGACGCTTGGCTCGACGCCTAATCTCTGCCTGACGCGTGGAAAGCGTATTTAATGCAGCACGAAATTCGCGCGCCAAAAAGAAGATGTCCCTTCAACTCTACTGGACACGTGACAACGCACTCACAGCACGGATTCACATTCAACAGAAAAATCGCGCCTTTTCAACTGGCCCGAAGCCGCGTCTACTTCACAAAGCGACAGCCGCGTCTTCATCTCAAAAGACGTACCCCTACAAGAATTGCGTCTCTGCAGCATAACTAATGATGCGTCCCCACTCCAAATGAGAATTGCGTCTTTAAAAAGCAACATGACCCCTGCGTTTACAGGACTTGCATCCAGTCCTTGCTTCTACAATTCAATTAACAGTACACTGGCACAAGCAGATGACTGTTTACCCCTAGTTCAAAGTACACCAACAACAAGCTCAGAGCACTGGGGAGGTCTAGACTGTGTATCTAGACACTCGCCACGATCATTTCTGGCGGCTTCAAAGGGTTCCACAGTACACTCATGAAGGCCATATTCCAGACAAGATCAAATTCAGAGCATCTCAAATGATTGTCAGTCAAATCATGAGAAGTATGAATTCAACCAGAGTCCAAAGTATTTCGAAATCCGTCCCAGTTAACTGCGGAATATCGAAAACTTTGGAGGGGGTTCTGTAGGCTGTCTAAAAAATCACTAAAAGACAAGTCATCAAAAAGCAGAACTCCAGACGCAGTCTGATCTCAGCCCCACTGCAGCACCAAGGCGCGAGGGTCGAAACCCGCGTCTCAGCATCACTGCGGCACCAAGGCGCGAGGGTCGAAACCTGCGTCTCAGCCCTACGCCCTACTGCAGCACCAAGGCGCGAGGGTCGAAACCCGCGTCTCAGCATCACTGCGGCACCAAGGCGCGAGGGTTGAAACCCGCTTCTCAGCCCCACTGCAGCACCAAGGCGCGAGGGTCGAAACCCACGTCTCAGCCCCCAGCACCAAGACGAGAGAGTCGAGACACGCGTCTCAGTTGTAACTACCCTTGTTATGGGGTCAATCACGGCCCACATAACAAGAAAGTTAACCCCTATTATGGAGCGTTTTTAGGGGGCACGTTCACCTCTGGAACCTCTATAAATAACCCCTCTTGCTATTGAGAGGGGACGATCAGTCGGTAGAAAAAAGACTTTTGAAGAGAAACTTGGCTGTTGAGCTATAAAGACTCCGAGACTTCCACCAAAAAGAAAGAGTCCAGCTCTTCCAACAACTTGCTGCGTACAAGTTAATCTGCGCTTATAATCTCTTTGAGATTCTTGGTCAACCGGAGCTATGTCACTCCATCGACCATCCAAAGAGAAGATCCCCAAGAGTTCTTGACGTTGACCCGGTCAACGAAAAACAAGA
The DNA here is from genome assembly GCA_038442645.1 of Agave tequilana. Classification (NCBI taxonomy): domain Eukaryota; kingdom Viridiplantae; phylum Streptophyta; class Magnoliopsida; order Asparagales; family Asparagaceae; genus Agave; species Agave tequilana. The sequence continues at coordinate 24,932 of JAVJIF010002175.1, read as the reverse complement.
TTCACTTTCCACCACCACCTGAAAACCCAGCATTAAACAAAGGGGAGATTCAAGTCTCAACATCTTCCCTCTCTTGTAATTGGAGTGTAAATCCATTGTAATCTTTCATTTGATTCAAGAAAATTTTACAAGGAACCCCATTCTCCCGTCAAACAATCACAAGATAATCTAGCTTAAATTCATCTACCCTAGACACTTAAGTTTTCTTCTTCTGATGATAACGTCAACTTGGTAGACATGACCTTGAATCTTTTAGATGACTTAATATTTAATAGAAACATACCTAGAGAGATTCGAATTTCTTCTGAGAACGTACGACTTGTTAGTTCGTTCTCTAATCTTTTTCTTGTTAGATGGAGACTAGTGGCGCTAACGGAGGAGTCTATAGTAAGAAAGGTTGATGTTTATAAGTTGCTTGATGATGATAGTCCCGATAAAAGAGCATGGGTTCCTGTGAAAGACCTTGGCAACTGCTCGTTCTTTCTCGGCTTTAATCAATCTATTTCTTTATCTGCCACAGAGTTTCCGGAACTGAGGGGAAACTACATTTACTTTTTTCTTTCCCTTTTTGGTGCTGCGGGTGGTGATTTTGAATATAGCATGATTTATAATGTGGGAGATGGAAGCTGGGAGCGATTTCATGGTTGGGATGATAAGTTTTACGATTACATGGACGTGCTGGCGGTATGGATCACCCCTCATTTGGTATGGAACAATCTCATCTATGTATTCATTTCTTTTCTTCTTATCAATATATCTCTCTTTATGACTAGTATTTGTAATTTTCACACATATCTTACAACTAACTACAATACATGATTTCAATTCATCCATTGTTATTAAATTGTCAACTGACATGCGATTTATTTTCAATGTTGATAATTATTTTATTCCTGCATTGCATTTCTCGTGCTTCTTATTATGCTTGTGTTTTATTGGCAATTTTACATAATATTTTTTTGAATTTCAAACTTTTCATCCATTCTACTTCTTGACAATGTTTAGAAAAGCGGAAGTTGGCATGGAGCTGTTATGGCTTGCTCATTGGTTTTAAACATACTAGCATTGTCTCTTTCTAAAGAAACAAATTTAGTATATAAAAGTAATACAATAGGAAAAGTTTTTAAAAAAAAATTAGAGATAATTGTGGATATAACAAAATGATCCGAATTATGTGTGCAGTGCTGTTATTAATTATTTGCCATGCCATCCACTAGGATGAAACTAGTTAAGACATTAGGGTCAAACTCAAAAAGAATAATAAGCATCAATAATGTTTCGGAAGCACATTCTGAAACATTATGCAACAAAATAAAAAAACATTTCATCGTAATGATTTATAATTAAAGATCATTCATGAAAAGAAAGACAAAAAACATAATCCTTTGAATTTTGGATTTTGATTATATCAACATTCATGGAATTGATAGTCAAAATGGATGCCTCATCATCAAAGTTCTACTAAAATCATTTGCGTCAAAATTCTTATGGTCATGGACAAATCTCTCTTTATATGTAAGTGTATATATAAAGTACCCAAGTATATCGTGCTATTCAAAAATCATAACTATCCAAGAAATCTTATTTATGAATTATTTGTTTTGATTGTTTACATATACATGGATTATAGAATACAAATCCTATCAAAATATATTTATACTTGTTGGTTTCTTGCTTAAATAATTCAGATATGTGCTCTCAACTTTGGAAGAACACATGAAAAATAAAGCCAAAAAAAAAAACCTTAGCTTTATTTACATGATTATATTGTATAATTAGTGTTATAGAGTATTTCTTTTTTCTTGATATCTCTAGTGGCTAAATTTAAAACATAGAATCATTTTGATATATAATATATATATTCTTATTGGCACTAAATATTTGGGGATACAATGGGGTAGAAACCTTGAAAATACATAACATTTTGAATTGGAATTGCTAATATCTTTAGACCGAGATAAAGTAGGAATTTGAAAATTTTAGAGTGGAGTGTATATGATTTGAGATTTGTAATTTAATATTTAATCAGATACATCCCCATAATATTAGAAATGGAGGTTTAAGGCTGACAATTTTTAAATAAAGTAAAATTGTCATTTTTGGCATCCAAAATATCTTGTGTTGTAAGAAAGGTGGGAGTTTAAATTCTTTTTTCTCTGTTCGCTTTTATGATTACGTCAGCATGTTCTTGAATTAGAATCTATTTTTTTACTGTAGCTAAGAAATTATTAATTATGGGGCTGTTTGGTTAAGGGTGGAAGTGAGATACCATAGCTAAGAAATTATTAATTAACTATGGGGTTGTTTGGTTAGGGGTGAAAGTGAGGAGGTAGTAATAGTTCCCTTTGAAACTTGAGAATTGATTAGTAAGTTTTCCGGTGTTTGAATGTTGTTGGAAGTATGATTTGGAAATGTTATGTCTTTTTCGGTGTTTGGATGACAATGTGGAAGTGGAAGTGGAAGTGGAAAAGTTGACAACAAAGTTGACCGCAAAATAATATTAAAATAAAAATTAATTAAGAAAAATAAAAATTAGACTGTAATTAGAATGCAAGTAAGATTTATATGATCACAAAATTAACTGTTTTGAGCTACAACTTGTTACAAGTGAGATTTACGTGACCACAAAATTGACTGTAGCACTCTGGAAGTGAGAAAATGATTGTGTAAAAGGGAAAAAAAAAAAGAAAAGGGGGTTTTCTCATTTTTCTTTTCCAGTGTTTGAATAGATAGGGAAGTGAGAAATGACACTTCCCCATTTACTTCTGCCCACTTGAAACCAAACAACCCTTTTAAACACAATCATTTGATGATATTTGATTTAATGTAGAAAAAAAGTATTTGTTAGTTACAAATTTTATTAGATAAGATGCAAGGAAATCTAACGTGGATTAAAACTTATGTTAAGGAATTTTCTAAACTTCAAGCAAATTTGCTTACAAAATTAACCGAATGAGAAAAAAATAAGGAATGTGATGCAGAACTAAAATAGAAGATGAAAATAAAGATAATTTTGATTAATTTGAGAATCATTACCATGTGATCTCTCACCCACTCACAAATCAACATGCAAGAGATTAAAAGACAATGCAAATCAACATGCAAAGCAATATGCAAAGCAAAAGAGGTTTAATTAATTTTACTGAACTGTCCAACCCTGGCTATTTATAAGCCCCATACAAGAAAGAGTTCCCCGTCCTAACCAATGAGATTAAAAGTAAGTATTAAAAGAGCTTAAGAAAAGAGCTTAATACAGAAAATGGTCTAATAACTGAAGAGAATTGTGCCTCTTGCACACATAAGTCTTCCATGTTCTCGAACTAGAGTGATTCCCAACAACTCTTCCCGTCTTCAAAAAATTCGCCATGGGATAATGGGGATGGTGAAAGTCATGTAGAAGCTCTGTGTTGAGTTGCATAATCTCCTCGGCCGCTACTAAGTGCAATCAGAATTGGGCCATCCACGCTAATAGCCCAAATAGTGATGGTAGGTGCCATCGACAGTGGACATGGTCTCATCTGTCAGAATACCCTCAATCTCCTCAGCTGGGGCCTCCATGGTGGTCGTAGTGGTAGCTGAACCGGGAACGACCAGGAACTCTTGGAAGTTTATGCTGGCTCATCTGGTATGATCGTCAGATAGGCCACTAGAGTAGTAAAGAGAGTCCTCGATGTTAAACACCGGGTTGATCCCAAGATCACAGAGAATGTCGAGCTCGTAGGCGTTGGAACCAAACCTCTTCAATACTCTGTAAGAACCCATACATAGAGTATGGAGCTTCTTCAAAGTTCTCAATGGAAACCTCTCTGGACGCACTTTAACCATCACCTCATCTCTAATAGCAAATTCCTGCAGCCACTTATGTGAGTCTTGCAGCAGACTTATAGTTATCGTTGCTAGTAGCAATTTGCCTTCTGATGTGCTCATACAACTCATGCAGATATTGTACAAATGACTCAGCTGATGCACTAGGGCAGTCACCTAAGGACCTAGGGAGATCTATAGGTTTCCTAAGTTGATAACCTCTGACAACCTCAAAAGGACTTAACTCTGTAGACCTATCGACCGAACTGTCATATGCAAACTCAGTTACTAAACATCGAAACAAATCATCCAGGCTATGGTTCCTCAGTCTGGCCATCAGTTTGAGAATGGTTTGCCATAAAGAATTTAAGTGCAGTCTTCATTTTCTTCCAAAGAGCTCGCCAAAAATGACTCGTGAAGCGGACATCCTTATCAGAAACTATGGACTTGGATAAGCCGTGTTAACGCACTATCTCCCTAAAGAAAATGTGGGCTACCTGCGAAGCATCTGCTATTTTGTTACAAGGAATGAAATAGGCCATTTTCGAGAACCTATCAACTATCACAATGATAGCTATTTTTCCTAAGTATGCAAGGGGGCCCTAAAATGAAATTCATACTAAGATGCTCACAAGGTGCAGAGGGAATAGGCAATGGTGTGTAAAGCATTGTGTTCTGTTTTCTACCCTTGGCAACTTCACGCACTTGCAATGTGACACTGCTCTCGCAACATCACGCTTGACACTAGGCCAATAAAATCGATCCTCTAGTAAGGTAATGGTCTTATCTCGGCCAAAGTGTCCAGCAACACCTCTTACATGCATTTCCCAGATCAAATGATCCCCCAAAGAAATATTGGGAATGCACAATCGGGTGCCCCTGAATAAGAACCCATCAACAATGGTGAAACCTTTCACTAAAGTGGGTGGATCCCAAAGCAATGAAGTATAAATTTCACCAAATTCCTGACAAGTAGGTTAATCTTGTGCTAAACATTTAAAACCAACCACCTTTGCACTAAGTACCTGTAACGTGCAAAGTCTTCTACTCAAGGCATCACCAGCCTTTTTATCTGCACCAGCCCCGAGTACGAAGGCGTACTCTAGAATGAACTCAAACAGCTTGATGTGGCGGTGCCCTACTCGCTTCTGATATAGCGAAGGGTTTGATGGTCCGAATATAGGACGAACTCGTCAGGTATTAAATAGTGATGCCAATATCGCAAGCTCTGCACTGCATCAGACAACTCCCTATCATAGACATTGTAGCGTTTTCTGCCTCATTTAATTTCTCGCTGAAGAAAGCGATGGGATGATTCTCTTGGCTCAATACATCACCCATGCCTACGTCGGAGGCATCACAGCTACCTCAAATACCTTCGAGAAATTAGGAAGGCGAAGGACTGGGGCAGTAGTCAATTTCTCCTTGATTTTCTCGAAGGCTTTAGTAGCAGCTCTAGTGCATTTGAACTCTCTTTTCTTAAGGCATTCAGTGATTGGAGCCATGATGGTACTAAAGCCTCTGACAAATCTTCTGTAAAAAGTGGCTAAGCCGTGGAAGTTTCTGTGAATTGATTTAGGAGTAGGCCAGTTCCTGATGACCTTAACTTTGTCAAGATCGACTCCATCAAGTTGATGGGGATCCCTCCAGTTCGGAAACATGAAGGACTTATGTGCGCAGGAACAATTCTCTTCATTTATTGGACTATTTTCTGTGTTAGGCTCTTTCTTTAGGCTCTTTTAATATTTGTTTTTAGTCCCACATCAGTTAGGATGAGAAACTCTTTTTTGTACGAGGCTTATAAATAGCCATCTATTTATTGGGTTGGATAATTCAGTAAAATCAATTAAACCTCGTTTGCTTTGAAGTTGATTTGCATTATCTTTTATATCTCTTACATGCTGATTCCTGAGAGTAGATGAGAGATCACCTAAGTGTTGACTCCTAAATTAATCAAAATTATCTTTATTTCATCTTCTATTTTAGTTCTGCATCAGAATGTACATGATTCCTTTTGTTTTCCTTTATTAGTGGTACTTATAGTTATAGATGCTGTAGTCCAAAACACTTGCACGAGGAATTATAGGATTTGTCTTTCATGTCCATTCCTTTCCAAACTCCTTATATCCTGATTTAAACAAGTACATATGCGCATATTCTGTTGTGAAGAAAAGAAAAGAAAGGATAGGATTAAAATTTCTTTTATATTACCGGCTGGCATCAAACACCCGATGGGGCACTAAAATCCTTATGTGACGCCACGATCTGGCGGGTACGGAGACGCCACTGCGACGTATATACGCAGGTCGGAAATATCCTCACGTATATACGCTAAGCTTCAGTACAGGTAAGAATTAGAGGCGGAAGCACAATGATAATATACATTCCAATAGAATAATACGAGTACATGGTTATCACAGAAAGTGATACAATATTACAGGAATATTACATCACTAGAAAATATAAGAGTACAATACATGAGGGGATATACATAATAAAACTGAGAGATGCTCACGATACGGCAAGAGGGACCTCGGGAGCCAAACAGGGGAAAATTTGGAAGGAAGAACTACTGCGGTGTCCGAGCTTCTGCTGCACTTCAATCACCACGGGAGGATCCGCTGCGCACTCTGATCAGCTACAACAAGATCAACACGGTCTAGACTCCAGGATCTGGACATGAGAATCCAGGGTTGTTAGCAACCCCAGCGAGTACATATTATAAAGCCAAATGGCGTGCATAACAGGCACACGTGTACATGATCAAGTGATGTGGTTCAGGCATGCAGGTACAGGACATGACAAGTAATATAAGAAAAATGACAATAAATTTGAGATCAAGTAAATACATGTATATCAATAAGTCTAAATCGGAAAAACATGCATGAAAAACGGTATAGAGAGTATAGGTTTACATAATCATGCGACCAATATATTAAACACGTGATAATTACATTAAATACGCGATAAATATAAGTATGGACAAAACTAGTTGTACAAGCTCAGATTATGGATTCATGGGGCTGATACGTCGAGGGGATAATCCAAACAATGAAACTCTCATCTATATACCACATATCCGATGTCACCATCATCTGAATTCATACAACTTGAGTTGCCCTCAGGGTAACAGAACTAGAGTGTGTCTGGAGTTACATGGTATCACAGAGGTCATGTGTTATAAAATAGGGTGTCAATTTAGAGCATAATACTGTAACTAGAGAAATTAAAGGTGTTGCATTTTAATTAATCCAATAATAATAGTCAGTATCGTTTGATATTTCAATCGCCTCCCTACCAGCACCTCACATCACAGATAGTCCATACTAGAGTTCGCACTCTGTAGGACTTACCCGGGTCTGATATGTGAGTATCAGGAACCGAATAAAGGAGAGACAAATATCACACGTTCCTAACATTATTACTGTTTGGTTGTTTGGGTCTCGTTTCTGCCCGGGACTGGCTCAGGAGTACAGGCTACTGCTTCCGGAGACTTATCATTACGCGCCCCACACGACACTTCAGATTAAGGCTACTGCTTCCGGAGACTTATCATTACACGCCCCACATGACACTTCAGATATATCACCATTATAAATATGACATCATACCGGTTCCCATCAGTTTCCCCCACCCAGTGTAAGTAGAGTATTTTTATTATATATATTGCTCAAAGATAATGTTCACAAGTGTATACAGTATAACCATGGTTGGAAGTGTAAGTAGAGTATTTTTATTATATATATTGCTCAAAGATAATGTTCACAAGTGTATACAGTATAACCATGATCTTCCAACTACGAGAATTAACAGGAGTATAATATCAGGAGTATAATATTAGGAGTCACCCTTTTTCAGGGGTTCAGGAGTACAGGAGTTCAGGAGATACAGGAGTACAGGAAATACAGGAGTGCCAGATGTCTGGTCACATAATAATCATGAATACGCTAGGTAATTCAGGTGCTAGGTGTCAGGTGTCAGGTGTTATATATATCGGGTGATAAATATAGCATGTCAAATACCGATGTCATATATCAAGTGTCAAATATAGCATGGCAAGTATCGATGTTAGGTATCATATGTCAAATATAGCATGGAAAGTACTGGTGTCAAATATAGCATGGCAAGGGTTGGTGTAAGTACCGAGTGCCGGCGTAAATACCGAGTGCCGGTGTCATAAATCATGTATCAAGTGTAACATGCTAAGTGCCGGTGTAAATACTGAGTACCGGTGTAAATACCGAGTGCCGGTGTCATAAATCATGTATCAAGTATAACATGCCAAGTGCCGGTGTAAATACTGAGTACCGGTGTAAATACCGAGTGCCGGTTTAAATGCTGAGTGCCGGTGTCAGATGTCACAGGTCAAGTATAACATGGCAAATATCGGTGTCAAATATAGCATAACAATTATGTACTAAAAATTACCATAGCAAGTATTGATTATTTTAAAATATCCACATGTCAATATCATGTTATATATACAAGGGTTATTATTTTTAAATTAATAATAAGCACTCGCCTGAAACCGGGGTGAAATATCGGTTAAAAATCCGGAAATCGGCGATCCGCACGAGAAATCCACTAGCCCATAGTTTTATATTAAAATATATAATTATAAATATTTATATAAATATTAGAGAGAGAATGAGAGAGGAGAGAGAGAGGAGAGAGAAAAGTTGTAGGAAGAAGAGAGAGAAAATATGGTGTTTTTAGAAAAGAATTAGGATTTAAAAGGAGAGGGTTATTGGGTGTAAATATAGGGAGGTAATTTTAAGGAATGGTAGAGGGTATTTTTGGGATGTAGGAAAAGTGGGTGTTATATTAGGAAAAAGAAAGAGAAAAGAAAGAAAGAAATGAAGAAGAAAGAAAGAAAGAAGAAAAGAAAAAAAGAGAGGAGGGGAGGTGGCGGCCGGCCGGTCGCCGGCGGCCTGGCGGCAGCGGCGCGCCGCCGGAGGTGGTGGGGCGGCGCGCGCGCGGCCGGGGGAGAGGGAGGTGGTGTTGGTTTTTTTGTGTTGTGGTTATTGTTTTGGTGGTGGTGGAAGATGGTGGTGGTGGTGGTTGTGATGGTTGTGGTGATGATTGGAGGTGATGGGGAGTTAGAGGAGGAGGAGATGATGTGGGTTGGTTGGAGTGGAGAATTTGGTGGAGGGGATGGTGAATTTTGGAGAAGAAAGAGTGGTGATGGAGGTGGGTTTTGGTGAAATTGGTGGTGGTGGGAGGTTGTTGGAGGTTGAAGGAGGTGGTGGTGTGAAGAGGTGTTGGGGAGTTGGTTGGGCGGCCTAGGAGTGGCCAGCGACGGTGGTGGTGAAGGTGGAGGCGTCGGCCATGAGTGGGTGCGTGAGTAGGTTGTGTGGTTGAAGAAGATGAAGTTTTGATTTGGATTTATGTTGGAAAATGAATAATGAGATAGAAGTGTGGTGGTTTAATAGAGGATGCGAAGGGAATTGAAAAGATGGCTTAGGGGAGTGATAGGGTGCGGCAGCAGCACTACGGCTGTCGGTGGCGGCGGCTTTGGCGGCTGCATTTTGTTGTGGGGGAAAACCAAGGTGAAGAAAAGAAAAAGAAAGAAAAGAAAGAAAATTAAAAAATAAGAAAAAAAGGAAATAAAAAGTTTAAAATTTTATTATTAACTATTTTATTTATTATAATTTCTGGTAGTATAAAGTAGGGGAGTAGAGGAGGGAAAAGTAAGAAAAGAAATCGCCGGTAAAAATTTGATTGTTTCAGAAACGTTCCGAAAAATTCTCAAAAATAGCAAATATTATTCTAAGATATACGGTGAAATTGGATTCGAGAAATTCGATGTAGTTTTTTAAATTAAAAATCCTAAAATCTTCCGCGATACCGGCCGACACCAAAATCTGTGAAATTTTGATAAATTTAGAAAAATCTCAAAAAATGTATATAGATAGAAAATGAAATTCTAAGAAGTAATGTGAAAGCTGTTTCTAAAAATTCAAACCCGTTTGAAAACTAAAAATCCGAGAATCAGTCAGCGATGCTGACCGCACCGTTTTGGAGATTTTGCAGAAAAATTTGAAAAATTTCAGAAAATTATGAAAAATTTAAAATATTAGACAGTCTCTGAAATTGAAATCGGTCAAATCGACTATCAGAAAATCAAATCGGGCTACTGGCTGGTATCGGGTTCCCGGTCTGGGTCAGGGCTTACTCTCGGTCTGAGAATCCAGATCCGATACTCAAAAATATAAGTAATCACAACTCAAAATACATACAGGAAGAAAATTGAGCAATATGGTCGAAAAAATTTTGGGACTCGTATCTGGGTACGTATCCTGGGAACGGGGTGCTACAATCTACCCACCTAACAAAAATTTCGTCCTCGAAATTTCTATAGGGGGTTGAATATAGAAGAAAATAGTTGATGGGAATATCATGATAGAATGGATATGATAGTGAAAAATTTACCAACTCAAAACATGATAAAAAATGAGGATAGTGGTCACAGGTATCACCTCTAGGGGTCCTCGTTCCAAATATAGGGCGTCACTTTCTGTTTCACTTCCTCTGATACTTCAGTTTCCTTGGTGGTCAAATGACATGCTTTCCGCTTTCTCTCATCTGATCTTCCTCTTGGCCTTCTCTGTGCTTGATTGAAGGCATACTGCGGGGAAGGGAATGGAGCTCTCCTGCCGATTGGTCCTGGGTCCCTTCTCACTGTTGGTTGAATCGGGGTGGTACTCCCCATCCATCTGAATGAACAATACCTTATCATATGACCATCAGACTCACATGCTAAGCATACCTTATTTGCCATTCTGCAATCACGCTTGTAGTGCCCGAGCTTCCGATAATACCCACATCTCATTTGCTGAGGGAGAGGTTGGAGGAATTGCTCTGCTAGTGGGGTATCCAGGGTCCGACCGAGTCTTCACCTCCCTTCAACTGAAAGGATCTCTTTACTGACTTCCTCTGGTTCTCATCCTGACGCTTCTTTCCCAATCCCCGTTTTACCTCACGAGCGATGATAAGGACCTGAGAATACGTCTTGAGTTGCTGGGGTATAAGAAACATCTGGATCTGCATCCTCAGGCCTTGCTGGAATCTCCTTGCTCGGATCTCCTCATTGGCCACCATATATGGCGCGAACCGGCTCAGTCTTAGGAACTCTGCAGCATACTCATCTACAGTTGATCCCTCTGCTGCAATCTGATAAATTGATCTTCCATCTCCTTCTGTGCTGTCTTAGAGAAGAATCTCTCGTAGAAACTCTTAGAGAACTGATCCCAAGTGATGGGCTTCTCCAGCCTCGCTTCTTCTGTCAACCACCAAGTCCTGGCCACGTCCTTCAGTTGTATCTTAGCCACTTCTACTTGGTTCTCATCAGGATCCGGGCTACCTTCAGAAGATCTGTAGTATCAATCAGCCATTGCTCTGCGTCCAGCGGCTTCTCAGTACCCGAAAATGTAGTAGCTGGCTGCAGTCCTCTGAAATCGGATACATTGCTAGGCTCTGCTCTCTAGGTGCTGTCAATAATACCGTCGCAAGAGTTCTGTCTGCTGATGCTAACTCTCCATCATGCCATGAATTACCCTCATCATGTAGTCGCTCTCTCTATCGGAACTGTCACGAGAAGTGCCAGGACTGTTACGGGTTCTCTGTCTCTCCATCTCTGAGTTGGTTGAAGGGATGATGGGAAGAAGCTGAAGGGAAAGATAGAAGGGTCTCAGGATCTAAGGAAAAGATTGCAAGGAAGGAATAAATACACCGTACTTGCGATTGGAATGTATATTCAAGACTCATGCTTTCCAGCTGCAGATTAATACATCATTAATCTGCCTACTGCTTGTACTGGGGATGTCAGAATCTAGGTTCTGATACCACCCTGTGACTCCCTGATCCGGCGGGTACAGAGACGCCACTGCGACGCATATACGTAGGTCAGAAATATCCTCACGTATATACGCTAAGCTTCAGTACAGGCAAGAATTAGAGGCGGAAGCACAATGGCAATATACATTCCAACAGAATAATATGAGTACATGGTTATCACAGAAAGTGATACAATATTATAGGAATATTACATCATTAGAAAATACAAGAGTACAATACATGAAGGGATATACATAATAAAACTGAGAGATGCTCACGATACGGTAAGAGGGACCTCGGGAGCCAACAGGGGAAAATCTGGAAGGAAGAACTACTGCGGTGTTCGAGCTTCTGCTGCACTCCAATCACCACGGGAGGATCCGCTGCGCATTCTGATCAGCTACAGCAAGATCAACACGTCTCTCTACTCCAGGATCTGAACATGAGAATCCAGGGTTGTAGCAACCCCAGCGAGTACATATTATAAAGCCAAATGGCGTGCATAACAGGTACACGTGTACATGATCAAGTGATGTGATTCAGGCATGCAGGTACAGAAAATGACAAGTAATATAAGGAAAATGACAGTAAATTTGAGATCAAGTAAATACATGTATATCAATAAGTCTAAATCGGAAAAACATGCATGAAAAATGGTATAGAGCATAGGTTTACATAATCATGCGACCAATATATTAAACACGTGATAATTACATTAAATACGCGATAAATATAAGTATGGACAAAACTAGTTGTATAAGCTCAGATTATGGATTCATAGGTTGATACGTCGAGGGGATAATCCAAACAATGAAACCCTCATCTATATACCACATATCCGATGTCACCATCATCTGAATTCATACAACTTGAGTTGCCCTCAGGGTAACAGAACTAGAGTGTGTCTGGAGTTATCATGGTATCACAGAGGTCATGTGTTATAAAATAAGGTGTCAATTTAAAGCATAATACTGTAACTAGAGAAATTAAAGGTGTTGCATTTTAATTAATCTAATAATAATAGTCAGTATCGTTTGATATTTCAATCGCCTCCCTACCAGCACCTCACATCACAGATAGTCCATACTAGAGTTCGCACTCTGTAGGACTTACCTGGGTCTGATATGTGAGTACCAGGACCCGAACAAAGGAGAGACCAAATATCACACGTTCCTAACATTATTACTGTTTGGTTGTTTTATGTTATTCATCCGATTCATATGCTTTTGTATGTGCTACCGGCACACATACATCCACTTATGAATAAGACGAGTTATTATTTGGAAACTGATAAATCTGATGGCTCATATTTATAGTGGGTCCCGTCTCTGCCTGGACTGGCTCAGGAGTACAGGCTACTGCTTCCGGGGACTTATCATTACCGCGCCCCACACGACACTTCAGATTCAGGCTACTGCTTCCGGGGACTTATCATTACGTGCCACACACGACACTTCAGATATATCACCATTATAAATATGAATCATACCGGTTTCCATCAGTTTCCCCCCCCCAGTGTAAGTTGAGTTTTTTTATTATATATATTGCTCAAAGATAATATTCACAAGTGTATACAGTATAACCATGATCTTCCAACTACGGGAATTAACAGGAGTATAATATTAGGAATAATATCAGGACTCACCCTTTTTCAGGGGTTCAGGAGTTCAGGAGATACAGGAGTACAGGAGATACAGGAGTGCCAGATGTCTAGTCACATAATAATCATGAATACGCCAGGTAATTCAAGTGCTAGGTGTCAGGTGTTATATATATTAGGTGGTAAATATAGCATGTCAAATACCGGTGTCATATATCAAGTGTCAAATATAGCATGACAAGTATCGATGTTAGGTATCATATGTCAAACATAGCATGGAAAGTACCAGTGTCAAATATAGCATGCCAAGTGCCGGTGTAAGTACTGAGTGCCGGTGTAAATACCGAGTGTCGGTGTCATAAATCATGTATCAAGTGTAACATGCCAAGTGTCGGTGTAAATACTGAGTACCGGTGTAAATACCGAGTGCCGGTGTCATAAATCATGTATCAAGTGTAACATGCCAAGTGCCTGAGTACCGGTGTAAATACCGAGTGCCGGTGTCAGATGTCACGGGTCAAGTATAACATGGCAAATATCGGTGTCAAATATAGCATTTCAATTATGTACTAAAAATTATCATAGCAAGTATTGAGCATTTTAAAATATCCACATGTCAATATCATGTTATAAATACAAGGGTAATTATTTTTAAATTAATAATAAGCACTCGCCTGAAACTGGGGTGAAATACCGGTTAAAAATTTGGGAAATCGGCGATACGCACGAGAAATCCAGTAGCCCATAGTTTTATATTAAAATATATAATTATAAATATTTATATAAATATTAGAGAGAATGAGAGAGGAGAGAGAGGAGGAGAGAGAAGTTGTAGGAAGAAGAGAGAGAAAGAGAGAAAATATGGTGTTTTTAGAAAAGAATTAGGATTTAAAAGGAGGGGTATTGGGTGTAATTATAGGGAGGTAATTTTAAGGAATGGTAGAGGGTATTTTTGGGATGTAGGAAAAGTGGGTGTTATATTAGGAAAAAGAAAGAGAAAAGAAAGAAAGAAATGAAGAAGAAAGAAAGAAAGAAGAAAAGAAAAAAAAAGAGAGGAGGGGAGGTGGTGGCCGGCGGCCTGGTGGCGGCGGCGCGCCGCCGGAGGTGGTGGGGGCGGCGCGCGCGGCCGGGGGGAGAGGGAGGTGGTGTTGGGTTTTTTTGTGTTGTTGTGGTTGTTGTTTTGGTGGTGGTGGAAGATGTGGTGGTGGTGGTTGTGGTGATAATTGGAGGTGATGAGGAGTTAGAGGAGGAGGGAGATGATGTTGGGTTGGTTGGAATGGAGAATTTGGTGGAGGGGATGGTGAATTTTGGAGAAGAAAGAGTGGTGATGGAGGTGGGTTTTGGTGAAATTGGTGGTGATGGGAGGTTGTTGGAGGTTGAAGGTGGTGGTGTGAAGAGTTGTTGGGGAGTTGGTTGAGCGGCCTAGGAGTGGCCAGCGGCGGCGGTGGTGAAGGTGGAGGCGTCGGCCATGAGTGGGTGCGTGAGTGGGTTGTGTGGTTGAAGAAGATGAAGTTTTGATTTGGATTTATGTTGGAAAATGAATAATGAGATAGAAGTGTGGTGGTTTAATAGAGGATGAGAAGGGAATTGAAAAGATGGCTTAGGGGAGTGATAGGGCTGCGGCGGCAGCACTACGGTTGTCGGTGGCGGGCGGCTTTGGCGGCTGCATTTTGTTGTGGGGGGAAAACCAAGGTGAAGAAAAGAAAAAGAAAGAAAAGAAAGAAAATTAAAAAAATAAGAAAAAAAAGGAAATAAAAGGTTTAAAATTTTATTATTAACTATTTTATTTATTATAATTTCTGGTAGTATAAAGTAGGGGAGTAGAGGAGGGAAAAGCAAGAAAAGAAATCGCCGGTAAAAATATTATTATTTAAATAAGGCGAAAATTTGACTGTTTCAGAAATGTTCCGAAAAATTCTCAAAAATAGCAAATATTATTCTAAGATATACGGTGAAATCGGATTCGAGAAGTTCGATGTAGTTTTCAAATTAAAATTCTGAAATTTTCTGGCGATACTGGCCGACAACCAAAATCGGTCAAATTTTGATAAATTTAGAAAAATCTCAAAAAATGTATTAGATAGAAAATGAAATTCTAAGTACTGTGAAAGTCGTTTCTAAAAATTCAAACCGTTTGAAAACTAAAAATCCGGGAACCAGTTAGCGATGCCGACCGACACCGGTTTTGGAGATTTTGCAGGAAAATTTCGAAAAATTTCAGAAAATCATGAAAAATCTAAATATTAGAAACAGTCTCTGAAACTGAAATCGGTCAAATCGGACTACCAGAAAGTCAAATCGGGCTACTGGCTGGTATCGGGTTCACGGTCTGGGTCAGGCTTACTCTCGGTCTGAGAATCCAGATCTGATACTCAAAAATATAAGTAATCACAACTCAAAAACATTACAGGAAGAAAATTGAGCAATATGGTCGAAATTTTTTTGGGACTCGTATCTGGGTACGTATCCTGGGAACGGAGTGCTACACCTTAGGTTAGACTGTGCGCAACACTAAAATCCTTAGATGAGACTGTGAATAGATGGATCCAGTCTATAAAAAGTTTGCCTCTTTCACTGTGTTATTTTTAGTTGTGGCAGAACTTGTACAATTAGTTTTTATCCTGGTGATTACTTATAAATTCAAAAGTAATAAAAAGAAATTGACGGTATCAACTGTTTGCAAATCTCATGGACTAAAAATTATTTATTAACTTGTTGAAGGTAATAAGGTAGGAGTTGATAGAAGACCCCTGGAGTGTGAAGCTTCCAGATGAAACATGAGTGAGTGTTCACATTATTGCATTTTGTCTCTTTTGATGGACCAATGATACTCGAGTCCGTCTAGTTCTAGGTACTTGCCTGTTGTAACGGATGAAACATAAATGAGGTGCTCACATTATTGCTTTTGTTTTTTTTGGACCAATGATGCTCGAATCCCTCTAGTTCTAGGTACTTGCCTGTTGTATTAGATAGAGATTTGACATCATGAAAGCAAAACAATCGTTTTTAGCAGAAAGTTTAACAAGAGGTCAATTCTTAGCGGAAACAACAGTTCAGTAAATATGTCTGTTTTATTCCTGTTGTGATAGCAGAGGCCAACAGGTTGCCATGTCCAATGGTATACTTAGAACCATGGAAGGGAGCCAAGTTATTTCTTTGAGTCGTTAATTCAGATTTGATCAGTATGTCATTGATAGAATTGGAATTTGCTTCATCTGAGGGCTTTGAATCTTATTCAGTTTGACTGTTGAAACTGCCAGTAAGTCTGAAGTTGCTTCTGTAGGTATTTGAATTTTGTGCAGAAACAAAACAGTTCAGCTAGGAGAGAACATTTGTAAATATGTCCGTTTTTTTCCTGTTGTGATAGAAGAGGCCAATAGGTTGATAACCCATTTGTATACTTACTACTTAGAACCATGGAAGGGAGCGAAGTAGGTTCTTTGAGTCATTAATTCAGATTCTATCAGTAGAAGTCGTTGATAGAATTTGGAATTTGCTTATGTGAGGGCTTTGAATTTTATGCAGTTTGACTCTTGAAATCACCATAAAATCTGAAGTTGCTTTTCTAGGCGTTTTTTATTTTTCACCTCACAGTTTTCCCTCTTTTGTACACTTCGTAATATCAAATGTTTTTTTCTCCTCTTAAGTGACTAATTTTAATGTCAATCTGACTGACATCTAGAAACTAGCCACTTATGTTTTCATGCTTACTTTTTTGCTTCACCTCCCTCATTTTTCTAATGTTTCTTTGTTCTTTTTTTTTTTGTCAGATTTAGTTTAAAATTAGAATAAACACTAATTTGCTAGATGTTTGAAACTTGTTATCATACAAATGGTGTGTATTGCAAAGTGTAAATGATCCATGTACATCCCTCTTTTTCAATGGTGTTAAGATTCTGTGGACACATTTATGCTTGCTACCCTTCTTTTCAATGGCGAAGAAGGTTGACGGTTGGAGATCAGTTGTGGAACCTCTCATCTTCCCCTGTTATCTAGACTCTTGGTGGATCTTAGATTTGCTTTTTTTTTGTGCATGAGCATAAACAAGGTGATAAAATTGATGGATAACTAGATAGGGCTATTACTAATATCATGGAAGGCCACAGTCCGCCTGTAGTTGCTGAGGCCAGGAAATTTGCTTAAACTCGTAAAAAATGACAGACAATTTTACCCATTTGTCAAATTCTTCCTGGAATCTATCTTGGTCATCCATGAGAATGATTTATTTCGGACTCCATTTTGGTGTTACAAAGGTTGATGATGTTGTATCACGAGTTCCTGCATATGTTATTAATGCTGGTTTCCCTACTTGTACATGCACAATTCTCTTTAATGTATAATACACAACTTAATATTCATGTCTCTTTTTGTTGCATCAGTTTGCTAAATTCAAAACTTCTCATTTTCATCTCAAATTTGAAGTTAATTTGTTCTATTATTTGATGAGTATCTGATATTTATTTCATAGAGATCATTTTTAACACTTTTATTTTTTGTCAAGAACAATAATCTTTCTGAAGCTAGATGTAGAACTGGTATCTACTAAAATATGAAATTGGTAATAACATGTAATAATTTTTATCTGATAATAATGAAAGGTTCTTCCATTATAATATGCTAGATTTTAGCACATGAAATTAGTTATTACTAGTTTTATATCGATCTATCTTATCAACTTATTTTATTAAGCAAGAGATATTTTCCCCATAGAGTCCTGTTAGTGTTTCTCGTGGCTTACATTGTGATCTAATTTTCTGGATTTCGTTAATAATCATTCTGTCACATCTGATTTTTTGATATTAAATTCATTATTGATTTTTTCTGGAGGTGTTCATTATTGATTTAAAAAGCATTTTATTCAAATTCATTTAGGTATTTGTGGCATTACTCATTTGTTCCTAATTGTTTTTATCCAAAATTTCTTTTACACATAAGAGGAAGAAAGGCAAAGATTTGGCTCTCTAAAATCTCAAGTCGTAGTAGAATTAAAAAAAAGTATTGAACAAAAACATAGAAAAAAAGTGATTTCTTTTTTGCTTCATATTTGGTCCTTAAATTAACATGAAACACAAACGTATCTCTATTTTTCTTCAAATATCAGATTTGATCGTCATCCTTGTTCTTTGTGTCAAAAATCCTTGTCGCCAATCAAAAAGTGTTACGCTATGCAGTTAAAAGTAACTTTTACTTGATAGTTTACGCACTCAGGTTTTGAAGTGAAAGATTACGAATTTCATTTTGAAAAAAAATAGCTATTATGATTGAGATCTTCATTCCACGTTTCTATGCCACCCAACCTTTCTCCCTAATGTGGAGATGATCAACATTTTCTCTTTCTATTTCTTAATTTGTCTTTCTATAGTGGGGATTTAGATGCTACTTTTTTCTATCAGATTTTGAGCTGGATATAAATAACTATCATGCACAGCTTGTTACATCGATAAGAGACTCCAAGAGTAAAGGGTTCTGAGATCTCCTCAGAAGGGGAGTAAAAAGAGTAGAAATCGACTTCCATTACGATGAAAATGACAATCCACCTCTAAGTGCCTGGTTCTCTTGTGAAAAATATTATGCAACTAGCAGTTTAGTTATCGCAATATATAAGTATTAGACCATCCTTGCTAAATCTAATTTCCCACAATAAAGTCACCAACAATATCATCTCACATGCTATACGAGTCATCTCTCTATTCTGAGCTTCGACACTAGAATGGGACACAACAGTCTACTTCTTACTTCTAATTAAATTGCCTTTAACATAAGTGCAGTAGATAGAGATAGACTTTTTATCTCTTTTATCCCCCGCATAATTATAATCAGGAAAAGCTTCAATCCGTAGATGTCCATGCTTCTTATACAACAAGCCTTTACTAGGAGATCCTTTGATGTAGGTTAGAATCCCCAAAGCTGCTTTGCAATGAATATCTTTAAACTTGTGCATAAATTGCTCACTAATCCTACACCATAGGTAATATCTGCTCTTGTAACAGTGAGATATTACATACTAGTCTCTTGTGCTGAGACATTCTCGAAGAGGGGGTCCATGCTCATCTCACAAATGAGTATCAACAACCATAGGAGTTCAAAGCATACTTTCGTTAAGAAGAATTGCTCTATGTTACTTTGAACGAATTTAATCCCTATAAAGTATCGGGGTCTCCTTATATTTTTGGTCAAAAATTGTGTCATAACATAGTGTTTGGCCTTCTCAGTGCCATCAAGATCACTCCTAATCACCAGAATACCTTAAATATAAATGACAAGAATCATAGAGTCAGAAGAGTTACGACAAATGAAGATCAGAAGTGTTATAATACTTCGTAAAACCTCCTTCAGTGATGATACGAATGAACTTATCAAACCAGGCTCACGAGCTTTGCTTAAGATGATTATTGCCTTTTTAAATTTGCACACCATATTCTCTCTCTAAACAACTTCTGAGGAGGCTGCTCTATATAGATTTCCTCAAAATTACCATACAAGAATAAAAGAAGGCATTCTTCACATCTAGTTGGAATATCAGCCACTATTGGTTAATTGTCAGAGAGAATAGTACACGAATATATTGAGATGAGCAACATGATATAATTTCTTCAGATAATCTATCCATAATTCTGATGAAAACCTCTAGTGATCAGGCGAGCCTTATATTTGTACATCGTGCCATCTGGACGATACTTAACACCCAACCACAACTGACAACAGGGAGTTCGGAGAAGTAGGCACAAGATCCAAGTCTGATGTCAGATGAGGGTACACATCTCTTCATTCATAGCTTGTTTTCACTCTGAGAACATCAATGCTTCCTGTGGATATAGAAACAGAGGATGCAAATAAGACAAACCGACAAGACAATAACGTAAAATAATCATAAGAAACAAAATTGGAAAATAGAATGCACAATACTGTGCACAATTTTTGTGAAGAATGATGCCCAAATTTGTGATGCCCAATCTCTGATGCCATTTTAGTGACGTATCAGAAGAAAAAATAACAGCTAAACCAAAAGGGAGTATACCATCATCCAAGTAATAGAGGTTGCATATTCACGACGTGAGCCAATCTCGTCCCACTTGCAAGATCCTACCATAAATAGGTAAAATATGGCATAATGATTTTGTGTAGTGAGTTTGCTGATAGATAGTTTACTAAAGGGAAATTTAGGAGCAAACAAGACATCACTAAAGATAAGAATCTTTTTTTCATGAATAATGCAACATATACCTTCAACAATATTAAAAGGAGGAATATTCTCAATCAACGAAAGAGTGATTTGTTTTTGATACAAAATTACCTTTTCTTGTGTTACACGCTAATATTCCCCCCTCAAGTTGGAGCATAGATATCAATCTCTTGGTTTGTAGCAGAGGCTAAAAAAAGTTTTCCTAAACAAAGCTTTCTTGAACAAAAATAAGAACTAAGAAACAAATATTTGAAACAATTGAAAACAAATATTGAATATTGATGTCGATGCCAAAGTTACAAGCCAATCTGGGTTGAATCTACATGAAAAGACAAAGATTCATCTTCTTGGATAGGGCTAGGATTTTAGATCTTTGCGAACTCAATAGAAGTAGGGTTTTAGAGATCCTCAAACTCAAACTCGTAAAAATGGAAGTTTTCATAAATGCTTTCACGAACTCTCAAATCAATAATAGTAGTGGTTTTGAGAGATCCTCAAGTTTAGTAGAAAAAAGAGGTTTTCATATGTCCACAAACAAAATACTAAAAATTGTCAAATTCAAGTAGAATCAGATCAAATATAATCCATAAATGCCTCTGAATCTCCCAAAGACATAGGAAACGATTCTTGAATCACCAAATCTGAACAAGATGATTAAAATAATTTTAGCCACCAAATAACAAAATTTCTAATTGGCAAAACTCTTCATCATGAACAGTATCACCCTAGTACTAACCACATGAACAATGATTCTTTTTCTTTTGGGAGATATCAGATCACATTAGATTTGAAAAGGAGAAAGAAGATAAGAGATAGGAGGTTTGATAAAGAGAAGAAGGAGATGGTGCAGATAGGTGACAGCTAGGGTTACGAAGTTGATAGATGACGATGGAGGGCAGGTCACGATAAATGGATTACTCTAGTACCATGTCATATTAGTGGAGGCTCTTAATGTAGTGCCTGATATTTATTAGAAGCAGTAAATGCATTTGTATCTGAAGTAGAACCATGTGTGGTAGTGTTAGTTATGTGAGATGCTTGGGTAGTTTGGAGATAAAGAAAATGATCATAGTCTGCTAAAAATCTGCACAGTGGAAGCAATAATAGAGAAGTAGCTGTCGAAGTAGGTGTAGGGTTAGCAACCTGCCCGCTTTGGTTTACACGTCTACGTCCTCTACCTCTTCCTCGGCCTCCAGTAACCATTGTCGAGCTCTTAGCACTGTAAGAAACACCAGAGAGAGATCACACACAGAGATACGGTGAAGTCGAGACAATGTCACGAGGGATGAAAGAACTGTGTTGCCAACAATTTCGTCCTTATACTTGATTGCTTACATAAGAATCAAGCTCAGAGAGAAACTTAGCCACTGGTAGTTCATCATGATATTGCTGAAGCACCTTCAAATTCAGTACCAGGGGTTGATAGAAATCCAACTCATCAAGAGTCTCATTCAACTCAGAGTAGTAATCAGATAGAGAGCAACTATCCTGTCACAACTTCTCATACAGATCGGTAACACGAGAAATATTCAACTCATTGAACACGTCTCCTTCAAAGTATCTCATGTCTTTTTGTCAGTCTTAGAAGTATATCACTTGCACAATCTTATTCATATTGCCATGAGCCACAATCACACTACAATCATTGGCCACCCGATTAGGTAGAAGTACCTTGTACTGGAGGATCCTCTTTAAGATGTTTTAGCTTCTTATGCGAGCTGACAAAGAGATGGAAAGATTGAACTGAGAGAAGATAGTGCTATTGAGCTTTATATAGTAGCAAAAAGTTGCTTTGAAATAATAGAATTGAAGCTGTCCTTAATATCTTCAGAAGTTATTATAGCTAGTAGTCAGGTAAACACGAGTCGGTAGGTAGGTAGATAGTAGTTAGTAGCTATAGAAAATGTCAACACGACGTTCAAACTAGACAAAATATAGTAGTAGAGAAGGTAGATGGCCTCTGTGAAGTCTGCGAAAGCATCAGGAGGCCATCAGCGAGTACGGCGATCACAACTGAGTAGCAGGGCCTCGGCATGGTCACCATAGGTAGCAAAGCCAAAGCGAGGGTTAGGGAGACATGAAACCTGTCGCGGAGGCTAGGGTTTGGTCACAGAGGGCTTGACGAGGCTAGGGTTTTGTCAAAAGGACTCAACAGGGCAAGGGCTTGGATGGCGTGACTGTTAGGTGATGTTGCAGAGGTCGGTGAGGATTTTGGAGGGCACAGAAGTTTCGACGAGGTTGCAGGTGGGTGATATGGCCTTGGCAAGGTTGCTAGTAGGTGAATGTAGCCTTGGCGAGGTGGCAGGTGGGTGAATATGGCTACAGCGAGATTTCAGGTGGGTAGAGGTGATCTCGGAAGGTTGGGGAAAGGCTAGGGTGGCGGCAAAGGAAGGGGAAAGGCTAGGGTTGGGGTTTGTGGCTCTGATACCAAGAAGAAGAGATCTGAGAGTCTTGATTGATCTCAGTTTATCATATATGGAAAGCTAACGGGTATGAGTTTGCAAGATAACATAATACCGAATACCCAGTAACTAAATATTCAAATAATCTAACAGTCTCTACTCCGGGTATGCACTATTTGCATTGTTTAACATAGTAACTTAATAGAGAGCAGTTACTTCAGGATAATATAATCAATAATTTTCTTTTGGGCATGATCTCAAGCACGGTTTCAAGTGTCGACCAATTCCAATATTTATTAGCTATATCAGCTGATTTCAATGAACATTAATTACATCGTATTGGGTTTTGGGTATTCGATTCTATATTAGTCCTATAATATCGACCAAAATGCCGATATGGCTGATGTTTCTTATATTGATTGATATTACGGATGTTATTACTAAAATCATTGGCTGATGTCAAATTTTAAACCATGATTGTAAAGCCTAGTATGATAAATTTTTCTAGAGACTTGCAATAGGCTTTGAACTATGTTTTAGATAGTTTTTAAGAGTACAATGCAGTGAAACCCTTACAATAACTATTTGTTCCTTTACGACTTGCTATCTTGAAAATATTATATTAATAGGTTTGAGACGGTCATTATCTTTTGTCCAAAATACCCTCTAATGTTGCTTCCCACACCCCCCACCCCCCCCAACACACCAAAAAAAAAAAAAAAAAAAAGAGAAGAAAATGATACTGCCGATATGTATTTGAACCGGCTGATATTTCAAACTATTGTTTTCCGTGTTAGGATGTGTTTATATCCAATTATACATGTTTACAAGCCTGCTCTATAGCATGTATTTTTCTTTTCAAATCTTTCTTTATTTCTGAGAGTGAAACTTGAAAACAAATCCCATTGAATCTACATAGTTGATATAGTTACCATATTATTATTTTTTAATTTCTCTTATGTTACCATATTGTTCTTTTTCAAGCTCTCAGCGCGCACCCCGCGCATGTGAATCACTCTTTGTCATCTCATTTGTATCCAGGCTGAGAAAACAGGCCTATGTGCCATTGAGCTTTTCTCCTGCTGGACTTTGATTTGTTCAGTTCTATAGCTTTATTCTATACTTTTATCTTGCTCTCTAAATGCTAAACCGAATCTTGCAGGATTTTCAGAGAGAGACTTTTAAGGAGCAAATTTGGAACAGAGTGCTCCTAATTCACGTTTCCCATGACTAAATTGTATTGTGAGGTGTTTGTAAATATGTCACAGCTGCATTGTTTCTTTGTAAAACTTGAACTAATACCTTCCTTTCGTTGTTGCTTTTGATTCTAGAGGCTTATATGAAGATCCAAGATACGCCTCTAATTGTCAGATAGAGGTGATTGAGCCAAACTTATATAGAAGCATGCCTGCTCCTGGTAGACCCGGCCAACAATCTTCATTGGAAAGGAGGGCTACTCACATATCTAGATAAGCTATGCAATCTTCGCTTCAGCTACAATTGTTAACGAGCCTCAAACTTATTACAGAACTGCTCAATTTTCCCTGAAGAATTGGTTGCTGCTGTTCGAGATGCTCATGGTGTGTTTAGGGGAGAGCTTAATGGATTAACTTGTCGTGATAGAGAAAAATACAGATTTAGTGCTTGGTCAGTTGCTAAAAATTATTGTGCGTGAGTCTAGACATAAGTTATTTGTAAGTTGCAACAATTCTGAATAATTATTTTCCTTAATCCTACCTATAGGAGTAAAGCCATTGTTCTGTTCTTGCTGCTATAAAATTCTTCCAATTAATTGTTGGAGAGCAACTACAGTTTCTGTTAAACTGTCATCTGCCTTTCCACCGATCACGCTCGTATTCTTACCGCTTGCACTGGAGATCTGACTCCAATTTTCTGATTCTTGCCAATTTTTTATTCACCAGTCCTATTGCTTTCTTCTCTCCCCCATTTTCCTCATCTCATGACTTTAAGCAGCAACAGGCATCACCTTTGTTGGCATGAGAATGAAACCATAGTGTAATTTTATCTTAGTTTTGAGGACCATGGAAACAGTTTGATACTCGGAGCTTGACGTGTCAATATAATTGCCACTAATTTCTGGAGAGAA